>VXAZ01001691.1:93631-151747 GCA_013399875.1 Gymnorhina tibicen
AAATATATATATATATATATATATATATATAAATTGATTGCAGGGACCTGGAATAAGTTAATAAAATTTTCTACAATAAGCATGTCAAACGCAAATATGAAACCTTAAGGTAATCCATGGTTTGTGTTTCTTATTAATTTAAAATATGGTGGACTGTTTACCTTCATTCTTTCTGTTTGATTTTGGTTTTGGTTTTGAATTTTACCAGTTCGCTTTTATGAATATTTTTGGAAATAGGTGAAATTATCAGCTGCAGGTCACAGAGAGTATCCCAACAAAATCCTTCCGTTTTGTGACAGATATTTATCCCTTCACCAACATTGCTAAAAAAAGGAAAAAAATAAAATGAATAAAAAATTGAAGTCCCTCAAACAAACAAAAACCAAAAAAACCCAAACANATCTGATGCACCAGCTGGGGAGAAATGTACTATTTTTTTTTTCTTCAAACTCATTATTGTGCCTAGATCATCAAACACATTTATGCCTTGTCTTTAAATGTAGGATTTCAAAGGCGCTTTTGACTTTGGTGGGGTGCTAGCTAACCCACAGGTGTGAAATACATAAAAACCCAGTTTGTAGATCCTTGATAGAGTATTAGTCAGCATCAAATGTTTAAAGTTATGAGATTAACATTTTATTTTTTATATTTGTAACCTCTTAAAAGTTTTCGGGTTTTGACATCAGACAGGAATAACTGATGCATAGGTAAATAGATAAGTGCTCCATAGGCATTTAATACCTATTGCTGCTCTACTTCTGTATTATTGCATGAGTCAGATGTAATGCAGTTTCAGCTTATGGGCAACAGATAGATAAAAAACCAACCAACCAAACAAGAATAAGGAGCTAAAGATGCCTGGTTTTGGTTGTATGTTCCAGAAGGATATTATTGTCTAAAAACTTTGCTTTGCACACTGACGCCCAGTGTAAAGAACAAGTATAAATATGAACAGTCATTATTAGATAAGGCATTAGACTTCGTCCCACCACACAGTTAGTTTTGAGTCTAGATTGTTCACACTGACTGTACAATTGGGTTTAAATCTGCATGAGTCCTGTCCTGTTCATCTGTATTTTCCTGTTTGGTTGGCTTTATAAAATCAATCAATCAAATCAATCTCAAATTTTCAGTAAGCATTTCAGTATGCAATTAGCAGATAGCAGACTTAGACTTCAAGCTCCAAAGTCCCCAGGCCTTCCCAAAGACACCATCCAACAAGTCTTTTATGTGGCTATCATAACTTTGAATAACCAACCTTTTCTGGATTGTTTTTTGCAGAAAGAAGTAAAATTTAGATCTTAAAACTCAATTTGCAAATTACAACAGCATTAATGGAAGAGTCATTCAATGTTTATTTGTTGCAGCTACATTTGCTCAGCAAGAATATGTCTTATGACTACTTGAGTTAGCATTCAAAACTGGTAAAAAATAGTTTAAAAATTGCAAAAGACGCTATTTTTAGAGTTTATACTGTTTCATAGTGAGACATGAGGCAGTTCATAATGAGATAAGCAGGTTTTAGGTATATGCCCAGAATTTTCTAATCAGACCAGGAAGCTTTTCCCAGAAAGTGTATTGAAAAACCAAATATATATATATATATATATATATATATAAATTGATTGCAGGGACCTGGAATAAGTTAATAAAATTTTCTACAATAAGCATGTCAAACGCAAATATGAAACCTTAAGGTAATCCATGGTTTGTGTTTCTTATTAATTTAAAATATGGTGGACTGTTTACCTTCATTCTTTCTGTTTGATTTTGGTTTTGGTTTTGAATTTTACCAGTTCGCTTTTATGAATATTTTTGGAAATAGGTGAAATTATCAGCTGCAGGTCACAGAGAGTATCCCAACAAAATCCTTCAGTTTTGTGACAGATATTTATCCCTTCACCAACATTGCTAAAAAAAGGAAAAAAATAAAATGAATAAAAAATTGAAGTCCCTCAAACAAACAAAAACCAAAAAAACCCAAACACATTTAACTGCACATACAGCAAGGCAGAAATTGTTCTAGGATCTGTGAAAGAGATACAACTGTTTCTAATGGATTTATGGTTTAGGTGTCATAAATGTAATGTCTGAGGTTTCAGAATTCTTAATAGGTTTCATATATCGATGACACGGGAACTGGGTTGATTGATCAGTTTCAGTTGTTGATTGATTTGCTCAATGCTTATTTCTATGCATAAAAAATCACCAACTTTCACCTCAAGTTAGTCAACTGTGTTTCCTCTCATAACAGTTATGAAAAAAGCAAAAGTAATTCTGGTTTAGCCTGGAGTCATCTATCTATCACATCTTTTTATATGTCACAATACGCAGTTTTCTGTTTTCATAAGTAAAACAGTAAAAGATAATTGATTTCAGTGTACACACTGTACACTGACCTGCAAGTTTCACAAGAAAACAACTTATTAAATGCATTACCAATAAGGTCAAAACGTAAAGAAGAATTAATTTTTATGCCTTTGTTTCCAGAACTACGTTTTGCCTCATCACATGATTTTGTCACATTTTATTTCTCTAGACAAAAGGGTATATATTTTTGAAAGTTAAAGCTTTGCATATCTTCTCAGGTAAACTAATTTTAACTCTGCTGCTTTGATACCATTTTTCCTGGTTTACAGTAGCAACTGCAAAGGGAACCAGGTCTTACCCTTTTATACTGCTTTAATGTCAAAGACATTTTCTTTCTGTCCCTCATGTTATATTTTTACACTTTCTCTTGCTGCTGTCTTTTTCAGGATCTTATTCCACAAACTGCGTCTCACAGCATGTTGCTGAGCTGGACAAAGATATTTTCATCACCATGTCTACACCTGATGTCCTAAAGTCATAGGAGATTGAAAGGAAAGTTGTGAGATAATTGCTCTGACCTATTTACTGCAGCCTCCTACTCACTGCTATACTCCTGCAGTAGTGTTGTCTGTAGGGTGAAATAATGAAGAAGAAATGGACTCATTACAGTGAGAAGACTAAAAACCACAAGAAACATTCATTCACTGAAATATGGGAATTAGTAGCAATATAACATGTGAAGTAGTGAAGCCTTTATATTAACACAGAAACAGGTATTTATGTTTTAACTACAGCTTATTAAATTTCTGCCATCTCATTAGATAAATTCCCCTTTTCTGTAAATTGCTCTTTAGCATGCATGTCCCAATGGGAATATAGTGAAGCTCAGAATCCTGTATAGCGGTTCTCTTGGTGGTTAAGCAATGCCACTTGCAAAGGGCCTAATGTAATAAATGGATAATGAAAGAGTGCCAATGGGCAGATACTTTTTTTTAATAACAAAATTAAGTGTTTTAAATATTGTTATACTTTACAAAATTTTGAATGCAACATATGGCAGTGCTTTCATGGTCACTCCCTTTTAACGAGAGCTAGCTGTTGCTGTCACTTAAAAATATTGTGCGTCTAATTACTTAATGTCATATAAACAAAGAATAAATGAGTGAGTGTCCTAAGTATAACAGCTTATAATCAAGAAAAAAAGAAGCAAAATCAAAATACTTCTTATTTTCTAGGGTACAATGTAATTCAGTTATTCTTTGTTCCGCTGGAATGCACTCCTTCAGTTACCTTTGTCTGGAGAGTTAAGAAAGGGACGTAGGCTTCACAGAGAACTTCGAAATGAGCAGGGCTTGCTGTGAGTGGAAATCAATATAAATACAGTATGGAACAAGGCACACAATGGTACTTTGGCAGAGGTCGTCTGTAGACTGGCAAATCAGACAAGCAACAGGATGAGCAGTTTCTCTAGCATTTATTTCTAACAAGAGTGATGAAATTGTTTTCTGAGCAGTGAAAAAGGTGCAGCTTGATTTCCTATAGCTTGCTGAACT
This sequence comes from Gymnorhina tibicen, assembly GCA_013399875.1. Lineage (NCBI taxonomy): Eukaryota > Metazoa > Chordata > Aves > Passeriformes > Artamidae > Gymnorhina > Gymnorhina tibicen. Next base: position 97,495 of record VXAZ01001691.1, read on the forward strand.
TCGCTTCAATGACAGAACAAATTCAGATCCCCCGACATATGACCTGTATCTGTATTTTCCCTTAAAGTATTTCCCATACTTCCCTACATTTTTTCCCTCTGACCTTGCATATGCTTCCCAGGGTAACTCAGACTCACTCATTCACTCATTAATTACCTGTTACATAAGAAGGGGTACATGTTGATCTATTTGTTATTTTTTGGCTCCTAACAGGCCAAACAGAACAGAAAATTGATGATCTTAAGCCTTTCTCAGACCACAAATATACAGGCCAGGCTTTCCTTTCCAGCCACCTGGCTGATGAAACACAAAATAGTCTTTGAGAGTTTCACTCTTCTCAAATGTTACAGAAATTGATCAATCATTTAAAAAAATATTGTGAAACTGATGATAAACAGATGGACAGATAGATAAGTAATCAAAGCTTCATTTAATTAAGGAATTTGTTAAAAAAATAATTTATTTTACTGGATTTTAAAGAAGCCAGTAAATACAAGAAGTCTCATTTTTGTGCTTTGTGTAATATAATTACAAGTGATACAGAATTATTAACATTTTAAATAAACCAATGACCTGAACTAATTTTATTTAAGATCAACTAAAACCTCATAATTTCCTAGGTATGAATATATATCCTCTGGCTACTCTTATTGTGTGAAGAAATCATGGTTTTTAATATGGATGTCTCTATATTTATTTAAAAGTCAGTTCTCCAAAATCTGTAGAATTATGAAAACTGAATACTAGAGATAGCTAGATGTGAAGTATTAAAAGCTGGTAAGTTTTGGCAAACTTAATTAAAAATTTTAAGAAAAGTACAATTCTGAAATCTGCTCTTTGATTACTGGGATAGAAGGAGTATGAGGGGAAAACAATAAGAACAAGCAAACTGTAAAAACTTCGAATCAGAGACTTGAAACTACAGACAGATTAAGGTTTCCTTCTAAAAAAGCACTAGTTATGAAGCCACTCTGAGTCAGACAGCACATCTCCACTTCTTCATGGTGCAGAGAGACATTGGAGCCAAATTCCCCCATCAGCCATGGATTCCTTGTAGTAAGATAAAACTGTATTCTAAACATGTTTATCTTTATCCACTAATGGAAGAGAACATTACTTTCACCACTGCCACCACTTTAGACAGTCACATGAGTCTGCATAAATCCATTCTACCTTTAGCAATTAGTGGATCAGGTAGCATCTAAGGGCCATCATGCTAAGGTCATTAGCATCTCAAAATACCAGGAATAACATGATGACAGGAATATATTAGCTGCACATAATTTGCACAAAGTGGTAAAATGGATTTTGGAGTCTCTAATTTCACTGCATTCGTATACTCATTTATTCATATATGTTAGTTATCTAGAAACGTCACTGTGACTGCACTTGCACTATGTCGTAAAAGGAAAGCAGTTCATCCAAGTAGAGCTAATGAATTATGTCAATTAATAGATCATAATATGATACTGTAACTAAAGCAGCAAGGAAGATTCTTGGATTAAAAATGCAAGACTGTCAGGTAGGTGTAGAGAGAAGATCCCTTATCTACACATATTCCTATGGAAATTACTAGTCTATTACTAATAACATTTCTGGAATACCTGTGTTTTTTCAACAACTCACTTTTTCTTTCTTAAATGTATTAAATTCTCCAATACAAATGTCGTACATAAAATCAACTAAACTAAATAACTTTTATTGTGTGTGTTTAAAATGTCAATAATCACAAAAGGCACAAGTGAGTCTGATTATGGAGAAACCATAATAATATCCAAAGAGAGTAAAATAGTATTCATCACATGAAACAAAATTTGACAATCACTTCTTTGCAAGCAGATTATTTGTTCATGGTTTGCTAATGTAAGACAGGAATATACTCAAGCAAGTATTAATGTGAAAGGAGATTACCATCAAAGGGGATTATAGTCATGCAATCACCTGTGGGCATTTACGTGATTATGCAAAGATTTTTTTGTTAGCATGAGAGGACTCTTAAAGGAAAGTTATGTGTAAGGATTAACTTACAGATCCTTTTCTGGAGGGTTGCCCCAAAAATGGGAAGCAAGGGAGCACTGTAGAAAATTTTTCATTAAATGAAAAATACAGCTGAGCCAGAGTAGCTCCCTGTTTTATGATCTTCAACTACTTCAGTCTTATATCCAGTATTAGAAAGAAAGTTTCCTTTAAGCAGCTCTGTCATGTTATGTGCTGGAAAATAGCTTTTCCCTTCTGTGAATGAGGCTGAATGGCAGAGCAGAATTGAAGCAGAAGCACAGAAATGTCAGAAAAGCCTGATTACATGCAGGTACATACATACATAGGTACATACAATCCTACGCAGGCAAAGTTTTTGCATGGAGAACATTATTGCTAAAATGTGTTTTAAAATTTTTTGATGTATTTTAATGATCAACATAGATGTTTTGTCTGGATATACTAATGGTTCTTCAATTTAAAACAGGCAAACAAGCAAAAAAACCCTTCAAAAGTTAAAGCTGAAACTATCTCTTCTCAGTTCAGACATTACTTACACAGTTCACTGCTTTATTGTTCTCATCAACTACAGCATGTCTGTAATATTTTCAGTTAATTTCTGTGCTGGATATTGAAGTAGAAAAGTGCAACAGTAAACGTTGCATATTATAAAAAAGCATAGGCCATAAAGGCACCAGCTATAAAACATGACATTAAGCGTCTCTTACATCGCTGTGTGCTCAGCAAAAGTCAGTCTGTAGCAAATGTTTCTAGAGTTATTATCTTATAGCATGAAAAATTTGGCTCATTGAGTTTAAGACCAAAAAAAACAGAGCACTTCTCTGAATGGCAACTGGATGGAAGCTGCTAGATACACTGGTTGTAAAGAGATCAAAAACAATGTTCTAAAGCAAAAGCAGTACACTGACTTCAAACATTGAAGTGCTACTACAATTTAAAAGGGCAATATTCCAAGCAAGGTTTCACTGGATAAGAGGCAGCTTGATTGCTATCTGTGCTTATTTGGATAAAAAGTAATTTTAGTGGCTGTGAAGGTTTATTGGACTCTGCTGATTTAAACACACTGACAGTAAAGAAAAACTTGCTGAATATAGCAGAGATACAGACTTATATATGCAGTGGATGCTCAAGATCCTAAAGAAAATGAAAGGTAAGCAGCTGAGAGAATATGGATAATCTACACAGTTTAATGGTGTTGGTGGTAGCTACAGTAAAGCTGAAAATTTATGAATGATCTATTCACCAATTAAACACATTCTTTAAAGTCATAAAATGTGATGTAACTGTGTTACAGCCTCACTACTGCCTTGTTACACCACCACTGCTAGTCACAAACCCATTCTGCAGCTGTGGGTCAGGCAAGAAGAAAAAGTAATATGAAATGTTGTATCAGTTTGGTGCTATTAAGGTGCTTCTCATTAAACTGTTTCTGAACGTACTTGTTTCAATGGAAACCAAAGGTTCTACCCTTGTGGCGGGCAAGTTCCCATATGTACACTTGTAATGACACAAGGATGACTACACAGTGCAAAATGGGCTATGCTGGCCATTGTACAACTAACAGGTATCAGATGGCAAGTCCATGGTATGCAATAGCACTGTCATCTTAAAGGGCTGTGTGCACTGAACTTAACGCCAGTATTATTGCCTGTGGAATCACGGCCTTGGAAGGGCAAGGTTTTGTGTGAATACCCAAACTAAGAGCAGGATGGAAGGCTGGGATTGAGTGTACCACCAGCAAGTTTGCAGATGATGCCAAGATGAATGGTGCTGTTGATAACCTGAGAGATGTGTTATCTTCCAGAGCGACCTGGACAATCTCAAGAAGTGGGCCCATGGCAACCTTATGAAATTCAATGGGGCCAAGTGCACCTGGGTTGGGGTAACTCCCATTCTCAATATGGGATGGGGGATGAACAGATCAAGAGAAACGCTGAGCGGAAGTACTTGGGAACTGGTGAATGAAAAACTGTACATGGCCCAATGACGTGCACTTGCAGCCCGGAAAATCAATTGTATCCTGGACTGAATCAAAAGCAATGTCTTCAGAAGGTGGAGAGAGATGATTCTCCCCCTGCTTTGCTCCCCTGAGACCCCACCTGGAATTCTCCATCCAGATCTGGAGCCTGCAGCACAAGAAGAACATGGACCTGCTCAAGTGCATCCAGAAGAGGACCATGAGGATGATCAGAGGGCTGGAACTCTCTTGTGAAGACAGGCTGAGAGACTTGGGGTAGTTCAGACTGCAGAAGAGAAGACTCTTTAGGGACCTTCGAACAGCATTCCAGTACTAAAGGGGATCTAAAAGAAAGCCAGAGAGAGATCTTTTAGAGATGTAATGGATTTAAACTAGAAAAGGATGGATTCAGACTAGAAATAAGGAATAAATTTTTGCACTGAGGGTGGTAAAATACTGTAACAGATTGCCCAGAGAGGTGGGAGATGTTCCATGCCTGGAAACATTCAAGGTCTCATTGGACAGATCTGTGAGCAACCTGGACTACTTGGAGATACCCTTGCTCATTGCAGAGGGGTTGGACTAGGTGACCTTTAAAGGTCCCCTCTAACCAAAACTATTGTTTCTATGATTCCATGAGACAGTCCCTCATATGCAAATGCCATTTTTATGGTGAATGGTAGTTAATGTGTATATGTGTATATATATATATATATGCACATCTATAAACATCTGGAGTCAACTGTGTTCCCTCTAGGGCAAAGAAATGAGACAGATATCTTCAGAAGGTAATCTGTTCTATCCTACAACAAGTTTCTAAGAAAAATAAGATTAATTATTTCTGGAAGATGCTTCTCTACATCTATTTGGTAATTTAGACATTTAGATGACGTTCAGTAGAAAAAATCAGTATCATCCTTCATTTTTAAGTACCCCAGGTGTGCTTTCTGCTTGCACAGGTGTCCAGTGCCATTTGCAATGCTCTAAGCCCTGGTATCAAGACCTCACATGATACTTTCCAGCTCTGAGCAGGTAACTCAAATGCTGTAGGCCCCCACATGGTACTGAGTGACTATTTCTGGTCAGCTGGAAGGCTCCTTTAAGGTTCACTGAGATGCAGCTAGGGAACGACACAGATATTCCACATTTCAAATGTTTAATTCCCAGTTTTCAGTGCTATGCCACATAACAGCAAGGGCCCAAGCTCTGTGTCTGTATGTTTTCATAGTTTTCATCGACTTCACAGGGATTTGTTTGCAAGGATATGAGACCACAATTTTGTCTTCCTTTTTAATTTTTTCTTCTTTTTTTTCTGTAAGAATTGAGGACATTGGATCTATAACTTAAATCTCTGTTTAGTTTGGTGGTTTTTTTAAAGTAAAGCTGTTTTTCCTGTTCTATACTGCCTATATCTCCTTTCTGATGTTAAAATAGTCTGATTTTTCATTGTAGATGGACATCTATATTTATCTAAAAGAAAACTTAGGCTTTCCAGCAAGTTTTCATGAAATCTATGTTTTTTCAATAACCATTTGGTTGCTTTGCAGCATTACTCATGCAGGGATCTGAGTCACAGCTGACCTGTGGTGCTTGCAGGTCCTGAGGAGCAGCACGCCCATGGTTAGCACAGACTCCTCAGACGGCCTTGCATGGGGTTCTGGGGTTGTATCTCTCCCCCCACACCCTCCTCTGTCTCCTCCTGGGGGCCCCATGGAGGATGAGGGTGTAGATTGCAGAGCCCCCACAGTTCCTGGGGCTCTACTATGGCAAAAAGTCAGATTTATGGGGCTGAAATTTCTGCTACACACTTTGTATTTCCTGAAGCAAACAGGTATGACAGAAACAGAGGAGAAGGCTGTACAGTGGTGCAAAAAGGAGGCTTCAGAAATATGCAGGAGAGGTACACTGAGAATTTTAAATTATTCATCAGTGTCAGCACACTTGACTGCCCCACTAAAATGCACAGGCATTTGATGATGAAAAGAAACATCAAACCTGAACAGGGACAAGCAAATAACAAATTTAAGAAGCAGGTTTTCATACAATTTTACACATAATTCAGACACAAATTCTTGAAGCAGAAAAATTACTGCTGAATGAAATAAAAAAAGAGTAAGGGTCATGTAATTGTTAAGAAATAACACCTTATGTGCACTAGCAGTGAAATTACATTGGATGTTATCTCAGAAGTGTTCACTAGATACCTGACTGACTGTGAGATGGGTCCATTCAGAGTAGATAGGCATTTTCCCTTTCTTTACTGAGCTTTATGGTTTTTTTCAATAATTTCCTTGATTTTCTAAAAAATTCATGCCTGAATAACAGTGAGTTGATGGGAACTGAAAAATAATGAGAATATTTTATCAAAATTATTAATGAACTAGAAACAATTTGTCACACTGTTGAGCCTCTTGCTTCTATAGACTTCAGCTGAATATGCAAAAAAAAAAAATTTCTTCAAAGACTGGGGCAACTTGAAACAGATCTTATACTTAGTTGGACTAGGAGATAGCAAAATCCCCAAAACTTCCATCCTTTTCCACCCAAAACTTCTTTTTGCACAATACATGGGCACACCTTTACATTTTCCCCATCTTTCCCACTAAATCACATGAGATGATTCTTGGAGGCAAGATTTGAGCAACTCATTTAATTAGCACAACATACCTTTGAGTGTTCAGAAGTTCCATTTAAACTAAATGACCCTGACATACTGATTAATGAGTTACACTAGGTAGGCAGAAAGGAATTAATTTTTCATTTGAGATCTTCCAGTAAGATGTCTAAATGAAAAGAAGGTATTTTGTCTTGTACAAAGCCATCATGATAAGGTACAACACACAGGCCATGGTGGACTCTCCCCTAGCACAAGGTATCCCAGTATCATAATGGATTGAGTTGGAAGTGACCTTTAAAAGGCATCCAGTTCTCCCCCCACCCTGCAATGAGCAGGGACATTGCAACTAGAATAGGTTGCTCAGAGCCCAGTCCAACCTCACCTTGAATGTTTCCAGGCATGGGGCATCTACCACCTCTGTGGGAAACCTGATCCAGCGTTTCACCATCCTCATCATAAAAAATTCTTCCTCATATCTAGTTTGGAGGTAGTGCTGATGCAGGTAGAGAATCCAAGAAGTTTTAAGAGCACATGGCAAATAACAGATGCACTTTAGTCAGTGGGAAATGTTATCATTCAGACCACAAAAGTGGCATCAGGAATGACTTGATCAAAAAACACGACAAGCAAGGAACACTGGAAAAGCTGAGAATCAGCACAGAGTGCCTTTACTTGCACTGAATCTATTTTAATATGGTCAGCTATAATTTCATAAGCTGCAGCATGCTGTGGGGAGTGCGACGTGATGGCTGACTGTGCTGAGTATGATCAAAATATGTAGAAGAATTCAGTGTTGTGTAACACAAAGGAGTCTGTAAGAAGTGACTGATGACTTAGGAGTGTGAAGAAAAAAACACAACAAAACAAGAAAACAGAAAATAATTTCTTGATCTGACATCACCAAAGAATAGCACTAAGGCTTGAGAACTGGAGTAAACCTGGACTTCCCATAGCATTTGCATAACATCTGATTAAACCTCACTTAACCATGGATTCATTTATTTGAAGTAAATGTGAGGCTGATCTGCTGTATCCCACCTTGGGTATTACAGTGCACTTAATTTGTACCTTAAAGTTATATGGCAAGCTGCAATACCTTCTTGTCCTGCCTGCACAAATTCCTTTCCCCACCACCTTTAAGAATCAACCAGTGAGTGAGCTCAAAGTACTCCCTCAGCCAGCCAGCCCTGTAGGTCACTGGCAATGCTCTTCATTTGGTGTGCAGTCATGCTGTTCCTGCACAGAAGGTATGCTTAGCTGGTGGTGGCTGGAAGTGCTTGAAGCAGTTGGAAGAGACTGTGAGAAAAAAGCAGGCAAAAAGGCAGACGCAAATGGAAGCTTCTGCTACTAAGCCATAGTAATACATTGGGGTGAGGAAAATCAATATATTGATTTGATGGCTTTCAGTATTCTCCTGCCTGCACAGCAGAAGGACGAACAGCTCTAGTGAGAATTAGGTTCTCCATCCTGAAGTGGTTGAAGGGATGGATACTTCTCATGTGTACCTTAGCATAACTCAAATTTCATGTAACACTTCTCATCCATCAAGCCTATTGTAAATTCATTTTGCTTACACAGCTGAGGAACTTTGAGTTGGGTCTTCCTTAGGTGTTCATTCATATGTAGAAATAAGCTTTGTATTAGTGACATGATCTGACCTAGATTTTAAATTTCGTGCTACTTTATTTATATCTCTTATAAAGTAACAATGGGCTCAGAACTGACCACTATAACTGAAAAGATAGTCCTCGAATTTACAGCGGATAGTTTTGTGAAAATATTAGCTCATTGCATAATAGAAATCAAAAAAGGAACTGGACTTTGGAAATTGCCAGTAAGAACATCATTATGCTATTTTACACATAAAAAATACATAATCCAATTGCTCTTCTCTTTTTTGGGTCCCATTATTTCAAAAGATACAGAAACAAGGGAGGATGAAAAGAAAAGATGAAAATGCCAGCATTTCTCCTGTAAATTTATGGATGCACAGGCTGCCAGCAACAACAATGGGAAAGCAGTTGTCATGGGTGCACCGTGTACCTGCACAGCATCTGTGCAGGAAGTAATTGGATTGCATCCATCGATAGCTTGCTAAAGGTGGCTAAATGCACTTCTGGTGACTGTATTTGTAAATGCTAATGATTTTTTTTAGTTGTATGTATTGGTTAGGACCACAGCTACTCTCCTATTCTAATTCTTAGCATACCATCACAAAACCTGTTACTTGGGTTTATGGTACAAGATGTACAAATTGGCTGTACAGACCACCCTTCCTGTTTTGCCCTCGAGTATGTATTCATCTTTATTCACACTCTAGATTCCTCATTTTATGTATTCTCCATCACAAAATCATATACATCTAAAATGTAGATGTATAATCTTGGCATGACCCCACTCCTTCTGTTAAAAACAACCAGAAGTCTGCATCTGTAAACCATAAGTGAATTTGATTTAATTTATATTTTTATTTTTATTCTGTCTGGCTTATTTAATCTTTTGCCAAAATGAACATTTCAAAGAATGACCTTGTACCCTTCTTGCCTTATATTTTCCCAGGAAAAAACTGCAATCAGTATGAGCTTTTAATGGTTTTCTTCCTAATGAACAAACAGCAAAAGGTTCCTAAACCAGCCACTAATTCATCTAAGGTGCTATTATAATTAGAGGCAATTCAGCCAATACACTTGTTGATTCTGAGGGCTGTTCTCTAATCCAGATGTGAATGTCTCTTGCCTGAAGAGCTGGATTGCTGTCTAGTCTTTACTGTCAGTACTGAGAGGGAGCTTGGTCCTCTTGCCTAATTGTAGACTTTTAGCATTATTTGAGGTGTTTCAGGCTGTCTGAGTTATCTCCAGAAGGCAAACAGGTATGATCCAACAAACTTTATCCAACAAACTAGCAGCCACAGGCCAGACAGGTTTCCCTGAGGCAAATTTCATGGGGTTGTTTACATTTACGTAACTGATTCTTCCCTTAGCTCTCCGCTGAATTGTAACAAGAACTTAGGCACCTTTGTGCACAAGTATCTTAAACCTTAATCAAAGATTTTTAGTGCAGCTTGGGAGGCTGTAAGGTATTTTATATGACCTGCTCCAGATGGCTGTGGTTCTGCTGTGGGTTCTGTGTCAAGTCTGCCAACCTCATGCAGGTACTGTGGATTTCTTACCATGCCTTGTATTGCACTAGATACCTAGTTTGAACTACTGAATGAATTAGTTTAGGAAATTAATATTCCATATTAAAAAAGTATTTATTGCTGCACCTGCTTTTTACTGGGATATCACTGATGCTTTGAATGGAAGATTAAGAAAAAAAAACAATGCACTGGCACGAAGAAACCTTTTTGCTTCTACTCCAGTCTCAAATTTTTCACTTGTAGTGATTGTTTCATAAGCTGATGACTGAAATTAATATATCTGCTAAACTATAATGTAAATTGAGACAAGAAATTTTTCCTGTTTCTTCTTTTCTTCCAGTAATTAAGACTTTCTTGTATGCATTGTACCCTGCTCACACTCACTTTCATTTAGAGCTGATGCTGGCCTGCTTACTACAGCTTTATTCAAATCCAACTGTTCTTGGAATTTTTCTTGCTATTATACAGAAGAACAAATTAAAATACTTGTAAAATCTGCTGAAACACCTGCAACCCCCACCACCACCCGCACATGACAGAAGTATATTTCAGAAAGCTATAGTTTAGATGCTTAGTCAAGCTGCATAAATATAAAGTATAGTTTAGATGTTTAGTCAAGCTGCATAAATACTTTTATATTCCTTGCTGCCTGTATGAAGCAGCAAAGGATTTTCTTTTCAGCCTTCTATTTTTTTTTTTCTGGGTGCATAATTTTTGCTTCTTTTTACTAAAACTTCCTGGAAATGCAATACAGACTTAGTAGTAACTTAAAAGTTCATATTTATTCTCACATTTTTAGAGCACCCAAAAACAGGGAGTGAGGGGACCTCCCTGCTTCCTTGTGGTAAAACATTTCATAGTCCATTTATTCCATTGAGGAGGATGTTACATCACAACACCACTACCAGGGGCAATGGGATAATGAAGCAGCTACAGTGCATGAATATGTTTTTGGATTTCTCAATGAACCATTTAAATTGAAGGCAAATACTCCAGAATGTGCATTTCACCTATTTATTTTAAAGTAAATTATTTATTTAAGCTACTAAAATAGGAATTGTATTTATTAAGCTCTGCCAGCAGGGCTCTCTCTTGCATTATATTTGAATTCAATCAGGCCATTTTAATTTTGTGTGCATAGTGTCCTTTTCTAGGCAATTTTAACCCTGAAATGATAAAGCACTAGTCTTATTTATGGAACCTATTTGCAAGGAATTAGAGCGCCTTTGGATTCCAAGTTACAATAGAAAGACATTTCCAAGATTTTTTCCTTTTTAATTAATATGATTCTTTTTTAGTGATGATGTGCATATGCAGTTAATGCCTGACAGTTTTAACTGCAATGTCTCTTAGTAATTTAAATAGACAAAATTGTAACATTTGAGTATTTGCCACTGAAATCTCAAAATCTTAATGTATGCTTTCAGGAGCTCGGGGAAATCCAGGTCGTGGTCCAGATCCCATGCCTAGATAGACAGATATTATGTCTCTAGCTTGAATCTGTGTTGGGACAAGACTTAGGTACACAATATTGCTTCGTATTTCAGAGTTCTTATGGAAAGAAAACTATATCAGAGGTTCCCTATTTTGAACAGTCAGGGATCAGAATTATACTCATAAAAAATCAGACCTACATTCAGTTTATACCAAGCCAACTAGGCCCATAAATGGATCAAAGGCCTTCCTTTCACAGGAGTCAGGACTCCCACAGAATATTTACACTGTAAACATGCTTTCTTAGTAAGTAAGATTTTAATTTTTTTTTTTTACAACATGTAATACCACCACTGTCAAAGATATTCCTGTGTATTTCAATGTAGTAATTTTGTAATGATATTTGAAAATAAGTACCTTAATAAAACATTGTACTTCTAAATGCACGTAAAGAAAAAATTCCAACGTGAACAGGAAGTTCTAGTGACTTAGTGGTCAATAGGAAGATATTTACCCTATTTATCTCAAATGCCTGTCCAGGGCTTTTAAAAGTGCCTACCTCTCCTCATCAGATGCAGCTATACCTGGCTTAGACTAATGACCTGTTTACACAATAAAAAATTATGTGAGATGCTTCCAAGTTCCCGTTCCTTCAGAAATCCCCTTTTTATGTCCAGCAACTATGTATAGCCTTTAGAAACCAAATCCTTGTCATCTTCAGAAACATCTCTGTGATGCAACTGCAAACACCCATGTGAGGTAAAGGAGACATAGCAGAGAAGACTGCAGAGTCCCAAAAGTACCTAACTCCAGAACAAGCAGCTTGGCAGCTGCTAAGACTGACATAAATTCCTTTGCAGAACTGCTGTCATTTTAATAGTTGCTGTGATAGAAGTGGGGTTTCTTTGCAGGCCAGCTTGCCCCATTTTTTATTCCTATGTTGTTAACTTTGAAGAACTATTTCCTTTGAGTTTGACAATGATTCAAACATTCAGCATTCTTAATGATTGTCCTTCTTAAGCTTTTTAAAAAATTATTTATTTTAGGAGGCATCTGTTGTCTTTTTATGGGGTATGTGCATCTCAGTGAGCACACAACCTTTAACAGTTGTGTTTATACCAACATCCTAGAAAGAGCTTTCAAGTCAGAATTTTAGTGCAGAGATTTTCAGATCTGGTTACCTATTCATGTTCTAGTTTACAGTTTTATTCAAAACCCTGGAAAATCAGGATGAATTCTACAATCCTGAACACCCAAGCAATGCTTTTGAATGCAGATGTGTAAGAAGGAATTTAAGCAATTAGTTTTCAAAGTCTGAGATTTCAGACTTACACATAGCTAAATATGTTAACTGTATATAACAGCAACCAGTGATTCAAGATTCAGCTCATCTAGTTTAGATCAATCATGAGTTCAATTAGGGAGAGATCCAGAACACAGAATACGATCAACATCTTCTTAGTTTCCAACTTCTTCCATTGACTGAAGACAGAACCAAGATGACTGCCTCTGAGTCAACTCAAGATAAAAGAAATGAATCCTTTCCTAAGTGACTCTATTGTAAGTATACTTAAATATTGAAGGGATGCACCAAAGTTTCTTTTAAATACTGGATATAATGAATCATTAAAATCATTATATTTATGGACAAAAACTCTCTAACTAATTAAAGTTAGAAAGTGGTATGTTTATTACACCAGCGGGCAGCACGGGAGTCACCTCCTAGAGACGTGCCAGCACCTTACACGGTTATTTGCCCTCTATTTATTTCACAAAGTGTTGCATATTAATCATATACATATTTCTAGCACCTCCCATTCCCCGCTTCTTATGAAAATGAGGTTATTAGTCAATTGCGTGTGCGCAATTCCTTTTTTGATTTGGGTCGGTGGTCTTGATTTGAGTCAGTGGTCTTGAAAGATGAAGTCAGGGATCTCTTCGTCACCGTGAGCGTTCTACCTTCTATTGTGGGCAAGCCTCGGTAAGCCTTCTGGAGACGGTCCATACCTCCTGCCTGTATTTGATCATGCAATCTAGGTGCTAGCTATAATTCTATCAGCTTCTTTTGTCCTTATGACAGTTCATTTACTGTAGGCAAAGTTTCAGACAGGTACATAATAGTGAATAGCACTATACTTAGCTAACTTCTCTTTTGGTTTAATCAGTACAAGTTGCTTCTAACTCTTAGCTAAAGTTTAATTCTCCATAATCTTGAGTCATAATAGAAAGAGACAGGGCAAATTAAGATTGAACCAAGGTTTAAGTTAATTCTAAATCAATGGGCAGTCTGGAGATTGTTAATTCTTTGCCTTTGCTTTTAATTTCCTGTTAAGCAAGATCCAGAAATGATAAAATACTGATAGAAAGGCTGTTATTGCAGAATTTCTAGCCTTGATTGGGACCACACCAGAAATACTAGTCTTTTGTTATTATTAATAATAAAGTGAAAGGAATAACAATATTTTATTCTCAGGGTTTTTCTAATGGGAAGAAGATTAGGTTCCAATAAACCATGGACCTTCATTTAACCAATCCAAAACTGAGTACTTCCTACCTCATGGCCTTCTGCCATGGCCTACTGAATATAGGTTTAATAACATTGACCAAAATGAGAGTCCATGTAAATCACAAAAATTTATAGCACATCAGGCAGCTCTAGCAGAAATAAGAGTTGAGAGCAGAGATTTTATTTAATTTTTTCAATTTTCCACATCAGTGCTGCACAATGCCAGGATTCGTTTATGATTCTTTTGTTCATATCCCTGTTCCTTCATTTCTACCAAGGTCAACACGCTGTACTAGAGACAGTAACAACAAAACCCAACAGAAATCCCACAGTAAATTTCATTTAGGAAATCAATCTTCATTATAAAATAACAAGACCATTTATACAGGCTATCTCTATAAAAGTATGATCATTATTTAAGGCAACACATGGATAGTTAAAGGCATATGTAGTGAAATTGTGGAAGAAGCATAAAAATATGTAAACTGTCCTTCTATTCTTATTTATTAACATCAGTTATTCCTAGCATTTCATGACTGCAATTTTTTCTAACAGAACCTTATATAAAATTGTTATAGGTTTATTTGAGTAAATCCATATTCATTCAGCAACAGTTTACACTTGCAGGACTGTATTTAGAGAATTGCAGGGTTGCTGGAAACAACTGGAGAGGAATTAGGATAACAGTAAGGTGAAGAACATCACTGCCAATTTATCACTCGTTTGCTTTTTCAGTGTCAGAAAAAAATAAAAGTGGAGGAGAGTCTGGCATAAGTTCATAAGTTTAATATGGAAATTCAGGACTACCTGCACTTCTGCCAGAAATGTGCACAGAGTCATGAGTGATATTCATGTTAGATATATTTTTGTAGAAATTAGGTAAATGAGCAATTAGCATGATTAAGAGTTCCACTTTAGCTTGACATCTGCTCACACTTTTAATAATACGCTTTCTACCACCAGGGATCCATATATTGATAGATTGGGGGTTTTTTAAGTGCTTGTTCTTTTTAAGTGCTTTAAGTAAGAGGTGTGTAATTACAGTGAAAACATAAAAAATAAAGAAACAACAATCAAACAAACAAAATAGAAAATAATCGTCATCAGTAAATGCTGTGTAGTTGTTCACAGATAAAAGATATATAGATGGAATTGGAAATGTAAAAATTGTGACCAAATTCATATTTTTTTCTGCAGAACAATAAAGTCACTAATGTATACCAATGACTCTCCAGGTCATAACTTCTCAGATTGTTTTAGCTTCACACATATGTTCTTCCAGGCCTATTTCTGTGGCAAATAGTTTCACTTCTACCAAGATTTTACAAAGTATGTTTTAGAGATAAAATTGATTTCGACTCTGACAATGGCCTGGCTCTGTCTTGTGACTAGCACTTCAAAGCTCAAAGCTGATAGCAACTTAAGAGAGATCATCCTTCTCTCACAGTGAAAATTATCTACAATTTTCAGCTAATTGTGTTTTATTTTATCACCGGGGGCAGGCAGGTGTTTAGCCACCTCCGGAAAAGCAGGGCCACATGATATGTAACAGTTGCCTGTTAAACACCATCACACCAAAGATCTTCCCTTTTCTTCTTCTTCCCTAGCTTTATGTGCTGAGCACGGTGCCATATAATGTGAAATATCCCTTTGGTCATTTGGGGGTAACGGTCCTGGCTGAGTTGCCTCCCAGTTTCTTGTGCAACCCCAGCCTCCTCACTGGTGAAGCAGTATGAGAAACAGAAAATGTCTTGTCTCTGTGTAAGTGCTGCTCAGCAGTAACAAAACCAACTTTGCATTATTAACATCATTTTCAGCACAAATCTGCAACATAGACTCGTGCTATTTTTTCCTGTGAAAAAATTTAGATCTACCTACCCTAGCCAAAACCAGCACAAATTATTAAAAAAAAAGACCTAAACTAAAGCAGCTCTAGTAATTAGATATTGCAAAAAATTGGTTTGATGAGGAATTAATACAATTTTCAGGAAGATAACTTTTAAGTATAGGGTTATAGAAGTCTACATGTGAAGAAGAGAGATGACAGGAGAAAACAAACAAATAAACAAAACACACCAAGACCCAAACAAAATAAACAGACAAATACACACCCCTCTCCCTCAGAAACTGCAGTAATGGTCTATACAAAGGATGTAAAACCTAGATAGAACTGAGAAATGAGATTATAAATAAAAAGGGTAAATTAAGAGAAATTTGGTCTGTTGTGCTATCAACTTTTCAAATGTGTTTGAAAGATATTTATTTATTATTCTTCAACTAAAACATGAAACTTTTATCTAAAACCAGCTCTCTGTAGGATAACAATATTTAGCGCTTCTTTAATGAAAAGCTATGATCAAGGAATTCTTTGAATAACAGTGGTGGGTCGACCTTGGCTGGCTGCCATATACTGCCACCCAGCTGCTTTCTCACCCTCTCTCCACAACGGGACAGAGTGAGAAAAATGGAAAATCCCAAGGGTCAAGATAGAGACAGTGAGATCACTTACCAGTTACTGTAATAGGCAAAACAGTTGACTTGGGGAAAATAAATTCAATTTATTGCCAAATAAAATGGAGTTGGATAGTGAGAAAAAAGAAAAGAATTTAAACACTTTCCCCAACTCATCCCTTTTTCCTCCAGCTCAGCTTTAATCCTTCACTCCTGACTTCTCTACCTACCCATAGCCTGAGCAGCACAGGGGTAATGATGAATAGAGTGTTGTGGTCAGCTCACAACATTTCAGTGCTACCCCTCCTTCCTCCTGACGCTTTTCCCCAGCCCAAGCATGTGTCCTCTCCTTGATCCACAATTCCTTTTGGAAGTATCCACCCACTTTGGTGTGGGAACACCCATGGTCTGCAGCGTGGACATCCATGCTGATGTGGTCCTCTCCATGGCCTACAGTAGCACCTCCTTCCCTTACTTCACTTCTCACCTTGATGTCTGCAGAGCTATTTCTTTCAGATTGTGTGTTGGTTTATTTTTCTTTGTGTTTAAATTTTCCTCTCACTTCTCCCTCCTGGGCAGCATTTTGTCTTTTCTCAAATACATTTTCCCAGAAGCACCACCATCTCAGCCAAGGTGTTCAGCTGTGTCCTTGGATGGATCCTTTGGAACCCACTGGAACTGTCCAGAATGGGACTTGGAGACTGGAAGATGGGTGAGATAAATCTGATTCTTTACTAATTTTCTGTAGACAGTATTTCTACTCTATGTTCTTTTGGCTTTCTCTAGGTAAAATATGAATCATGGCCACTCTTATGCAGCCAAACTGATTAAAGGAAAGAATAAAATAACCAAAAACTTCCAAAAAATATTGATCAGCAGTATGTAATTAGTGGGTATTTTCTAAAATATGGGTGTGCTATTGGGATGCAAAAAACAGCTAAAAGGTATTCAAATTTCCTTTACTTTACTTCCCTGCTCCCTTGAGAGCAGGATTGAGGGTTATATACTACTCATAAAGAATAAGAAACCTGTAATTGCATCATTTTCTAAGTCCATTATATCATACAAATAATTCTCTGTATTGTAAAGAAACTTGTTTCCTTTCGAAGACTGAAAGTGATTATTAGCCTCATTTATAGTGTCTTGTGAAATGAATCTGCAATGAACAGAAACTGTCAGTTCAACCAACAGGAAGTAAGGTTTTTGGTTTTGGGTTTTTTTTTTTAATGTGAATTAAGGATCACCATAACCTTTATTAAAACAACATGGGAAAAGTCTAGAATTTAAGCAAGGTATAACTGAGGGGAAGTATGGAAAACAGTGTCTCTTTTCTGTTTCTGTGAAGCGAGCAGTGCTTTGAATGAAATTCTTTACATCTGTGAGAAGCAAAGTAGTGAAAGAATTACCTGTATGATGAATGCACTTCATTTCTCCCATCTGTCTGCTGGTAGCACTTGTGGGAGACAGAATGACAAAATGATCGAAAATAAGGTCTGGGCCTATTTTCCATTGAATCTTGATCAAATGTAACTTTTCCTTATATCTAAATTCTCTGTGTATTTTGTGTGAGTTCTTCTGCCAAGCCTAATCCATGAGTCAACATTTTCAAAAGGCAAAGTATTTCAGTGATACTGAAACTCTTTAGCGTATCTGCGAACAAAACTTCAATGAAAAATTTTAGAGACTTTCATAGAAGCCAGAGGATTTACTGGAGTTGATGACAGTTCTGAAAAAATTAATCTAGAAAAATTTCCAAATTTAATAGAGAGCACAGTTTTTTTCATAGACTTTGTCATGCTAGGAAAATACATTCTCTATTATAGATATATAAGATTATCAAATATGTATAGAAATTTCTCTTTTAAATTCTAGACTCTTCCTCAAATTATTTTTGAAAAGTAAGATATACCTCAGTTCTTTATGAATGTTGATTCTGTATCAGTTTCCTAGAATAGTTCTTGACATTGTTTCTTTTTTCCTTTTTAGGGGCATTTTTCCTTCCATATCTGTATATTTCCATGGATATTTTGTTCCTTGAATGTTTTATCTGTTTTGCTCTTTTTCTTTTGTTTTTTTGGATTGGGTTTTTTCCTTCACTTAGTGCTTTAGTTTTTATCTTTGCAATGGACTTTTCTCGAAACACATCTCATTGATTCATTCAGGAATAGCATGTTTTGCTTCCACTATCTCATCCTTTTCAGAGGGAGGGAACTTGTTCTGCTGCAGGGTGCCTCAATAAGTCTTTCACAATCTATGAGGCTACAGGAAATATTTATCTGCTTGTCATTTCTTAAAAATAATATTCTAGCCCCAGAAGAATTCAAATCCTGCCTACATGTACAGTATAGTCAATGAAAAAGAAAAAAAAAAGTGGATATATTTCCAGTACTTGTTCTTATGGCAAGTTCAAGAAACATTTCTTTGCTGTGTTTTATTATTTGAAAGCTTTTCTTTCTTAGCAGTATGTTAAAAGCCTTAATATCATCATGGTGTAATGCAACGATAATTTGATGTGATTGAACAATACTAATAGAACACAATAGTTAATAATGTGATGTGATGGACAGTCATAGTTGTTCACATGTTATCTTGATGGGCCGGTCTAAATGGCTCCTGTTTCAAAAGACATCATATCAGAAAACATAGACTGCATAGCTTCTCCTGAACCCCTAAGACGTGATTATAATAATCAGCTTACTGCTTTGCATTTGCTGGAAGCTGTTTGCTATTTCTATGGGTTCAAACTAGTGCTGCTATGTCATCTCAAAGAATTTCAGATGAGATTGCATCAGAAAGAGAACTTTTATTTGTAGAGTTTTTATACATTTATGCATCAACATAGAATGTGCAAAAAGGTATCTTCTGAAAACACATATTGCTTCAGAAATATACTGAAAGAATTTTCATGAGAAGAAAATAGACTGGAACTTCTCAGTGCATAGCCAATCATACAAATCCTTTTTTTCCCCCTAACATATCAGTGTCTTTTATGTCAATATTTGAATATTTTTTATTTACTAAGCTTGAAGAATTATTTCATCATTCCAAGGAAAAATTCCCCAAAATGAGTTAATAGGAGAGTTTGGCAGGAGTTTATATTAATCTTATTAAAGACAGAGTATAAGTGATTTTTAAAAAGCCATATGAAATTGGAGGAAATAAACACAGCTTTATATCTTTTTTATATGAGGAATGGCCTTCTTTATATCTTCTGTTACAGTAATAAATGGAATATCAAATCACTATGCTACAGATTTACAACTGCTATGTCTGGGTCTTCCTCCAGTGCCTGAATATCCTAGGCTGTAATTATGTTTACAGATTTCCAATCTCTATGGCAATCTTACTTCTGCCATTATTACTTTTCTAAGACCTCCCAAATTCATACACTTATTATCAGTCCATATTACAGTATGCTGGAGAGCAGTGCCTTGGAAAGGGACCTGGGGGTCCTGGTTGGTGGCAAGTTGAATGTGAGTCAGCGGTGCCCTGGGCAGCCAGGAGGGCCAACCCTGTCCTGGGGGACATCAGGCACAGCATCGTCAGCCGGGCAAGGGAGGGGATTGTCCTGCTCTGCTCTGCACTGGGGCAGCCTCACCTCGAGTGCTGGGGGCAGTTCTGGGTGCCACAATATAAGGAAGATATAAAACTATTAGAGAGTATGGTTGAGGTAATTTGGTCTGTTCAGCCTGGAAGAGAGGAGACTGAGGGGAGACCTCATTGCAGTCTCCAATTTCCTCATGAGGGGAAGAGGAGGGGCAGGCACTGATCTCTTCTTGGTAGTGACAGTGACAGGACCTGAGGGAATGGCCTGAAGCTGTGTCAGGGGAGGTTTAGGTTGGATATTACAAAAAGGTTCTTCACCCAAAGAGTGGTTGGGCACAGGAACAGGCTCCCCAGGGAAGTGGTCACAGCACCAAGCCTGACAGAGTTCATTTGGACAATGCTCTCAGGCACATGGTGTGCTTCTTGGGGATGGTGCTGTACAGGGCCAGGAGCTGGACTTCAATGATATTCATGGGTCCCTTCTAACCCAGAATCCTCTGTGATTCTATGGAATTCCATGATAAAAAGAAATATGAAATACAAAACTAACATGTCAAAGCTGATAGTTGCAGATATAAACCCCATATGAATTAAATTCTACTTTTTTTTTGGAAGAAAAATTAGAAATATAACTACCCGTTTTCTATAATGAGTATAATATCCGTGGTGAAAGAGAGATATATTCTGTTCTTTTTTGGCCATATTCTGTTAGGATCAAGGAATTCATGCTGCTGGAGCATATTTTTGTACCTTTCACCCACATGTTAACACATATTAATGCATGCTGACTTGTGAGAAAAGGCTGTAATCTGTACAGAAACTTTCTTTAGCACTATAACTGAAGCTAGATTTGTAGGACAGTGTGCCAATTGTGCAGCTTTTAATCTCCTGAAAAGTTATAGATTACACTTCAAATTTTGCAATATTAGTGAAAATAGATAAACCTTCACTATGTAGATTTCTAATAAGAAATTGAGGTGTTCTGGTTTTGCCTGGTTCTTACTGTAAACAAGAAACTACCTATGAAAAGCATGTTTTAATTTTTAGGTTCTAGAAGAGGGAAAAGTCATAGAAGTTGCCTTTAGAAATCTGGAAATACTCTTATTTTCTCTTTTAATATTTATAAAATTGTTATTAAAACATTTAGCGGTGACATACAAGTAAATTTTCTATCTGTTTAAAACCTTTCATTTCCCTTTCCCTTTCCCTTTCCTTTTCCTTTTCCCTTTCCCTTTCCTTTTCCTTTTCCCTTTCCCTTTCCTTTTCCTTTTCCCTTTCCCTTTCCTTTTCCTTTTCCCTTTCCCTTTCCTTTTCCTTTTCCCTTTCCCTTTCCTTTTCCTTTTCCCTTTCCCTTTCCTTTTCCTTTTCCCTTTCCCTTTCCTTTTCCTTTTCCCTTTCCCTTTCCTTTTCCTTTTCCCTTTCCCTTTCCTTTTCCTTTTCCCTTTCCCTTTCCTTTTCCTTTTCCCTTTCCCTTTCCCTTTCCTTCTTTGTTTTTTCCTTCTTTTCCAGTATTCATTCCAGTAGGGTGAATGTCTCCTTCTATATTTCTTCTGCTTTATCTCTTACACTTAGCAACCAAGAGATGAACATAAAGGCTCCAGAAGCTGGTTAAAATTATGGCACACACTTGTCATGTAATAATTTACTTTTACAGTTGCAAAAATTGCATAAATTTAATTGTCTTAGCTAGCTATAGCTTCCATTGTTCTAGCCATGAAGGTATTCTGCAAAGTCTAAAGAGTACCTTTTACTTTCCAGAAGTTCTTCTTTATAATATTTCTTACCAGTTTACTTAAGCCTTAATATATTTAAATGTAGGGTTTAAAATACTATTCTTACACATCTGACTTTCTTTAATTTATATAGAATTAATTCACTACTATGAGGAAACTTCATGCAGTTTTAAGCTCACAACATAAAAGGATGCTCAGATATTGCTCATAGTATCTAATGATAGTATATGCTCATAGTATATGTATTCTGGATATGGCTTTGGTGAAGTAAAGGCCTACAGTTTACTTCTTTTCATGTTAGTAAAGAAGCAAACAAAAGAAGTAGGGAAAGGAAAAGAAATAAATACAAAGACATGGTGTTTGTGGGTTTTTTACATACCTAGTGTTTTTATCTTTTTATTTTGGTGAATGTCGTATTAGTTCTTATGTGTATACCTACATCTTTAGTCTCATTTTTTGCCTTAGGCTCCCATATCTACTTACTATGTCCTATCTCTTTCTGAAACTCTTTCAAGAAAAAAAAAAAGATAGAGACGTTGAAACTCTATTCAATGTGGAAAATGACAGGAACTGATCTCATAAACTTAAACTGCTGAGAGCTGTAGTGTTAACAGATGTCAGTCATCATACCTGTATGATGGAACCTCTTCCAGAAAACTGAAAGAGATTAATGGTTAAAGCTTTGCTAACAGTGTGATCGCTAACTAGATCAAGCTAGACTACCTGGCCGGCTGGTGAAGTGGCCTAGGAGCTGGGGAGATGTTTCTAAGACCAGGACCACAGGAGGAGCTGGCCATCTGTGGGACCAAAGACAGCTGCTGGAGGGACTATGGAGTCTGTGCATGTTTGCATCTAGTGGGGAGGAAGATGGGAAGAATAAGGATCTAGGACCACCTGTGGCAAGGACCATGAGTTCAAGGACAACTCCTCAGGAATCTGTGGTGTGTCAGCATGGGGATGTGCGTGTATGTAGGTACCCAGTGCACATGTGTGCTAGCAAAGGGGATCTGGAGTGGCACCATGGTCTCAGGTCCTCCCATATGTCCCGGTGATAGCAATTGTGAAGACAGGGATCCGGGGCAGCTAGAGAGACTGAGTGTCCATGTCCAACTTGTGGGGGCAATCCATATTATACATAGGGATACATCTTGTACTAATGGATGTGTCTGAGAGAAGAGAGGCACAGGATGAGGCCATTGATACTGTGTTCACGTGAGTGCTTTATGTGTCTGTCTGTGATCTGTGTGGCTGGATGTGTTTATGCATATGTATTGTAGATGTGAGTTTGTGTGCCTACTGGGAATACAGCTCGAGTTCACTATTGCTGGTCCAGGAATATGGAGCTGTGTCAGCCTTGACTTAGGTAGCTGGATTTGACTCTCCTCCAAGAAATGCTCCAAGGTAAAATATGTCTTTTCCCTGATGTTACTTGATAGTTCAGCATAGCTCTCTGAACAACACAGTTTCCTGAGACACTTGGTAAGTTACTTTTCCCTCTGGTTCATCCCTGGGAGTATGGTTTCAGCTCAGCTGGTTTGGTAACTAGACTAGGACAAACTTTTGGATGTTTTACTGCCTTGCCCAAGAAACTTGTTCCTAATGACGAACTGTTGAAACTCAGGCAATGACACAACCATGTGCACACAGAGAGAGCTTAATAGCCTGAAGCAGAAACAGGGAAGAAAGCTAGCAACATACATATATTTTAGCATTGTCTCAGAAATAAAATTATGTGTAAAAAAAAAAATCCCCAAAGAAAATTCACAAAAAGAAGGCAACCAGAATGAAAATGATATTGTATAAAGGAAGTGAGAACTGTTCACAGCACAGGTAGATTGGAAACCAGACTAAAAACTATCAAAGAAGATGAAAAAGGAAGAATATTTACAGAGATGGGACAAAGCCAGTACCTCAAATACCTATGTGAGAAAACCCAAAATAAAGGCAATGACAGGCTTATATGTTTTGGGATTTTTTTAGTTGGAAATATTTAAATTTCAGAATCAAAGATTTGTGCATAGGTAGGTATAAGTAGGTGAAGGAAGTTGCATTGGAGGGAATGTTATGAAAAGAGAAAAGAAACTAAACAAAAAACCTTGCAGTGCTCTAGACAAAGAGTATTTGGTAAAAACTTGCAGAACTGTTGCACTGAAAAAGAAGAATAACGATTTTGTCAGAAAGTGTTTTGAAATAGAATAATGTGTCAACTTGTCACTGAATTTTGTCCATTGCAACCACATACACCCAAGCACTCAAAATTTTATCTGATGTGTGTGTAAAGTATCCACTGAAAAAACTACCACAGCTCACAAAGCACTTTGCAGTTTCTGAAACTGAGGAAATCTATATATAAACTTGCATAAAGACTAACAGTCACAGCTGTGAAGTTCTAAGAAAAAGGAGCAAGAAACATCAAGGGTGCTGCAAGTATTCTGCTTTCAGACATATGAAATTTGATGATCTCCATGCCAAAGGGGAAAGAATAATAATCCCTAGCAGTTTCTCAAAAAACGTGTTGAGAATTTCTTCCTGTGCCAAAATCTGGTGATCACATAAACACTGAGTACTTGAGCAAGACATCAATAAAGAAAATTCAAGATTTTAACAGCAGTGAAAAAACTCATACATTGTGCTATGCACAATACCTGTTTCTGTGATCGGTACCTAATGTTTGATAGGAAAGTGAAAAAACCTTAAACATTGTATATGAAGGCCAGAGAAAAAATCTTTCCCACCTGCTGTAAGTGATAAGCAGAGCCCTGAAATACGCATTTAGTATAATAAAATATTTGAAAAATAGATATACAGCTGTATCTAGTGCTAAGGCTATTTTAAATGGGAGTGAAAATGGGACTAAAACTTTAAAAAAAGCTCTTAAAGATAGGTGCTACATTTTTTGCATATAAATCCCTGCAAAAGCAGGATGCTTGACAATATTTTTTTTCCTTTTGTTATTTAAAGTGTGTAAGGCACTGAAATTTTCTCTAGTTCCCTTACAAAGCCATTTTATATCTCACTATGAAAAATCTTTAATATAAAAACTTCTTTTGAAATTTATCTATTTATTTATTTTTAATTTCTTTTCACGTGGTTATGGTATTTTCTCTGTCTTCAGTACCAATACTGTAACTTTTTTTTTCTCATCTTCAAGACAAGCATTATATACTTAATTTATTTAAGACTTAAGCCCATGTGTCAATTATTCGGACACCTTCTGAAGTCTTTCCAAGTATTGATTATCTTTCTGGTAAAGAGGTACCTATAAATAGAAAGAAACATGCCAGGTACAAGGGGCCAGTCTCCAGGCAGGTGTATATAATGTAATCATATGTCCCTGGTCTACGGCACTGGTTTCTGTTCAGATTGTGAGAGGATTTTTATCTCCTAGGCAGTAAGATATTCTGCTTAATGTCCCCTTTAGCTGTGTTTTATTGTCACAGCTTAGTGGTTCCCCAGAGTCATTGCATTTTGCTGCGATGAGGGGTAACATGAGGGTTTCTACAGAAAGTGTGACTGAGGACAAAGTGTTACCTCTTGTTCTTAACAGAGGTGATATGATGACATCTAAACATTTCAGATATACTGAGGCTGCTAAGTATGAAGAGTAGAAGTAAACACTGCAAAATTGTTCTTTAATGAGCTACTAAGCAGATTATTACAGAATAAACATATCCCTTAACAAAAACCAAGAACAACAGTGGCTGCATTTCTTTATTCATCTTTAAAAACTTAGTTTCTTTTTTATTGTCCTTGTTCTACTGGCTTCTCCTAAGTGCAGTTCTGGGTCATGTAGCACTTGTCTTTCCTCCAAAACAAAGGCTTGGTCATGTAGGTTTGACAGTTTACTTTCTGCTGCTTTTAGCAAAGATAGACCAATTTGATGGATGGTAATATTGAAATACACAACCTGCTGAGAATATCTTACATAGTTTAGAATTGTAATATAACTATGTGTTAGGGTTTATCAGCATATCTAGAACACATTAGCAAGATGTTCCGCATACTTCTAACTATTACTTTGAGATCTTAAAAAATTATTACAGTTTTTCTCTGTGGGATGCTGAGAAGAATAAATCTGTGTCATCTGTTCTGTAAAGGATGCATGCATTCACCTTAATCAGAAAACATAACATTATGAGAAGACATTAGGTTATCACCCAAGGCATAATTATTATCTGGAATTATAGATTGGCAAATTACAATTTGCCCACACATAGCTTCCCAACCTCACAATTGTTTATTGAAACCTCAACATCAGAAAACACTAAGTTTCTGCTTCCCTTTTTAAAGCTTCTTTTGTGTTGTTTACACTACAGAATGGTTTATGTTTCCTGGAAGCCATTTATCATGTCTACTCTCTGTGTGTGAATGTCTTGAATAACTCAGAAGTTCTCATTTTAAGGTTGAACTTGTTGACCTTGGAGGTCTTTTCCAACCTTAATGATTCTCTATCACACTAGAAACCTAGGCTTATCATAACATCTTTTTTTTTAAACAGACCTCAGGAGATCTAGATGATCAGTTAGTCCAACTTGCCACTCAGAGCAGGTCTGGTTACAGAAGGATGCTTAGGGCCTTGTCCAGTTGTGTTCATAAGAATTTCTAAGGATCAAGAAATCTCAACTTCAACCAACTATTTCCTCTTTAAGGATAAACAAATTTGTGATACGGCTGAGCTTCCATATACAAACTAGCTATAATTATAAAAGACTGTAATTTGTTTGTTTGTCTTGTTTTGTTGTTTTCTGTGTTTGTTGTTTTAGTTTTTTTTTAATATAAAACACAGGGAATTTTCAGAGATCATTAGACTATCAGTGGATTTGAGATGAGTTATCCAAGCAAGCCAATATACATTTTTCTACTAAAGCATTATCACTGCAAAAATTTTTAAATAAACACCTAGTAACACATCATCAAAGAATTGTTTGCACTGTGCATTTATACACTGTAGTGATACAGCTGTTGAAAATACTTATTAAAGTAGATACCCAGATAATAAAACCTCTTGCAAATGCAATTGCATACATTGTGATAACAGCTTTGTACCGTGCAAAAGTAAAGCTATCTCCACCAGAGTTAAGAAAAATACTTCTTTTTGATTACCTGAAATGTCATGGAATTTTCTGAATTATTCGAAGTCACATTAGGTTCTGAGCCTCTGAAAAATTTCATAAACCTTGACTTTAATTCTTATCATCACTCCATCTCTCCTTCCCCAACCCAGCTATTTGAATACAATTTTATTGAGAGCTTTCACTAAATGGAATAGGGCAAATCATTGCAGTATTGTCTGGGATAACCCATAGATTTTCTGTAGTAGTTATATTTGAACTGCTAAGTCTCCATTTGCAGGAAATTTTTTTCATTTTCTTTAAAGATTTTACAAAAGAAAATTGTGAAATAAATACAGTTCTGTCAATTCAATAATTTTCTCTTCATTAACTGAAAGTACAATTTCTAAGAGGACACTTCCTGGGAAAAAAGTTTTAATCTTTAAATGGAAATGTAGCACTAGTGTAGACCATAACACTGTAGACCTGTAATTACAGTACTTCCATTCCCAGTAACAGACCTCAGGCTATTCATTAACTCTGCATGGACTTGGGACTAGGATTTGTGAGGCTTGCTTTGTACGGGCACGTCTTGATTCCCCAGGAACTTTTGTTTTAGATTAGTTAACAACAACTGTACCACAGACTGTTAAATTATTAGTTTTAGTTGTTGTTTAGCTTTGTTCAGTTTTGTTGTTAAACCATTATCACCGTAACTTTCACGAACAGTACTAACTGGTAACCATTCAGTGCAGAATGATCTATGACCTTGGAATAGAATACATGAGAGCAGTCATGAATGCAGGCACAGGATGAAGCCAGAAAGCCCAGGGCTTCATGCAGGTCATGGATCACCAGTTATTGACCATCAAAGGAAAGCAACTTAAAGTGACGGGTGAAGAGGTCATGGGGATGAAAAAGAGAAAAAAAAGATCATGTATGAAGAAAGAGCAAGGCATACTGTGTATTAGAAAATGCCTTAGAGTAGTCCTCAGTGAATTCTAGGGGAAGGAGGTAGAAATCCTGACCATCAGTACTGTACTTTCCTTGGTAAAGAATTTTTCATACTGAAAATTTGCTGCAACCCTTCCAACACCCAGCTTCTTAAGGACCCAGAGCAGCACAACAAGGCTAAAATAGCAGAAATAGGAATCGAAACTTGAAAGCTTGTGCATATAAGTTTAAATTATTAGTATAGGGAAGTAGCACTGATAGAATACTTGAGAGGGTATGTATTAGTATTGTGACAACTGGATTCTTAATGACATGTTTACATTCTTAATGTTGTGTTTACACTATCAACAAATTACTGTGTGTACATATTAATTTTGTTAATTTGTATCCTTATTATTATTCCTATGTTGTTAATGATGTTTCCTTATCCCAGTTAAGCTGCTTGAGGTCCTTGGTTCGGTATCTGGCCTTTGGGACTTAGTTGTGAATGGAATTCAGTCAGGGAAGATTCAAGTGGCTTTGTCATAATACACAAAATTGTCCCATATATTTTAGTAGACTTATTCAGATTTTCTGAGACTGGTAAATTGTTAAGCACGTTGCAAGTAGGAAATATTAGCATTAAGGTCAGATGAAATGTTAATTCAGGGTTCTTGTGCATATGCTTCATGGTCCTTAGTTGTATGATCACACTCGCTATTTCAGGACTGCCATAAAAAAGGGAGAAGGAAAGAAAAAGTCACATTTCATTCACCTTGTCTATGTAACTTGCTGCTTAGGTCCATTCATCAAGAATTTTCATTCAGCCTTTTAAATATCCATTTAGTATCAGAGTGGTGATGGTGTGACACTTCACGGATGGAATCTAGATTCAAAGAGCAGATTAAAATTTTATACATGAATAGCTGTGTATGAGTCAGGGAATGGGATCCAACTGCTTAAACATTGGCTGTCAATGCGTCTAAAATGCATTTATGCCAACAAGCCTTATCTTTGTGTATGTTTTACACCAGTGTTCCAGCTCACTTAAATAGATGCTTGTTTGAAGGATGTCCATGCAAATTCCATTTTTTTGGGAGAACATATATAAAATAATTTTAAGTGTGTGCATTGTTTCTTCCACGTTACATAATGCTAGAGACATCATCCTATGCTGAAATTCTGGTTTTCTTTTCATGTATTTTCTGTTAATGCGAATTCCTTTATATTAATCTCTGTGAGGAAAAAAATCTATAAATATGTCCATGTTTTTTTTTTGATGATTGTCTTTTTGTGCATTTTTTTAATGGTTTGGTTGAGGTTTATGGTGGTTGTAGTTTTTGGGGTTTGGGAGCTTTGAGAGAGAGAGAGGAAAAGCAGGGCAAAACAATTAATTGACATGGCAAGTGTATTAAAAAACCAGTAGAGAAAACTGTTAATAGCAGAAATAGTTACAAATATTTCAGGTTGGATGAACAACAAAGAGAAGACCTAATTCTGTATGTCCCACATGAAATCAGTATGTATATTCAGAGTAAAAGAAGCAAGATGTTCTGAATTATGGGAAAGTGAGATATTTTGAGCACCATATTATGGCAGACTTCACACTGAGTGCTTACACCAAACTGGAGTGGAGTATATGACAGAAATTCTGAACACTTCAATTAGACAACCAGTTATCTTGCATGAATAACTCCCAGCATCTTTATTGACTGCCATTTAAAAAATTAGGAGAAATATGTGCTTCCATGTCTCATATGTGCTGAAGCTTGTCACTGGTGTCCCTTGGAACAGAAAAATATCTCATAGACCCTCAGTTTAGACACATTCACATTGTCTGAGAAATTAGAACAGTATTTTCTGTCCTGGGGTCCAGCCTGGCTTAGTTTTTCATGGCTGAGCCAAGAGTATAGCATCACAAAGCATCTAGGGAAAGTAGAATGAGGCAACCCTTAAGTTATTACAACAGTGGGCTATGTTAAAAACCTGTGAGACAGACAAAAACGAAATTTTTTTGTCATGGAAATTAGGGACATACAGTCCCAGCTGTTTATTCTCAATCTTTATGTGAATTTCCAACAGGTATCAGCTGGCATTCCATTCAGTGTCTAAAAGAAAAATTCAGTCCTTATCTTTTGTTAGAGTCTTCTGTCTAAATTTTCCTCTTTCATGTGAACAGAACAGATTCATAGGGCTATTCTGATCTTCCTGCATGTGTAGAAACACCAATGCCAGCAATAAGAATTCTCTGCAAGGAAGAAGAGCAGAATAGATAATAAGTGCTCTATTGTGCAGACAGGAGAGGAGAATTTGGTTTTAATGATCCCATTACTTTCTGCTAGACTGCTAAAAATTGCTGCACTGAATAAACCAATAGATGCTGCTTTTTGTCAAGTAACTGGAATGTCTTTCATGAAACTTAATTTTTTTACAGAGACTTTGTAGGGCAATTAGGGCAGCTTAGAAAATTTTTTATTTCCCACTGGACATTGCAATTCACAACAAACTAATTAATATTTTATCTGAAAATGCTACATACTTTCATTGTTGTTTATTTTTAATTAAAACTAAGGTCCTGAAAAAGTCAGTGACAATTACAAATACATGCAAGGCATTAAATATGACAATTTGAATTTTTAATTATTAATTATCACATTGACATGCTAATTATTTCTGGGAAAAACATAGGATACTTTACTTAAATAATAATATAACTGCACTGCCCATTTTAACTCCTGGTAAAAAGTATGCCTGTACAGAATTTTAAACCTTAGAGAGAACAATAGTACAGGGGATTCGTCTTTTGAAAGATCAAAATGTTCATCATGAGTAAATCTTACATTTGAGTAGTGGAAGACAGTAATGCACTTAACACTGTAACAGTGAAAATAACAGAGGACAAGTTTTAAAAGCTTTCCAGGAACCAGTCCAACTATGTGTTTAAATATTACAAAATGCACCATTGCATAAAATAGAACAAACAAGATGGGCATCTAAATGTATCCCTGGTGGAAACTAATTTTTACAAGATGCATGCTAGAACTCTCTTAACATCACTTGCAAAGGGTAGCAGTCTCAAAACCATCAGAAATTTACTGGAAAGGCCAAGGTTTCTTTTATTAAGACACCAAATTGAACATCACTGCTTTTTTCCCCATTGCTTCATCAGAGCAACAGAAGCTAAAGTCTAGTTAACAGTTTGGGCTTCAGGATTATGAAAGAAGGAAATTAAAATGTGAAACATTCTATAATCTGACTGTTCCTGAGTTTAGCTTCTTTCCTCATAGAATGTAAGGAAATAGCTGCTTGGGAAAAATAAATCAGAAACCTTGTTCTGACACAAATAAAAAGAATGCAAGAAAATACGATTCTTTTCTGTTCCTCATGAGCGTGAGAGTAATTGCACTCTATGAGAGAGAGATCCTGTATAACAAAGACAACAGAAATGTTGTGCAGTTGCTTAGTTGTGATTTCACAATTCTGCATGTATAGTTTAATACATGTTGCTATCTGGGACATAGGTTTGGTGGTTTTTATGGATGCCAACACATGGTTGATCTAATTTGTAACCATTTATCAGGAACCTTTATACCTTTTCCAGCAGAACTGTGCATGGTACCATTACTTGGGACTGCTAATAAGGGTGTTTTAAAACATAGTTTTCACCAAAAAAAAAAAAGATCAGTTCTATCAGAGTATATTAGAAATTTTTTGTAAATGCTCTCTTGGATTCAGCTTGATGTCCTGGCAAAGATGCCAAAGATTTCCAAAGTTGTACCTGTTTTGTTTTATATGTTCATGATTATTTGTTATTTTCCCCCATGTTGCTGAAAACAGAGATAGAAATTCTGTTCACATGTACATGAATACGCCCTCAGATTTTATAATTGTGCCTAATTATCTATGAAATTAATAAAATAATTATTTTGGTGATTAAAACTAGTACATCGGCAGTTTCTGTATTCTTTACAGGAAACTTTTTCTCTGTGAAATCCATTGTTTTATCAGGTTGCAAAACCTTGGACATATAGTCTTCTGCAGAATGTCAATAATGTAAAATTTATGCTCTGTGCTTTGTGCAAATTCTGCTGTTGGAGCAGTCAATGGGGAGAAAATTCTATGCTGTATAAGCTTGCTGATAGTGGATTAAATACTGAAATACATTGCAAAACAGTCTAGCTTGATTTATTGGGTTTTACTATTTTCTGAGCAAATCCTATTCCTTGGCTGAGCTCAAACAGAAAAGGATATAAAAATGCATCAGCTGCAGATTATCTTGATAAATGTCCTTAGCACTTGTAACATTCTGCTTTAGCTGAACTGAAAAAAAAGAGGGAGCATGATGTTAAGAATTTCTATAAACTATTTTTTTTACACAGACTTACGGTTATTCCTACGAATATCGGCTGTTTGGATCTCTAGAAAGGAAGTAAGGATGGGGTGGAAGGATTTATACAGCCAAAGGGAGGGAAGGTTGGAGGGAGAAAGGCAGGAAGGGAGGTAGGTACAGAGGAGGGATGGAGAAAATGAAATTCAGACTGCTAGATAAAATTTTAGTATTTACTCAAATGACAGATGCAATAGCAAGGTCCAGTTCAACTATAATTTCGATATGGGTAAGTCTTTATATCTATTGAACTGTATTTTGCAGAAAACAAATAATTTCATTCTTAAAGCATTGAAACTTGTCTCAGGAACTTCAGAAAGGAAAACTGCTTCTCATAAGATTTTGTGTAAGACATGGAATCAAACCCAGTGTTCCCAGTATAGAAAGAGAAATGGAAAAATAATGCAGAATAACAAGAAGAATTTTCAAACCTTGAAGATGGGTAATTAATTCACATCTTAACAACATTTTTGCATGTAAGAGATGTCCTCCAGGAATTAAAAATACACTTTTGATTACAAGTTTTCATAAAATGCTGAATCAATATTTGTAGATTTAAAAAAAATGCTGAAACTGTAGAAGATACAAGCATGAAAAGCAGAATTAGGTTTAGGCAACGTGGTGCTATTGTGTGAAGTACATGCAGAAGATTAATTTTGATAGTATATATGTCAATGGTTTTTCTAGAGAACTTTCATTCAGTGTGCCAATCTTCAGTCAGAAATAGGACATTTTCAAATAAAACCTTGAGTATAACAATACTTAATCTATTTTTGCCCTCTGTGAAGGAAGTAAATTCTAAGCCATTACTGTTTAGAGAAATCTCCTGAAACTCCTATGGTGTAAAACCTTAAATTTCATAGCTCTTTCTTTCATCACCACAGTCAGACTCCTAGCCTGTTCAGCAAGTATTCTCCTCTAACACTCTGCAGAGGTCTTCAGATCATAATAATGCCTGGGATATTTCCAGTTCTTGACCTGTACATTTCTTCTTGAACATAAAAACATAAGGTCAAAAGTACTGGGTTAGATCAACATCTTACCTCTGATAGCAGCCAAATGTCAATCTATCATAAAGGGCATAAGGAAAAGGGAAAGCACATATTTCCCTCTGATAATCTCCATCTTTCAAAGAATTGTAACTTGTCTAATTAAGTGCCTATGTAACTCAAAACTGTTTTCTTTTTCACAAGTTAACACAGCATTCCTTTGAGTTACGTTAACTTTTGTGAAAACGTTCCCCAGTCTAACTACACATTGTGTGTGTGCAGGAAAAAAACAGCATTCTTTTTCCCATCTTATGCCTCCTTCTGATGTTCCCTGACTATTGTGTTTAAACACAGAGAAAATTCCAGTGAACAAACAATTCTTGTCCAACTTATTCATTCTACTGATATGGCCATGAATTGTTTTCTGTGGTAAGTCATCTTCAAAAGAGCAAGAGCTTTCATCTCTTGTGGTTTGGTAATATTCAGAATATGTTATGGTTACGACCTCAAAAATATGTTCAGTGTTGAAGTCCTGTTTGAACTGATAAGCCTTACCTATGCAAACACAGTTTAGAGCACTGAATGTTGACTACAGATTCATCACAGGATGGATTATGGGGGTAAAAAAATCTTTATGGCTCACAGACCCTCTGGCAGGCAGGTCTGAGGAAATCCCCCAAACAATGGGAATAGAATTCTGTAACTCTTTACATGAGTTTACCATTCTTAAAGTTGCAGAGGTTATTTTATGTTTTACAGATTCTTTACCCATGTTGTATGATGTGCATTTCCAACAGAGAAAGAGAAAGGAAAGACATTCAATAATTCAAGTGCAATTTTTGTTGGGACTTCTCTTTAAGAACATATTTTATCTAATGACAATGGTTAAGACCTGACTTAATCTAGTGGCAATGAAATGTCAATGACATCAACTTAGTCAGGAGAATACTAACGTTTTATTTTTATTGCAACTAGTTTTGGTTAGTGCTAAGCTATTAAATGGTATATAACTGTGTGAAATAGAGGTAATACTGTAAAATCTAGTATTTTAGAAAACAAGTTGTCAAATAACTATTTCAAAGGTAATTATTTTTAAATTTATAGCATTGTAAAAACTGGGATTCAAACTTTTTTTTAGCAATTCAGTCTTTTTTTAAACGAGAATTTTCTAAGAAGACATACTAACTGCCATTAATTCTGTGGTATTTTTGTTATCACTATTTTGCTAAAAGAAAGTACTTTTGTAATATCAAATAACAGTAGAATGATTCAAAAATGTTATGCCATGTGTAGGGGGCAGACCCTGCCTGGATGCTTGGCACCCACCAAAGCCACTCACTCCTCTCTGCAAGTGTACAGGGGAGAGAAAATATAACAAAGGGTTCCTAGGTTGAGATAAGGACAGGGAGAGATCACTCACCAAATACCATCACGGGCAAAGCAGACTTAAATTGGGGATGTTAACTGAATTAATCACTAATAAAATTAGAGCAGGCTAATGAGAAGCAAAATAAGTCTTAAAAACACCTTCCCTTCACCCCTTGCTCCTTCCCAAGCTCTACTTCCTCCCTCCCAGCAGCACAGGGAGACAGGGAACAGGGGTTATGGTCTGTTCATCACATGTTGTTCCTGCTGATGCTCAGGGAGAGGAGTTGTTCCTCTGCTCCAGCTTGGGGTCCCTCCCCAGGAGACAGTTCTCCACAAACCTGTTCAACATGAGTCTATCCCACAGCCAGCAGTTCTCCATGAATGACTCTAGTGTGGGTCACTCTTCCACAGGGTGCAGTCCTTCAAGCACAGCCTGCTGCAGCATAGGTCGCCCACAAGGTCACAAGTCCTACCAGGAAACCTGCTCCAGCATGGGCTCCTCTCTCCACAGATCTGCAGGTCCCTGACAGGAACTTGCTCCAACATGGGCTTTCCATGGGTTCACTGCCTCCTTTCAGGAATCCAGATGCTCTGGTGTGGCAATTTTGGGGAGACCGTATTCTCAACTGGTAAGGCAGACAGTAAAGGAACTTAAGGATTGTTTTGCAACTTCATCTATCCCTAAGTAGTAGAAGCACTGCATGCCAGATCTCAAGGGAGAAGTCTATACTGCAGTGAAGTCAGGGATTTGAGGGTTTGTTATATTTTTTCAAATTTCTGTATAATAAATCCTCATTTCTTTACCACTTTTGCATACCTTAAGTGAGTACCATATACAGATTATTTATGTGGACATAAATGCAGTAACACTTTTCTGCCCAATGAACCCATTAGAGGTAAAATTAATCTGAGTTATCTTGTTACCTGCGTAAAGCTAAATTACGGATGTTCTCCTTTAAACCATAGAATCAAAATGGCTACTTGAACTGTACATTCTAAGGTTCCATTATTTGCATGAATTAGGAATTCAGATGAAATTGACAAGATGAAATGTAATAAAATAGACTGTAGATATTAAGTTTGTATTCTCATCCTAAGAGCCTTTAAATTGCTATGAATGAGTATCAGGTGAGGTAGCCTACATTTAACCTTACATAAGCTCAGCTTTACTGATCCAAATCCCTGTTTTGGGCTGAACATAACACAATCTCAATCAACACCCCAAAACCACAACGTCACTTTGAATATATCAGACATAAGACTGATATATATATCTGACCCTTCCTTTTCCTTTTCCTGTCTACACCTGCATCTCATACAATTATGATATGCTGTACCATGTCCCCTTGATTTATGGTAGTCTGTGTTAGAGAGTTTAGGATAATCTATTTTCTGCAAATAAACTGTGCCTGGAGACACTGGAGGCTGCAAATATCATGCTACTGGTTTGTGGCATGTCTCAAAATAAGGGATTTTACAATCCAAGAAGCCTCTGTTCTTCCCTGAGATCTTATTTAGCAATGAGCTGAGTAGCCACTATCTGACCAGTCAAACCCTAGAACCCCAGAAAAAGTGTAAATTCCAGAAACTACATTTTGATTCAAATTCCTTGTTTTAAATGGGTATTCAAAGCATGCGTATGCTAAGCAGCCCAAATGTTTTCTTCATAGAATACTGTTGAGGTCTTTACATTCTCTGAATATTTATTGATTCTGGGCCAGTCTTTCATTCCTCAGTAGCAGATAATTTTAATGAGGTTTTTGAAACCCACAATAATCAAATGCAGTACAGTTCCTTGAAATTTCACCATAAAATGTTACATTTTATTTTTGTCAGTATTGCAGTGAGCTTCTTACACGCCTTACTTTTTTTGGCATTTAAATATTCTTGAACATAATGTGGAATTCTTCAGAAAATTATCCAGCTATAATGTTCTACAAATGTTATGCATAATATTGTGCTGGATTAGGAGTTCCTATTCAAATGAATAAGATTTGTGCTTTATAATTCATTTTGATAGAAATAGAAGTTCCAATGCTAAGCATTTGAAGATTCAGAAATCAATAAATTGTTATATTTGGTTGTAGGAGTATATGTTTCTGACGTGTTGTGACTGCCTGCTGAATTGCTATTCTGATGTAGCACTGAAGGATCCTACCATTGCCTTCAGTAAGAATTAGTAGATTAGTTTATCATTGTATTAAAATTTAAAATGAAATAATCAACAGATATCATGTAATCTGTGAAATCAAGTTTTACATAATCATGCAAAATAAGAGAAAATTTTGAATTTTTTTCTATAAAAAGATTCTGATCTTAAATTACAAAAATTGCAAGAAAAAAGCGTCTTTCTCCCCTTTCCAAGTTCTGTAGGAAAAAGCAGAAGATAACAAAAAATTGTCTAATATAAGTTTATAATAATATATAAAACTTTAATGAAATGTATATGAATAAAAACGCATATCTGGGAAACATTGTTCTGTTTTAGCTTAGGAAAGATTGTGTGTAGATGGCAGAAAGAAGAGGAGAAAAATAAAGATTTCCCAATAAGAGTTTAAGCAAAAAAAATTGTGAAGCTCTCATTCGTCATGCACTATCAGTTAGAAGTGGAAGCAAAGCAAAGCTGTGTCTTGCATAAATGTTAAACAAGAATGATCACTGAACAGTAGGCACCTACTAGGAGAAGCAAACTTTTTGAGAGCTCTCAGCAGAGAGTTTAAACACTGAAGAAGAAAAGAAAAATGAAAATGAGGGTAGTTTCTTTTTGGTTTTTGTATAAAAAGGATTTGCCTTATGAGGAATCCAAGATGGTCTATAATGCATCTGACATCATGGATATTTTTTAAGAAAAAGGGGTGTTTTATGTGTTTTTGGGGTTTTCCCCCCTAAAATAAAATGCTCTAATTTGAACAGGTATCAAATAACGAAATACAGTAAGTTGTGCTGCACTGGGGACCTGAATAGCTGAATGGTACAGTGTGCTCTTGCTTCATTGCTTGCAAATCTAAGTAACCTTTATTTTCTGTAAATGGCAATAAGAATTTCTTTGAAAGATGATGCAAAAAATGTACTGATACTAATGAATGAATTGCTAAGTCACAAAAATGTGTCTAGGGTAGCTGGGGGCTGTGAACTAATGAGTAACCACTCAGAATCAAATTTAGTAGATATAAAGTCCTCTTGGTTCATTTAATGATATAACTATTCTGTCAAACTGAACTAAAAGTCTAGCAGCTCCTTTAAAGAGCTCCAATTCACTTTGTA
This sequence comes from Gymnorhina tibicen, assembly GCA_013399875.1. Taxonomy (NCBI): domain Eukaryota; kingdom Metazoa; phylum Chordata; class Aves; order Passeriformes; family Artamidae; genus Gymnorhina; species Gymnorhina tibicen. The sequence goes on from VXAZ01001691.1 coordinate 134,868, forward strand.
ATACAAAAAGAACATTTAGCGCCATGCTGACATTTAAATGTCCAGACATGAAGGAAGGGCTGAAGTCTTTTTGTTAAAAAAAAGACAAATTTAATTTGGTACATTAATCCCTGAAGACTTGACAGACTGAGTGATTTTCTATAGACAAAGGATTCCTAAACTTTTTTAGAGAGAGATCACAGTTATGGTCTGGCTACAATTCTTCCCACTTCCCAGTTTCTCTGATTATACTTCTCAAATATCAGTCTTCTTGCCTTTATCTCTTCTCAGACTGAATCATACAATTCTCCCACTGTTAGACTGAACTCTTAACAACAGTGCCCCGTATATCAGCTGTACTAACGTGCCAAATCCTGAGGGTTTTAATACCTGAGGGATTTGACTTCTTGGAACTATGGACAATGATGAATATGCCTAAGCACTTTTCTCAATGCAGAATGTATTTTACTTTTCAAAAGGTAAAAAAGCAACTTGTATGAAAAGATTTTAAAGTTTTTAAAGTCTGTACATTTCTCACCTAGGCCATTCTGTCCTTCATAATGAGTTATATAAAGCTAATATTCTGATGGTAAACTTCATAAAAGAAGACCAAACACTGTCACCCACTAAATCAGATAATTTTTCCCCATTTATTAGTAAAAGCTCCAGGCTTTGTACTACAGAATCCCAGGAAATGTCTGGGCTTTCAGAGTTTAGCTGGAAATCTCAGAGAGCTGAGCAGACTGTGACCACTGAGTGAATAAATACAAGCCCACATGTGCCTAAGATTAAGGGACAGGGACCTTCACTGGCCCTACATTCTTCCCATTGAGCAAACCAAGATGCTGAGGACTCAGTGACAATCACCAGCTCCCTGCTTTCAAGAGATTGTCACCATTAAATTTAGCACTCAGAACGACCTAGGAAGGTGAAACACAACACAAAAGGATCTGAGTTGATACTTACATGACTTTGTATGTAACAAGTTTGGCTCTGATGCTGGTGACCCTTTTGTCCATTAATCTGTATGGCAAGTGTCAGTACTGCCATGACAGATAAAATGGCAAGTGTAGAATTCTGACAAGACTGATTTGTTTAGATTTTACCTTATCTGTTTGTGCCATTTTGTACAATTTCATGACCAATTGTCATTGCATAGCTGACTTCCTAACTCCTAGCTGGACTAAGCCTCACACCTTATCACCATAAGTCTAAGGCTTTGTAATAAATTCTAATTCTGACTGTCATCAACAGGCATGACCTCTCCATTTTCAGCCTGGGCATACGAGCTACTAGAGAATTCAGTCACACAAGCCAACAGGTAGGACAAGAGAGCTGAGTGGCCAAGGAATTTGAAAGTTTAAGTGCCAGCTACCAGAGGAGAGTAAGGTCTAGATCCAGCTACTGGAAAGAATGAGTGACTGGAGCCAGCTACAGGGGAGGACTGTGTTTCATGTCTGCATGTAGCCATTAGTGAACTTCAACCTAAGTTAGCTGATGAGAAGTTCAGCACCTGGAAAATTACCAGGTTTCAGCAGGTGTTTAGATCCAGGCACTGATACTGGATGAGGTAAAGGTCCACACTAACATTTTCTTTTTAAAAAAGAAAGCATCTCCTTGGCAAAGTTAAAACAAGACCTCTAGAATCATTATTATAATGGGTTATAGTTTTAGGAAAAAATTGCTTCTGGGGTTCTTATAAGACTCAGTCTCTAGATACAGAAAACAATATACTAGAAATGTACTTTCTTTGATCAGATAAAAGCTGCTTAAGGATTCAAAGGCCTATTACCTCAGACTTCATAGTTCAAGTTAATAAGCTCCTTTCTCTCTTTTACACACTGTGCACAATAAACACTTTCATTTTAATGAATAGCATTTACTGATTTTGAAACCATGTACATTAAGACGAGTATCTTGTACTGTAGCTGACACTAATTTTATCCTTAGAATCAAGAACAAGATAAACCTGCAACCACCTGTATGCTCATCACTAAGTTTCAAGCTATATCTCTACTCTGTAGTTCTGACAATTCAGTCTAATTTTAATAAAATCTCGAACACCAGCTTTAGGGTATAGAATTAGGTACATAATGATAGCTCAGTGGTTTTCAACCATTTCAGGTAGTTTGGTCTGCCTGGGTAGCAATAAGAATTTCTCTCTTTCTCCAGAGGAAAGTAATGGAACTGTAAAACTCCTTTACATATTGTACAAATCAGCGACAATTACCTGAGGACTTGTTAACAGATAATACAGGAAATCTTAAAATAAGCGTTCTGTTTGCTATACTAATAACATTTTCATAATTAACTCCTGTGGACATAAAATAACCACAAAAAAGATATTTTATTGTTCACCTGCCAAGATTAGGAAGAATCTGTTTATCATTTTGTAAAAGGACTAGTTAAGAAGCCTTAAATTAATGCCATTAAAAGGTACTAGATTAGGCAACAAAATATTGACTCATTCAGTTCTTAATGACATAATGAAATAGTTAATTATGTACTCACTTATCAATAATAATACATTAATTACTATGGAACAAGTCCAGATGAAGAAAAGTAGAAAGAAGCAGTAATACCCATAATAGTAAATACTAATATATTATTTTTTATGCAAATATTGCTTAAACTATTAAAAAATTGGAGGTAGTACAAAGTATACAGTATGAAAATTATTTGAAACAAACAGCTGAGGACCATTGGTTAGAGTCCAACAGGTTAAGGATGCAATTGATATTTAGCTCTTTCAGGCATACAAATGCAGCCATTTAATTCCAACTCTCCAGTCAGTAGAGCGATTTGAACCTGCAGAAGGTATTTTACCATTTCTTAAGGTAACTGAATAACAGCCTTAGGGTGAAGCAGCATTTTAAAGACCTAATTCTTCACTGACTGTAGAAGTCTAGATTCTTTTCTTTAGCCTATATGTCTAAATATTTAGATAGCTTTATTAATAAAGATGAAGTATGATTGAAACTTGAATTTTGGAGAATATACCTAAGTAGTTAAAGAGGTAGTGACATATTGTGGTTCACCACTGATAAATGCTAGGGATCATTAAAGTATGTCATCACATCAGAGTATTTATTCATACTTATTAACTGAAATAATTTAATATCTTATTGTCATAATTTTTCTTTTATTACAAAGTGCTTTATAAGAGACATTGTACAGTTAATACCTTTTAAATCCTATCAACACTCTTTTGATTATGTGAGGCCAAGAGCATAACTTCCTAAAAAATATCTGCAACAAAAACAACAAAAAAATCTTTGGACCTCCTCTTTTTCTCCCATTACTTGCATTTTTTTTAACTACTTTCTATAAGATGATTAAATTAAGAAAAAGGTTAGAATTATAGACAGAAGTGAATATCATATCTAATAGGTCTCTTCCCTATATTGAAATTCTAATGAAAAAAACCTATAGCTGAAGATTCTGGTATTTAATTCCACAGACACTTCACATAAGTACTTATTCTAAAACAGTGAATTAAAGCTATTCATCTATTTTTAAAAATATTTTCTTCAGTTATTCCAAATGTTCAAGTAGTCATTTAAGTAATGCACACAGCTTTAAGGGGTTCCACTTTGTTTACGAGCCTTTCCCACAACTCTGTTCCTGTCTCCTTCCTCAAAAACAAAAGATAACAATAGATGTCAAAATAAAGTAGAGTAATACTTTTGTGATATGTGACATCAGGGAAGAGAAAAATTTAGGATGTTATATATTTTGGAAGTTATTTTACATATATTTCTTGCATTTGCTCCTTGAGTGCTTATTATATATTTTTAAAGGAGTCTCCTGTGGAGGTATTTAATATTTCCAACTAAAACTTAATTCTACAGCATTTATAATTTCCTGCTTTATTTTAGTATTTGAGTTGTGGTAGTGTATCAGTTGTAAATGTATACTTATGTATATACAGTTATATCTGTATACACAAAGACATATTTTAAGATATTTTCTTATGCTTCTGTTGCATACCAAAAGATTTCATTTTTTGTACATGTTTCTTGAGAAATTCTTTAATATTTGAGCTTATTTTTTTTTCACTGAAAGCCAAAATTTTTCATTTGGTGCTTATGTCTTGTACTCCTCCAAGTTCCTTGTCAAATATTATCTTCATAATCAAGTATAATTTTAGAGGATAAATTAATCAACATCTACAACAAATAAATAAAGTCACAGTGTAACAAGACTTGACCAAAGCTTACTTTTCGTCACAAAGAAGTCCATTTGCATGTGTTGTTCTGTGACATTTAAACCCTTTCCATCAGCTACTCTCTAAGTTCTCAGGTGATTTGCAGAACTAATTTCTTCTATTAATCTTCCATGCCTGACATGCCCACTCAACACTCAGTATTTTTTTCTACTTCCTTCAAACTTAAAACTGCCTGAATAATTTGGAATAACATGCAGTTAGATTAAAAACAACTAACACATTCTTTATTAAAAAACTACTATTCTGCTAGTTCCCTGAGTGGCAATAATCTAACCAGGGGGTTAGAATCATAGAATGGCTAAGTAACCATTATGGTTATAGTTTATTGAGTATTTGTATAATCATGTCTTCCCCTGTTTCTGTAAAGTACATTGCAATTTATGTTCAGCTGCAAAGAAGTTTAGGACTCTGCCTATGGAAGAAATGGTGTTACTCCCTTTAGAAGAATCTTATTCTTAGAGCAGTCGCCTGGGAAATCAGAGGCTTGTAATCAGTATCTACTTCTGTCTCAAAGGTGTAAAGGCACTTGATGTGCCTAACTTTTAATTACATTCCTATCAGTCATGTGGACACACAAGACAGAAGTCATAGCTCGGAGGCCTGTATTATCTTAATCTGTTATGTCTAGAGCTCAAGTTCTATGGTGAGCTGAAGACAGCAGAGTAGTGCACCAAATGTATCCATAGTACTTCCCAGAGTGATTTAAAGAATTTATTAACTGATGCAAGTAGACCATGAAAAGTGTGCATGAGTCGGTAAAGGTCAAGCTGTATTTGACTTTTCTGTCCAGCTCCCAGAAAGAGTTTTAAGATAACAGTGGGTTTGCGTATCCCAGAGGGAGTCACAGTGCAATATATCTCACTGGAAACAGGGTATCTCTTGTAAATTTGATCTCTGTTTTCACATCTCCCAGATCATGGTTTTAGTAAAGCAGCCATTACATCTGTTTTTCACAGTAAGATAGGGAATCTTAGATTCACCTCTTTCTAAAAGATAGCAAAAGACTCATGAAAGACTGCCAAGGAGAGCTAAATGTGATTTGATCACAGGCACTACCACAAGTTATATTAACAGACCACTGAAATACTTAGGATTAATTATTGGGGCTTATCACTGGATGCCCTTCTCAATTTCTTATGGCAACTTGTCTTTGAGTTAGCATCATACATTATACTTTATTTTTTTTCTTTTTAATCCCTCATAGAACATATAGTGTCTTCATTATAAAATAATTAATTAAGGGAATAATTTCAACATAATGATTTAAATTTATCTCAGTGAATCTGAATAAGCATTTTTTGAGAACAGTGTAAAAGGCAAGATCTGCTGAATGTGGGTAACAAACCAGTTATGACAGCTAAAGCATGGCTGCACTCAGTACAAATTTAAATAGATATTACTTCAATGCAGGAGCAATTCATCAAAATTTGCAACTTTTTATTATTACAAGTATTAATAAGGGGGTTTTCTAGACTTCATGATTTCACAGAACCTAAAATATTTGGCTTTTAGTACTCTACAATATTATCCCAAAACAACATGCAAAATAGATTCCTGCTACTATTTAAAAGATATTAATAATTGCCTGACTATTAAAACCTGTGCTGAATATTGTACACAGAAACAAACAAAAAAAATTTTCCAAGTAATGGAATTGTCTGGGGCTTTAATACTGCATTTGTACTTTACTCCTATTTACTCCTATTTTTCATTTGTAGTACCATTCACTCCTGAATTTCTGAAAAGATATTTCAAGTAACTGTTCACAAGTTTATTACAAATATGCTCTATTACAGCAAACTCTGGATTAGCACAATACATAAGAAGCGCTCTAGAGACATATGAGTTTTCCTGCTCATAAGAAGAGAGAATTTGAGGAACAAAGTTCCACAATGACTAAGGAAATTATTTTACGTAATATTTTGATGATCTTGGAACTAAACCACGAGTGTACCCGTGAAATATGCTGTTGACAAGACAGGAAAACTTTGGATGGGAGTCTCAGAGAAACAAACTCCATGGCTGTGAGCACAGAAACAATAGATATTTAATTCAATGATGCAGAAGTAAAAGATTCATAGAGTCATATAATATCTCAAATTGGAAGGGATCAGTAAGGATCATCAAACCCAACTCCCTGCTCCTTGCAGGACTACTTAAAAATAAACCCAAACTTCCAGATCTTTTTCCAGAGGGCTTCTTTCCAAGATCTCATCCTCCCATTTGTATGTACAAGGATTACACAATTTCAGTTGTAATATCTGGCACTTGCTCTTGTTAAATTTCATAAGGTTGGTGATTGTAGGTCTGTGTTCTATCCAGATCTCTCTGAAAGGCGTCTCCCTTTGAGATAGTCCATGGCACCTCCTAATTTTATATTGCTGGCAAAACTAATGTGCAATTCCTGCACCCAGAATATTTATAAAAATATTAAAGAGGACTGGGCTTATAAATTAAATCTTGGGGCACCCCACTGATGACTGTCACCATCCTGATGTAAGAGCCAAATGCATTAGCCGATTGCTCATCAAATGGATTATGTATTTGTGTAGCTGTATGTTGGACATTTTTCCTGAAGGATACTATGAGAGACAGTATCAAAACCTTTGCAAAAATAAAAAAAATAATAAAAAAAAATCCACATCTGCTGGCTCACCTTGATTAACTAGTTCAAAGATCTTATCTTAAATGGGAATTAAGTTGGTTAAGTTAACCAGCTTAATGGTTAACCCTTGTGAATCCATGCTGGCTATGACCAATGACTGCAGTGTCTCTCAAGTGGTTTTCAATAACTCCTGAAATAACCTTTTCCAGAATTTTACCAGGGACTGAAGTGAGACTGACAGGACTGTTAATAATCAGGGTCTTCCTTCTTACTGATCTTGAAAACTGTGACAAGCTGTACTGTGAAGGATTAATCATAACTGGAATCTCTGAGTTAAGTTAGAGTGCACAGATAGAATTAAAAGAGTTAAAAAATCCGGGTCCTGGTCATCAGTTGTAAGGATGATGTAAAACAAATGATAAATATGCTTTTAGGATAAGTCAAGATATGTATTTTCAGGAGTCAAAAACCTTTACTTCCATTGTACAAGCCCAGTGCCTCATTTGAAGGAGTATTGGTATTTAGTCATGCATAACAAGAAGGCATATTCAAATTAATAAGCACAGAAACCAGTAGGTATTTTTGAGGGTAGCACTGTTATTATGAGAGTAATAGAAAAGTTGGGGGCACGGGCTGACAAGGACATTGTGAGGATGATGGACAAGGACAAAAGCAAAGCCTTGCCCTTGGGATGTACAAGCCCCTGAGCAGTGATACGAGTTGAGAAATGATGACTGGGGGAGTGGACAAAAGCTGAACATCAGCCAGCAATATGCCTAGACAGTAAAGATGGCCAGCAGTATCCTGGGCTGTATTAATGGGGGCACAATCAGTATATCCAAGGAAGTTTTTATCCCCCTTTACTCAGCGCTCCTTAGACCGCATCTAGCTCCTACATCCACTTTGGGGCCCATAAATAAAAAAGACATCAAAAAATAGAGAAGTTCAGCAAATGGTCGGCAAGATGGTATGGACACTGAAGAATGAGTCTGAGACTAAAACAAGAGAGGTTCAGACCGGCTATAAGGAGAAAAGCGTTATCCCCTTTAGGACAGCGGACCAGGTTGCCCTGAGACGTTGTATAGTCTCTATCTTTGTATCTTTAGAGGTTTTGGAGACCAGGGTGGACAAAGCCCTGAGCATTTTGGTCTGACCTCACAAACAGCCCTGCTTGGAGCAGGTGGCTGGACTCTAAAGTCCTCATGTCCCAGTCTGAATTATCCTTTGATCCTAAAATGAACAAAAAAGAAAGTAATTATTATCCACACACACAAACCAATTTTTAAAGCAGTGAGTTCTCAAACAGCTTATTCATTAGACAAGAATCAGTAAAAAGGCAGGGTTTTTGAGGGGAAGTGTTAGATTTGGAGTGTTTGGTTTTGGTTTTTTTTTTTAATTTTAATCAGTTAATTAATGAGCTTGCATAACTTTTTATGACTGAAATACTACGACACAGTATTATTTCTATATTCATTTGCCTTTTTCAACAATCAGAGATCTGGCTCTAAATTTTCAAGTGTTTGAAAATATTTTCTATCATAACAACCATTAATACATTTAGGTGTGAAACCCACCTGAAAGAGCCACTCAGGTACATAAGATCTGGACCACATCTGCCCAACTCTGTCTCAATAGATGAATTTTGTGTGCTCTGGGAAAAAATTCCAAACACACAATTCGTATGGGGAAGACTTACTGAAAGCTCAGACAAAGCAAAGAAATTATTTCTTTCTGGCAAAGAAACAAGAGAAAGAGCGGTGAACTCTTAAGAGTTTTATGTCCTTATGAGGCATTTAAGGCAGGAGGCCAGAAGGTGATAGTGACCCAAGTAGTGATCACTAATTGACCTTGGATGTAGAGAAGGTCAGACGGTTTGGCCTTGGCTCAACTCATCAAAGAGGCCTGTGGCAGCTTATGTAGAGCATCTCGGTTTGAAAGCAATAAGTGGAAAATTGAAAGCAATACATAGAAAAGTTATTTGAAAGCAATTTTGTTGGTTGCAATAGTTGCTTGAAAGCAATAAATGGAAAATTGAAACAGAAAACAATAATCCTACAGAGGTTAAGAAAAATGTATGACTGAACTTTTAACACTGTAGCAAAGGCTGGAGACTGATTCTACAAGGTAGAATCATTATGCATTAAGCCAGTCTGGCAGCTAGGACTTGGACACCTTGACCAGTTGGGCAAGTGAGTGTCCTAGTCCTCTGAGTCATGCTACTAGTCACAGCTGGATTGGATGGTGTGGGGTTTTTTTTTATCCAGAACAGGCATCAGCATGGGTGTGTGTTTGTGTTGAACAGAACTTGCTATCCACCCCCAACAGTCATCCTCATCACTAAACAAATGTTTAATTTTATGTCAGTGAGTGATTTGATCCTGATCTTGTTGGACGCTTGAAGACACGCGAATGATTATTAAACAGTTCCATTCAGTGATATCTGCTGCTCTGAAAGCAAACAAGAAAATCAACCCCCTTTAGTGTTGTACAGAACCATGAAAGTATTAATGCATAATCAAAAATTTGTTTACCATAGGTGAAAAACAACAAGAAAATGTCCTTATGGTTTAAGTCCCTAACTGTCAGTCATTTTTTGAAAGCTTCAGTCCATATCAGGAGAAAATATGTACTACAATTTTTAGTTTTTCAGATAAATATTTAATATAGTAAATAGTACAGACATTTCACAAAGTGCTTAACATAAAGATCATGTTATTGCCAACCATATATAAAAAAATTGCAGGCATATACTTGTACCAGACATAACAGAAATTAATGTAAATGGAAAATGAGATATAAATTTTTACTGACCCTGCTGGATAATTTTTGTTGATTGACTGCAACATGGTTTTGACTACAGGAAATACTTCTGGCTTTTTATAATTACTTAAAATAGGAAACAGTTCATATTTAGAGATAAGGTATTGTCCACCTTGTTGACTGTTGCTGGTATTAGAATGTGAGACATTTTCTCTGCCAGAGTGTATTTTATTTACCCTTTCTTTAGCAGTAAGAAGTACAAATCAGATATAATCTCCTGTAATCTCATATATAATATTTTATGGGTTCAAATTGATGTGAACATCTCATTTTTATCAAATAACTTCAGAAAATCATCAAACACCACAATTACTCAGAGTTAGAATTTCTCAAAAAAAGTGTTTCTGTTCTTTATTAAGCTGATTCTGACTCTCCAGTGGGAGCTCTGTCATTGACTTGAATAGGTGTGAAACCAACCACATGGAGGGAAATATAGGTAGCTGAAATGCTCTATTAATGGATAATACAATTAGAAATCAAAAATAATTTAGAACTTAATCCCTATCTATTCTTCAGAACTCCAGTAAGTTACCCACTGGTGAGTTTTTGTTCATTCTCTGAGATACACATTCGAAGTTTTTTTTAAAAATCTTGATTCACAGCTACCAAAAAATTGTCATTTTGTGGCTTGACAAGATATCATAATACCGTGAACACAGAAACTAATTCCATTCTCAGCAAGTTAAACTATTTCGTTCTTCCTTCTCTTTTATACGTAAACTACCCATTTGCATGCATAGAATTAAGCATTGCATTATCAACATTAAACTTACAATGATGTGGAGAAAAAATACCATAATTTCTGAATAGATACTATTAGCATGATATCATGTATTCCTCCGATTTCTTATCGTAAAAACATTCCGTCAGTACTTGGTATGCTTCTCAAATTGCAGCTATGAAAGTCAGGTGAAAAATAGGCGTGTTAGTTGCCTCATGGTCTCTTCAGCACATTATTGAAGTTACTTTAAAATGAAATTCCACTTTTTGTGCCTAGTGGGTCCTGAAGTAACCATTTACCTCAAACCATGCTTTGGTTGACAACAGCTGCATTCACATTAGCATGTTAGCTCATTTCAGAAATTAATTTTTAAAATTAAATCTCCTATTTGTGCCCTCCCACAATACTGTGATTCACAGAGCAAAGCTGACGGAACATCTCTCATATAAAACTGAGGTGAAAGACAAGTTACAGGAGTATAAATTAGAATCTCTTCAACAGGCAGCAGCACTTAGCCCACTGACTTACTAGAGGTGGTCCTAAGCAGTTCTTCGCCTCTTCTCCAGAAGGTGATGTGGATGTGGGATGCCCAACTGTAATCTACTTCTACTGAGCCACACAGTTTGACAGTGTAAAAATAGCTTTTCCTTTAACAGTCACAGGAGACGTAAAAACATCAGAGTGGAATATGTGTAATTTATACTTTCTATACATGAACGTTGGGAAGGTTAATGCCTTAAAACAAGGTGTTATAGTACTGAAGGCTGATCATGACAATTGATCCAGAGAGAAAAACTGACATTTTACTATATTACAGCCAAGAAGCTGCCTTTGTATTTGAGGAATGCACTTGCTCATAACTTTGTTGTTGTGTGATATTTGAAGAACAGACACACCTTCATTTCAGTAGAATAAAAGGCAAAACATTTCTGAAACTATGCAAATTCCAGATTTGCAGTGACAACAAGAAACATCATTCTTTACAAAGTTCATCCAGATTTTTACTGAATTTTGATAATGTCTCACCCCACCCCTTGCAGTTTGTAGCTACTGGCCTTGTCATCTGCTCTGAGAGGCAAGCTCATGAGCTTTTCAGTGATGGCAACAGCAGAAAGGACCAGATGAAAACATTTGCCTGTTCTTCTAGTTCTTTCTTTTTCTAGAGCATTTCTAATAAATGTCCTTTAATATTTGCATGTGAGAGGTTGGCATATACAACAACTGAACTAGTCTAAAAAAACAATACAGCCTTTAGACAAAACAGGAAATAAATTGACAAATTATGAGGATCTTGGGAATTTCAACTGTATAAAGGAAAAGAGAATTAGCAGTTTCTTTCAAGATTTAGTGATCAATGTCTTCGATACTTAAAGTTACAAATGCAGGGGTATTTAAATTTTTTTATACTTACGTATCTGCAGCTAGACAATCAACTTTCCATTAACAGATTTTCCTTCAATTATATATTATGTCAAAAAATGTCTTTTCTCTTCTCAAGGGAACTGTGAAGTGGAGAGAAACCAGGCAGGTTTAATTTCTTCCTTCTTCCACTTAACAAATAAATATATTGGTATATATTTATATATACCTTTATATATATATATTTTTGCTTTTGGCAGTCGAGATTCATAATGCAAGTTACAGAGTTGTGCTGGTTTGAAAGTAAACCAGTGGGAGAAATTAACCCCACACAAATACCTTGCGAGAGATTTCACAAGTCGGAGTTACAATTTAACGGGAAAGTTACAGTAAAGACAATAGTACAGAAACACTGGCTTAAACCGACAAAGTCAGAGTACAACCTGAGACCATGTTGGTCAGGGTGGTGGTTGCAGTCCTGTTGAAGTGATGGTTGTGGTCTTGTCAAAAGTGGTGGTCTTGTGGAAAGGCCTGGTTCTTCTCTGGATGTTCGGTGGTGGTGGTCAGATTCAGGTGGTACTTCCCCCAGGGGAAGTTTCACAATGGAATGATATAATGATATAATCCTGTGAATTATATAATATTTTTGGAGTCCCTGATGGTCTATAGCTGCCTATTTATTCAGTTCATGATGTCCCACTAGCCCCTCAGGATGGGTGTCATGGTGTTGGTGCTCCATGTCCTTGTGAAGCTGGGTCCTTGTGAAGGTGAGGAAACGTTGCCTTGCAGGGTCTGGGTGTGCAAAGAGTGGCTGTTGCAAACGACCCCCCACTGACAGTTCTCCAGGAATAATGTGGATGGGTGTAGAATACATAGTTTGGTTACATGTATATTGGCACTCTTCCTCATGTAACCAAGACAAGAGTACAGAGTTTGATTTCTGGAAACAAACAGTTCTTCTTAAACTATTCTCTTATATATGTTTTTGCTTTTTAAACAATATTGAAATTATTAGACTGCAGAAAATAATACTTGTAAAATGTATGATGAAGATAAATTTTCTAATGTTTGTACCACTGATTTACTGAAAATTCCACTAAAAAATTAAACCGTACTCTAGCTCATTGATTTTGTGGTAGGAATATAGTTAGATTCCTGTAAAAAAACCCCAAAACAGACCTCTCAAATACTTTTGTTGTCTATGTGTTTCTTTTACTGCAGTTCTTAAAAACTGAGAATTTTCTGTCTTTTTCTCTTGTATTTAAAGTGCAGAGATTTTGGTAGCAGCAATGTTTTGAAGAAATGCACTGTGAGAAGAGGAAAAATATTTAAATGTCTTTTGTAAGTCACTTATTATTTGCATGTGTGTCAAAGAAAATTATGTCGGTGTTCCATTAAAGACCCTGGCTAGCATATAATCATAGGTTGGAAATGATCAGGTTGGAAGTAGATTGGAAAAGACCTTTAATATCATTGAGTCCAACTGTAAACATCACACTGACATAAATAAACCATGTTTCCAAGTGCCATGTCTACACTTCTTTTAAATACTTCCAGGGATGGTGACTCCAGCACTTCCCTGGGCAGCCTGTTCCCATGCTTTGCAACCTTTGCAGTGAAGAAATTTTTTCCTGATATCGAATCTAACCCTCCCCTGGTGCAGCTTGAGGCCATTTCCTCTTGTTCTGTCATTTGTTACTTGGAAGAAGAGACCAACCCACACCTTGCTACAAGCTCCTTTCAGGTAGTTGTAAAGAGTGATAAGGTCCCCCCTGAGCCTGCTTTTCTTTGTGTTAAACAACCCCAGTTACCTCAGCAGATCCTCAGAAGGCTTGTTCTCTAGTATCTTCACCCATTTCGTTGCCCTTCTCCGGACACACTCCAGCACCTCAATGTCATTCCCATAGTGAGGGCCCAGAACTTAACACAGGATTCAAGGTGTGGCCTCACCAGTGCCAAGTACAGGGGACAATCACCTCCCTGGTCCCATTGGGCACTCTGTTTCTGATACATGAGAAGCTCTGTTTTGCATATGCTAAACAAATGACCTCTTTAAAGTGTTATATATCATATACATTTTCTTATGATTCACCACTAAAACTACTTGATGTCTCAGTGAAGAAATACCAGCAGAAAAGTTCTTTGATCTACAGATAAGGATTCCCATTTATTATGCTCTATTACAACCTTATACAAGAAGAGACATAGGATAGGGACAGAAAGAGATGAAATTGTGCTTAGGGGAGCTGCTAAGGAAAAGAACGAACAAATGAAAACCCCAGTACAATTCATTTTATAAGGGCATTCCCTGCACGTCATTTTTCCAGAAGAGAAAGGAAAGAGAATCTCTGCATTTGGAAGGCTATACCCTGATGTGTTGGTTTGAAAACAAACCAGTGGGAGATCACAAGTCAGGATTTAAATTAATGGGAAAATAAAATTAGAAACAAATGAAATAATATAAGGAAAAGCACTGACAAAGTCAGATACAACCTGACACCCTGTTAGGGTGGTGGTAGCAGTCCAGATGAAGTAGCTCAGTTGGAGTGATGATCCTACAGAAGGTCTCCAGCTGAAAGTCCAGTGGTAGCTTTGTCCTCTGGTACCCCAGTAGACAGGGCTAAGTTAGGCAGTTCTGAGGGCAGGTTATATCCAGGTGGGAATGCTTGGCTCCTCCCTCCTGGGTGGAGCCTCTCACAATAGGATGAGATAAGTCCATGAGTCATGTGGGGGTTTCTTGCTGGCCCATTGTCTGTTATCAGGGGTGGGTCATTAGCAGGCGACAACAGCTAATGGCCCACAGCTGGTGGTAATGGAATGCTTAAATACATCTATATCGTAACCTAGGACACCTGATAACAGCCCAATATTGGATTTGGGGCTTTTTCCAATTAGATATTGTTGTGGGTTTGTCTGTTTTTTCCCAAGTATGTGGGAAACCTGATAACACATTTGTGAATTAAAGAAGGAAATAATAAGAAAGACTATCCAGCTGAATAGCAAAAACGTAGCAAATGTGCCAAACAGCAGTACCGGAACAAGTGCTCTGTTGTAGTGACCTACAAATTAGTCCCTCCTGGTTTGAATTTATAAGTCTAAACCAGCATATATATATATGTGTATATATATATATGTGTGTATATACACACACATCATCTATAGAGAGCATGTAAATATATATATATATATATAAATATACAACTATAAGAAATAATTAGTAACAGCTAAGAAATGCAAGTATTTTGCAGGGTTACTTTAATTTAGAACAGGGCATGTGAAGCTATTTCTACGTAATATTTACTACCTGTAAGTAAAAACTGATGCAAACTATCAAAGGAACAGCATTATAAAAGAAAGGGAATGTGAATCTCAGTTAATAGAAGCAAGGTAAAGTGAGAAATGCTTTCGTCAACCTTGATTCTCCTCCTGAGTACAGAGGATAATACCTTGCCCTGTGAATGGGGAAGATGAAAAGGCCAGCATTCCCATTTCTTTCTGCTGGAACTGACTGAAAGCTGGGAAAGGGGAAAAGAGAAACTGATTGTTTGCCTTTTTTTTCTTCATAGTCTTTGAAATGTTTTTTGAAAGCAAGTACTAACTGTACTGCTCTTGTATCTTACCTGGTGAGTAAATTGAATGCTGTCTGAATTATAATGCTAAAATGTGATAGTTTTGACAGACTGCTAGTTTGGAAACCAGAGTAGACTCCTTCGTCAAAAAACAATATGGTGCCTATTTGTTTGTTTTTCCTTCTCATCTTCACATCCACTTCAGACAGATTCATTTTTTTCATATTGTACTGGTCTGGGTTTTGCAAAGATTTGATGGCAGTGAGACAATGAAACAGTTAAATAAATGCATAACTCCTAAAGAGGTGATCTGAGGTGCATTTCATCTAACTTAATGTGCCTCACAGAAACTAAGAGTTGGATTAATATTGCTTGTTCATGCTTGAAGCACAGAAAATTGCTCAAAGGCAGATGGAGGGAAAGCAAAAAAATTCTAAAAATAAAAATCCCAGTGGAAATGAGGATTTTCACAGTCCAATTTGGTTTCTTCTAAGATACAAGTCTCAAGACACTGAAGCGAATAACTCACATGAAGGAAATCTAAAAGTTCTGTAGTATTAAATTTTCTAGGCAAAAAAGTCCAAAAAACATAGAAATATGGAATCAAGAATTGTATAATTATAAAATTTGTCTTCATTAGCAACTAACGCAATACTTGAAAATTTAAAATAGAATGGAGACATAGAAAATGGCCATATAACACCAATTACATGCATTCCAGTTGGGTTTTTTTCATAATTTTCTGATTTAGCATGACTAAGAGAAAACAATATCTCTAATTTTCAGAGCCATGGAACACACTCATGTTTGTGGCATTTTCCAGTTTAGCAAGAAATACTCTGTGGATTACTCTGTGGATACCTGAAGTGAAAAAAATTCTGTTATCTGTAAGATTTGTCTTCCAACTGTTGAAAAAATAACCCCCTAGCTACTGGAGTAACACGATCAGTAGTTCTTATTCTCCTGTCCCCATTAAATCAGGAGATCACAGTAACTATGAGCATACTGAGCAGCACATAAATGTGCTTGCTATACATTTTGCTAAAGTTAAATAGCATAAAATAGTGTATTCTAAGTTTATTTATCATTGTATTTTTAATGCTATCCTGCATTCATTTTCTGGCATTTTTTGTTCTTGTAGTTCTTGTAGTCTAAGTCTGTTCTTGTAGTCTAAGGAAGCAAATAATCTAGTTTAATTTTAGATATCCAAAGGTTGAGTATTTATATCTGAAATGGTCACTTCAGATGGCCTTAATACAAAAGCAGTTCCAAAGGGTAACTTATCTAACCTTGGTTTCCTACTTTAGAGTGAACAAAAATTATCCTTTGCAAATATCTTTCAAGTAACTGTTAAGCGACTAGAACACAAACTTTGAAGTAATATTTTATTTCTAAATATCTTAAGATTAATCTAAGCCTTGTGACACTAGCAGTAAGATGTCAGCAGTTTTTCTGAAAGGTATGTAAACTGTGAAGTAAAGTATCTGTTCTCAAATCCAAAATAAAACAAGTTTGCACACCTGTGTTCAGAGCTTTGCCTTATTTTACATTTTTTTTCATACTAATGATTTGTATATAGTGAGAAAGTCAACATACTTA
>VXAZ01001696.1:0-10552 GCA_013399875.1 Gymnorhina tibicen
CAGGCTGGGACCAGGGCAAAAGATGGAGTGAGCGAGCCCTTCATGTGTTGGCGAGCAGCCAAGCATGGGACACAGTTTTTAGAACCCTTGGCCCTCCCAAAGTCTGCCTGCTGACAGGAGACCATTGGTCCAGTCCAGCCTTCCTCTGCCATCCACTGGTGGAGACCTTTCACCATCTGATTGGAGAAGCCCCTCCACAGTGTGTCCTGCTGACTGCCTCATGTGAGGTGTTGCAGGTGTTGCCAGGCGAAGCCTGCCAGAAACAAGGCTTCCCCCACTCCTGGCTGCCTCCTGCAAGCAGCACATGTACACTCCCTCCCTCCACATGCCTCTGACAACCAGAGTTTACACAAATGAAAACTAAACTGGCTAAATCAAAACTGAGTTGGCTTTTCCCACCACCCCATGACTCAGTGTTGGTTGTCTGGTGGTAACAATACAGAGGGGAAAAGCAGGAAAAGAGAAAAAGGTTCAAACAAGCTGAATCTCAGTTGGCTGATTTGCCAACAGGGACACCTGCCTTACACATTTAACACTGTCAGTCGATGTCAGAACCACAGCACTCATGTTCCCAACAACATGGTGAATTAAGTGAATTAAACATGGAACTCTGCAGGGTGAAAACATCAACATAGCCAAATGTCGCTGACCGCTTGACCGCCTGGTGGCCAAGCAGGCGACTAGCCTGGAGTGTCCCGAGCTGGGGACAATGAAAGGCTTCAAGTGCCCGATGGAAGCTTCTGCAGGAGCTGTTTGCTTGCAGGCTCACAATGGAGCAGGCAGCAGTCCGATGTTACAGTAGCGAGGGCAGAGGCGAAGGAGGAAAGAGAGACTCTTCTGTTGCAGTGTCCCAGTCTTTATTCCCTGGCCCAAAGGTCAGACAGCCGGGATGGGGGCAACCGAAGAGCCCCAAGGGGGCGGACCCCAAGGCTTTTATCCCCAAGGGGATGAGGGGAGGAACAAAGGGACAAACCAATAGGGAAAATGACAACTGGTGACGGGTACCCAATAGTTTTAAACTTAAGGAGGGACTAATTCAAACAACCCAATGGGGAACATGGAACAGCAGAACTTTCTAGCAACTCATTGAATAAACACAAGATGGGTTGGAACATAGGCGGGGAAACAACTTAAGATTGACGGTTCGGGGGTGTGGTCGGGTCCCCAGGACCACCTTCAGGCTCCTCCTCAGCCCCACTATCCTGGGCTGGGAAGTCAACCCACTTGATGTTATGGAGGCGGAACCCAAAGGTGGGTTGGGCCACTGCCACAGCCAAACCTCCCAGTGTCTCCTGGTCTTTGCCCTGCAACACAAACAGGTTCTCGGCCCTTCTGAAGCTGAGAAAGTAACTATAACATCAAAATGAGGGAATAATCCACCTAGTGTTAATTTTGTGCTCTTTTCCATAGGCATCTCTTGCCCTCCAGGTGTATTTGTTCAAAGGGGTATAGAGCATAATGGTACCTTTCCGATGGTCCAGAGTTCTGCCAGCACTGGCTGTCCAGGAGAGAAGGATGGGTTGCCTGAGTGTTCTGGGCTAGTACAAACAGGCAGGGTTGTGGGTGCTTGGGGACAAAAAGCATTAACCTTGGGACAACCATTCACCCCCCCATCTCTTGTTCAGAAGTGCCATCGCTTCTCCTAATCATTTTGCCCATTCTGGTTTTTGAGGTTTTAGGTACCTTTTCAATAGTTCATTTGTCCTCTCTGCTATCCCATTTGCCTGGGAGTAGTAGGGTGTGTGAAACACCCACTGAATTCCCTCCTCGGTAGCCCACTTTTGTACCACTTGCACTGCAAAGTGGGTACCATTGTCAGATTGGATAGTCTGGGGTTTGGGGAAAATCCCAAACCATTTTTTCAGGGCCTTAATAGTGTTTTCCCCTGTGGCTCAGGCAAAAGCCCTGGCTTGGGTGAGTCCCGAAATTATTTCCACCCTTACTAACACGTGTTGTTTTCCTTCTGATCTCTTGAAAGGTCCAATATAATTGACCTGCCTCCCATAATCAGTGTCCTTCTCATAAATGCAGTCGAGGCTCTTCTAGGGGATGTCTTTCAAGTTGGATTCGACATTCCTCACAGGCTGAAATCCATGTCCTGCAGTTTTCCCTGGTGACAGGCCAACCTCAGTCATGTGCCTCTAGGTCTAAGTCTTTTGCCCCAGTGTGGTTTCACTTCACATGCTGCCACTCTAGGAGGTGTTCCCATTTGTCAGCTACTGCTTTCTGATGTAGTGGGGCAAGTCTGGCCAATTCATCTGCTTTGTTGTTCCATCTGCCAGCTGGGTCATCCCCTGTTTGGTAGGCAACTATCCACACTACTGCAAAGCCACTTTTCTTAGCAAATGCTAAGATGTTCTGCCACTTTTCCTTTTGCCAAACTGGAAGTCCATTTAATTCCTGCCCATTCTGTTCCCAAAATGGGAGCCTTTCAGTACAGCCCTTGAAGACAGCGAAGGAGTCAGTATAGATATAGACAGGATAGGAGGACAGAGATTTGTGTTTAAAAACACTTCACACAGCCACTAGTTCTCTGACCTGGGCACTACCTTCACCCTTGGTGACAAGTTATTGTTCAGTATCTGTCTGCAGGGCGACTGCCCAGTACTTCCACACTTTGCCCTTCCGCTTGGCCAAGGCATCAGTGAACCACGCATTTCACAAGTGTGGGGAGAACGGTGGTGCAACTTTTACTGTGGGAGAGCGAGGTGTGTCACCCTCCTGACCTAAGGTGCTCCTTTCCTGAATGGTTAGTAATTTGGTGGTCCTTTCTGTTACTCTGAAGATGTCACAGTAGTGTTCTGTTTGTATGTACCATTTCCTTACTGAAGCTCTCTGTGCCACCCTGTCAGGGAGGCGTCTCTGCTAGAACTGGCTATAACCTTGAAGGGTCCCCTCAATACAGTGGGTTGGTGCCATAACGTGCTCTCCACTTCTCGCAGGGCCAGGCTGACCACAAACAGGCCCTTTTCCCACATGGTATACCTCTTCTCTGCATCCTTAAAGCTCCTTGAGTAGAATCCTGACGCTGCTCGGGGTGGCGTGCCCTCGGCTGGAGGGGATGCAGCGTCCTTTCTGCAGACGTCCTTAGAGCGACGTTGCAGTAAAGTTACTGGTAGCGAGCCACTGGCTCCTCATCACGGGAAGCACACCAGAGCGGCTCGGTGTAGAGAGCAATAGCGTATTGCCAGAGGTAAAAAAGCGGAGGGGCCTCCTGCTCAGGTTTCCAAAGACCTTTATTAAACAAAGGGCTTCGAAAGGGTCTGGAGGCAGAAGGCGCAAAAAAATCTGAGGGTCTATGCTTTTATATGGGGGAGGGGAAAAGGGAACAACCAATAGGGTATAACCATAGGGGAGGAACAGCAGGGATAAAACCAATACAGATAGGATGGGAGCAGGAGTGACAACCAGGGGACCAATCAGTAACCGAAGAAAGGGGAACTTACTAGAACAGGGGAGGTGGCCAAGGCTCAGGGGCCACCCAAGGGGAGGTGGCTTACCCTTCCACCCTCCCCATGGATCCACCCTCGGGATCACTGTCATGGGCGGGGAAATCCACCCATGTGATGTTGTCTGCCTGAGTGGCAGCCACATACCACAGCCCTGAAGGGGGCTGAGCCACCACAACAGAATCCTAAGGGCTGGCAAGGCCCCTTGGGTCCCTTCTGCCACAGGTGCACTGATACACCACATTGAGCAAACCCCCATTCAATTTGTATAGAGTCAGAAGGATGTATAGGACCCAGTGCTTGGGGGTTTGAAGCTTCGAACACTAATAGGTCTTCTTCACGGAGAGGAGTCCATTCCCAGCATTTGCCTTTACGTAACAAATTGAAAAGGGGATGGGCAATAATGGATAAATCCAGAGTATGCTTTCTCCAGAACACAGGCATTCCCAGGGCTTGCTGCAATTCCTTCTTTGTCTCTGGCATTTTGACTTGTTCCAGATTGAAAAGGGTATCTTTGGGAATGCATGTCATTCCTCCTTCCCATCAAATTCCTAGAAAATTTACTTCTTTTGAGGGAGTTCTGATTTTCTCTGGAGGGGCCTCTAATCCTAAACCTTCCAGGTGAGTGACCATATATGTCACTTTGAGTAGTCCCAACCTCCTCCTTCTGGTTCTCTCCAATAAGTGCATCATCCATATACTGATAAACTTTAACTCCCTCTCTTACTGGTATTTTTTCCAATTCTTTTGCCAGAGCATGATGAGAGCCAAGGTAGGTGAATGCTTGTACCCCTGAGGAAGCCTACTAAATGTATATTGCTGCCCACTCCATGTAAAGGCAAAGCAGTCTCGATCACCTGGCTGCAAAGGCACCATAAAAAACACGTCTATAATATCAGTAGTGGCCATGACCCTATGTGCCTGCTCCAGGATGGTGGCTGTGAGCTCAGCAATGTTAGGTACAGCTGCTGTCAAAGGGTCTGTGTTGGCACTGAGGTGGAGATGATCTACAGTCAGTCTCCATTTGCCATTTGGTTTTTTCACTGGCCACACTGGGGAGTTGAATGGTGAATGAACAGGAATAACAATTTCTTGTTTTTTCAAATCCTCCAGGACTGAGGTAGTTCCCTCTCGGGCTCCCGAAGGCAATGGATATGGCTTAACATTTGTGAGTTTTGAAGGGGGAAGATTTGGGGGCATCTGTAGCAATCTGATTTGGTGGTTAGTGGATCCAAAGAACCACTTTGTCACCCCAGGTTGTCATACCACGTTCTCCCCTTCAAAACATCCAGTCCCAGTAAGCTTAGGGGAAAGTCCCCTATTGCCACGGTAACTGTGACACTTGTTTCCTCCCCTGGTAGTATTAGACTTACTGCAGCAGTGGCTACTGATTGTGACACCCCCAATACATTTACTACAAGCAAGGGCTGTTCAGATGGGATGACTCCACCAGTGGCAGCATCTTGCCAATTCAGAGCTGGTATCTGAGCCCCAGTGTCAACTAAGAATGTATTGAGCTTGCGACGGGACACCCTCCCTTTCGGCCAAAGGTGAAAGAGCAGAGAGAGCTGCTGTTCTGCTAAAGTTCTTTGTTTTGTAGTTTCATAGTTTTCTGAAGGAAGAGTTCGAAGGGGTTACACGATAAAGCCAAGCAGCAACAGGAGCAGCAGGCAAACAGCAAGTAGTAAACAGTTTCTTCTTCTTGTTTTTGTTGTTCAAACTTACTGAAGTGTCCACTACATTTATTAATTAACCAATAGAATTAACACACAATTTTCTTTTCTTAACCTATCCTGGTCTAAATTCTAACAGTCGTAAATCTTACACAAGTCTTACATAGGTATTACACAAATTTGCGTATTTTGCTTCTATCAGTTTTTATTGTTTATGTGAACACTCTATCTAAAAAATGTGAGCAGTGTAGTTCCATCTATGTTTTGTCTAAAGTAGAGAAATTCTGTGAAAAGGCAACACTGCTGCAGTAAGAACTTTAAGGTCTCTTTGCTGCAGCTTTTCAATGCTTAAGGCACTTAGCATATATTTCTACTAAAAGCTAAAAATTTATATTTCTATTTCATTTTGGTGTGACTTCATGTATCTCAGTTTATCCAAAGGTTTTAATTCAATCCCTGTGCTTTGGCTTTCTTCTGGGCCTGGGTCCAGAGAGGTTCTCACTCCAACAAGAATGTTACTATTTGTTTTTTCGGTCTGGCAGCTGCTGTTAATAAAATGTCTCTGAGCCTCCATTCCCCCACCAACCTGTGGGAAGCAGGGCTTTTAGTTTACCTGCTGTGGTTTTACTGGCACACCCTCTTCCCCACCAGGGTTGATCAGGGGGCTGTGCTAGGGCTCCCGTTACACTTCTTGGATGTTTTGTCTGGCCATTCTGTTACCACTTTTTCCA
Source organism: Gymnorhina tibicen (assembly GCA_013399875.1). NCBI lineage: Eukaryota > Metazoa > Chordata > Aves > Passeriformes > Artamidae > Gymnorhina > Gymnorhina tibicen. The sequence goes on from VXAZ01001696.1 coordinate 5,854, forward strand.
TTAGGTCCGTGGAGAGGCCGTCCATCACCCTTTTCGGGATTCCCTTCCACCAGCGCTGTACCCAGATAGCCTGTCTGGTGAGCAGTCAGTTCCATCTCCTTTGATTGGATATGGGGGGAATTCTGGGTGATAGCCTTGGGCTGAGATGGGTATGCCTCACCCCAGGAGTCTCCCATTTGCTCACAGATGCTTTTACAGGACTGTATTTTTGCCCAAAGTTAATTAATTCCTGGGAGACATCCTCCCAGGTCCACACCTTGCCTCCTGAGGTCGGGGCATCCCCTGCAGGGGAGGAGGTACCTTCCAATGCAGGAGTGATCTTTTCTGAGGGGGCTGCAGCCTGTATCCTTGCAATTGAATACTGAATGGTTTTAGAGAGCCCACAAATTAGAGTCATCCCAGCATCTACTGTAATCATCATGGGGGATTCTTGGAAAGGGACTAGTTTGCGATTGCACATCACTTGCAGACAGGCTGCTTCATGGACGGTCTCCAGTAGCTGGTCAGTAGTCTCTTCTATAGCAAGGGGATCGCCTCTTTCCAGGGGGTTTAGACCACCAGCCTGACATGCAGCCCTCTGGGTCAGAGACCACGGCACTGTGGCAGGACATCCCCCCTCTCTCAAGGCTGGGGAATTGAGAGAAAGGATTTTTCAATGTATGCTCCATCAAGAATTGGTGGTAAGAAATATTGGATCCTAAGTTATACTATTTCTTAGTGTTACAAACAACTCAGATCCAGAATGGAAATGAGATATTAAAATTTTATTGAGAACTATAAAATGTTTGCAAAGCAAATGGGGCAGTGCTGGGAGTGTGGTTTCGTGCCAGAGGCTCGTCCACAAAATGTTGTCCACAAAAGGCCGTTTGGCCTTTTATACCGCTGCAATTGCATCAGCCTGATGCATATTAATCTATGGTTTTGCATAGCTGCGCCGCCCTGTCAATCTTCTGGGAGCCCGCACTTTTCTGTCGCTGAGGTGATCAAGGTTCTTACTGGTTGGAGTTCTTATTCTTCTTATGGTGGTGCTTTCAAAGTCTGGCTGGCAACAGCTCGTTCCCCCTTGCAAACCCCACAGAACTGACATTACCACATGAGTCACCCCATCCCCATAAAGCCAACTGGTATAACTAAACCACCCCAACAACATTGCACCTGTTAACATACATTACCCCTTTGATATTTCCACAGGATAATATCATAATATCCAACTTTATAACTCATAATATAACTCATAATATAATTCATAATTAATACAACATATTGNGCAAAGCAAATGGGGCAGTGCTGGGAGTGTGGTTTCGTGCCAGAGGCTCGTCCACAAAATGTTGTCCACAAAAGGCCGTTTGGCCTTTTATACCGCTGCAATTGCATCAGCCTGATGCATATTAATCTATGGTTTTGCATAGCTGCGCCGCCCTGTCAATCTTCTGGGAGCCCGCACTTTTCTGTCGCTGAGGTGATCAAGGTTCTTACTGGTTGGAGTTCTTATTCTTCTTATGGTGGTGCTTTCAAAGTCTGGCTGGCAACAGCTCGTTCCCCCTTGCAAACCCCACAGAACTGACATTACCACATGAGTCACCCCATCCCCATAAAGCCAACTGGTATAACTAAACCACCCCAACAACATTGCACCTGTTAACATACATTACCCCTTTGATATTTCCACAGGATAATATCATAATATCCAACTTTATAACTCATAATATAACTCATAATATAATTCATAATTAATACAACATATTGCGAAAGCCAACCTTAAATAATTAATTCATAACATTAGCTAGCTGTAAATTTAATGGTACCTTTAACTCTGCATGTAATACTAATGTTCCCTTTTTGTCCTATCCCTGTGTAGTAATAGTCTGTTTTAAAGTCTTATGTCTGTTAGTTTTATGTCTATTAATAAATAATTCATTTTATAATAGACCGAATCAGCCACTATTAAAGAACTTGCAAATTAGAGTTTTTGGCGTGCTGGACATCTCAATAACATGACTGCCTGCTGCCACAGGCCTGGGCAAAAAGGCAAGGACTGATTTAAACCCACATCATCCATTCATAACAGGTGCTCAGCAGTCTCCAGTGGTGCAGAAAACACCAGGACCCCAGTAACCCTCTGCCTCCTTCTCACTGAGTAAGATCTGGTCTCCGCCTCTTAAAGAGACAACCTACACATACTCAGTTTCGGTTTCGCAGGGCTGGTGTGCAGAATGGACTCGCAATAAAACTTTAATGAGAATTTATTTAACAAGAAACCAATTAAATTGACAATAAGAGACCTATTGTGGCGATCTGCCATGCACGAAGCAAAGGGGCAGCGCTGGGTGCTTTACCAAGGACAGATGTGGTTACAGGCACACCCGCAGCCTGAGGACGATATATTTTATACCCCTAAGCCCAGCCCCCAGACCTCCTCTATCCCCGCCCATCAGGGTTGTTGTGATTGGCTTGTTGATGTCTGGAGTCTTCTTACTGGCCCATTGTTGTCCGGTTGTTGTCTAGGGTCTTCTCATTGGCTCGTTGGCATTCAGTGGTGGTTCTTAGTTTATCCCCTTATGTTAATAGATTCTTAAACATACTCCCATTAAGATTACATCATAGATTCTAAAAGGTTCTACATTTTCCCCATTGCATATAAAAATTCTAACAATAATTTCACTAATAATGAACTGATTAGCTATTTAACCTGCAACTATAGACTTTAACAATTAAACTTACTAACAAATGGACTAATTAAAAATTTGATTAACAATTAAACCCAAATTAACAACCAGAAGTATAATCAATTCTTTTAACACATAAACATTAACAACATTTATTCAGACGCGAAAGCCAACCACCTCGAACCTGTTGCAGTGGCCCAGCCCCCTTCTGGGCTGTGGCACGTAGCTGCCACTCAGGTTGAAGCCATACCATGGGTGGATTTCCCCGCCCAAGACAGTGGGTCCGAGGGCGGATCCATGAGTGGCACTGAGGTGTAAGCCACTGCCCCCTGGGTGGCACCCAAGTCCTAGCTACTTCCCCTTTTCTAGAAGTCTCCTTGTTATTCGGTTACTTATTGGCTCCCTGGTTGTCACTCTTAACTCTACTTTGTTTGTATTGGTTGTTCCCCTGTTGTTCCGCCCCCAACTTTGTATCCCATTGGTTGTTCCCCTTTTCCCCTCCCATGTTCCTCCCCATACAAAAACCCTGGACCCTGCCATTTTCTTGGTCTTTGACTCTGGAACCTTCCAGAGAATAAAGCTCTTGGAAACCCACACAGAGACCCCTCTCTCCTTCTTTACCCCTGGGGACGTCTGCTCTCCACATCAAGCCATTCGAGGCGTACGTCCTCCACTGAGGAGCCAGCGCAGGATTGTGCCAACAACAGCAGCCCTGCAGTGATGTTCTGGGACATCTGCAGGAAAGATGCTGCATCCCCTCCAGCCAAGGGCATGCCCGGACAGCGTCAGAACCCCATTCATAACAGGTGGCGACTGAATTCCCATTTCAGTTTAGCTAACTTGGTAGCTGCGAATGGCACCTCTTTAGTCATTATGAGGGGGGCTTGATCCTTATCGTTCTCATATGAGTATTCAGTTTTTGTTAAGGGGCGAACGCAGACCGCAGCTTCAGCCTGCGTGCCACTGCGAGTTCTCTTCTGGAATACACGGGAGCAACAGCTCTGGCCATGACATCATCAGGGAGCACTACAGCAGCTGCAGAACAGGCAGCTCCAGGACTGGCGGCCTCTGAACCCGTGCCAAAATGTCCCCCAAAACCTGCCACAAGTTGTCATTATGCTCTCTTTTTTCTTGTAGCTTTCCATATTGTGGACCTGCAGGGACTGCACCAGCACTTGCAGGGACGCAATTGCCGTTGTATTCTGGCAATGCAGGGCAGTCCTCTCTTGTATAGCAGCCATCAGAGCCACCCCCAACACTGCACACATGGCTGCCTTAACCTTCTCAGGCTTACACCTTGCTTTCAACTGCAAAGCCAAGACCCGGTCTATAATACTTTGTACGCTGTGCCAGTGATCCCTAGCCCACTCTAATCTGGGCACTGAGGGTCTGGCTCTAAAAGTCTCCAGGAACTCAAGTAAGGGGGCAGACGGGTCTCTGCTCTGCTCTCCTGTTACAGCACGTGTGCTCGTTTGTGTTTCTGAACTAAACACCCCCCAAAACCACACAAAAGGTAACGGTTTTTTGGGAGAGGGTCACACCTTGCACACTGTGAAAGAAGGGGCGAAACAGCTTCCTGAAGAGGGTCACACCATAAATACTTCCAGGTGCCCCAAATAGTTCTCCCCAGGAGGACACACCTTATGGTACCAAGCCAATTAGCCGCAGAGATGGGGCATCATACTTCCCAGGAAGGGCCACACCGTAAAAATTCCCCAAAATGCCCCAAACGCTTCATGAGAGGACACACCTTAAATTACCAAGGCAGCTACACACAAAGAGTTACAGCAAGGGGAGCAAAATGCTTCCCAGAAAGGGCCGCACCATAGAGTCCCAAACTGCCCCAAGGAAAACACTTTCTGAGAGGACACACCGTTAATTACCGCAGCAGTTACAGATAAGGGCGTGAAATGCTTCTCAGAAAGGGCCACACTGTAACAAGTTCCAAAGTGCCCTTAGAAGAAAAACACACTTTCTGAGAGGGCACATCATTAATTAGTTGCAGGCACCAGCTTTCGGGGGGGGGGGGGTCA
>VXAZ01001697.1:0-11969 GCA_013399875.1 Gymnorhina tibicen
CCAGAGACGTGTCAAGAAATGCTGTTGCCCTCGACTCCCAGAGGATTTTGCTTTGCACTCACACAGATTTGGGACTTCCCTGAAAAAACCTGTTCAGTGCATGCTGGAATCCCTGATCCTATGAATCCAGGGAGTGTCAAAACTTAGTTCAACCTGGGCCTCCAGAAATTTTTGCCAAATATCCCCCAAATCCTTGGGATAACAGAACCCTCTGGTACTGCATTTTTAGTGTTTTAAAGCCAGGAATTACTTTATTCCTAGTGCTAGGCTCTGGAGATGGCCGAGAAAATCCCACACACCCCAATTCCAAACTTTTTAATACATTTTAGCAAACCAAGAAATTTATTCTCCCTGCTTCTTAAGGACAGCATTCTCCTTCATCAGCTAACATTCTCTCTCCTACTGGAGTTGGATTTTTCCCTTCCCATGATAATTAGTCCCTATTTTAAGGGGTTTAGGTACCTTTCTTCCCTGGGAGGCACTTTTTAACACAGGTACCGAGGCTTTGGGAGTCTTTTTTATCTGCTGCTTTCTGGAAAAACACCCTGTGATCCACAAATGCCACAATCCAGATGCCCAACTTCAGCAAGACATCCTTTTTACCTAAAACCACTCATTCTCAACTCTTAGATACCCCCCAAAATTCCCCTACTTTTCTACCACTGAATCCCTCGGTCTTACTTCCAAGGATTTCTTTAATACCATGGAGCTTTTCTCAAGATTTACCCCCACAACTTTCCCTACCTGCCCACTGCTCATCACCTCATTTTTCCCTCAAAGTGTTCATTCTCTACCCCAGAGATCTTGTCAAGTGTTGCCTCCAAAATTTTCCCCACCTGTCCACTACTGAGTTCCTCATTTTGCCTCCAAAATATTCATTCTGTCCCCTCCAGATTATATCAACTTGTACCCTCAACATTTTCCTTCCTGAACAATATTGATTAAATCTTTTCTACCCCAAAAATGTGCATTCTCTCCCCTAAATATCACCTCAGCTTTTCCCTTGAAAATGCCCCAGAGATAAATTCAGATTTAGCCCCCAAACTCCCATTTTCCTACACAAACAGTTCTTGTGGCTCCTCTCAATTCCCCTAGGCTTTCAGCTAAAAATGGCATCCCTGTCCAAGCTATCTCAGGTTTTTCCAGCTGGGAGCTGAAAGGAATTCGGGCAGGAGAATGACATCAAGGAACACCTGTAAATTCAAAAGCAGAAAGGGGGAAACGTTTCAGAAAACATTTCTGCAATCAATTAATTAATTAAAGAAGGAATGGCTCATGGCAGGGTGGAGATGAAGTTATCCCAAAAGGGAAGGGAAGAATAAACATTCCTGTAGGAGCCTTTGGGATCTGCTGGGCTGAAGTGGGAAACTTCACTGTCATTCTTCTTTCCAGTGACTTTTCCAATAAACTTGGAAGCTGACAAGCCTAAAAGCTCCAGAACCAAAGGATATTCCCAGGGATGCTGCATTTCAAGCACATTCTCAGCAAACACTCCCAACACAGCACAGAGGCACCACTGGAGCTCTTATTGGGGCTGGGACAACTGGGGACAGGAACTCGGCACAGCCAAACAGCACAACTCCATCATCCCCAGGGAACTCTGGCATTCGCCTCCTCGCCTCCCCGCCCCTTTTCCAGCAGGCACTGGTAGGACCGGGCTGTCAGAAATGGAATGCCCTGGGGAGTTCATCCCAGCAGAGAGGAAGAGTTCCCAGGAACACGATCACAACCCACATCTTCCACATGGCTCAGTCTGGAGTCCACCCAGCACTCACCGAGAGCTGCTGGCAGCTGAAATTGCCCCCGCTCCCCCTGCCTGGCGAAACCCTGCCTCCAGCTCCGGCCCCCGCGCCCCTCACCTCCTGGGAAAGAGCAGCTGCGTCCACGCTGCGTGCTCCCGGCTGCGGGCAGATCCCACCCTTCGGCAGGGGGACAGTAAAGGCATCGCCGGTGACTGTTATTCCCCGATATTTTTGTGTTTTCCTGCATCTCCCCGGGCTGGGCAGGAGCACGGGGAGGCAGTGAAGGGGGTGAGGAGCCCGGCCTCACTGGTTTCTTGTGTGTGCGTGTCAGTGAGCCAGGGCTGGCACAAGGACTCATGCTGGAGCTGTTGCCCTTTGGAGCCATTTTAAAAGTACGATCCTAGAATATTTTGGAGGGTATTTCCCAGATTCTGTTTGTAGCTGGATCTCACTGGAAAGCCCAGTCCAGCACCCCGATACCCCAGCTGAAGGGACTCTCAGTAATGGCGAGGAGGCTGCGCATGGGACAAACCCAGAGATAACACTGGGGGATGCTGGAGCAACTCCAACAAAGAGCTGCAATCCTGACACACGGTGTCGGAGTGGCACCACCCCGGAGAACACCTTCCTGGCCTACCCAGCAATAGTAGCTAGCAACAGCACCGCCAGAAGTTTATTCTGCTCTCTTCCTATCATACCCTTGGTGCCTGCAGAACAGCTACCTCGGGCTCACGGTGTTGGTCCTCCCACCCTTATCCACGGCGCTTCCAACAGCTGCGCAAACCGCTCCTGCCGTCCCTGACGGGTTAGGTAATTCCACAGCAGAAATGGCCACGCAGACATGTATTGATGAAGCAGTACTAGCTAGACTGGAGGCACCAGAAGAAGCACTAGTGTGCTTAGGGGAGCGACAAGAAGCTTTAAACACTCGCCTGAAACTTGGCTGCAATTGGGAACAGCGGCGCCAGCGGTTGCGCGTTACTTCCTGACGTGCTGAGGCCTCAGCAGCAGGGCTGACTTAGAAGATGAACCCTGGGCATCGGTATTATTTAGCTTAAAAAGAGATGACAAAGATGCAAACGTAACGAAATTAAAATAAAAGGGAGCTGGCACAAGAAAGGAAGGAGGAAAGAAAAACCACCACCTGCGGAGACCAAAAGCAGAAACACTCTATCAGTGTGTTTTTTTCATTGCTGACATCTTGCGTTTTTACATTTAGATTTCTTCTTTGCATTTGATTTCATCCCCAACAGTTGTCTAAGAAATAGTTATTAAATCTGTTTGTTTCTGTCGGTACACTGTGAGAATTTTTTATTGCTGTGTCTGCGTGGCTCTGGCCACGCTTGTGGGGATGTGAAATAAGCACTTGGATCGCTCTGGACACGTGATGGGAAATGCGTGTCAGGAGAAGTGACCTGTGGGTAAACTGCTGCTCTCTCGTAGCTCTGCAGTGGTGCTGAGTTTGGCAGAGCGGTCGAAGGGTTTAACCACCCTCGCCGTGGGGAAGGCTGATGGACTCCTGAGCACAGGGCTGTGCTGACGGTGCTGCCTCCTGCATGTCTTTCCTTTGTGAAACAAACCAGTGGAAAAGCGAGGCCTTGAAGCAACTGGGACCCTCCTGAGAGGGCCACCAGCCCTGCCCCACTTCCAGCAGCAGTGCAGAACACACCCAACCTCCTCTCCCTGCCCTGGCCAGTGCTGCGGGAGGCAGAGCAGGGAGCTGCCTCGGGAATACAGAGCCTTGGCCCTGCTCCGCCAGGCACCAACCTGTTTCTCTGCTGAGTGACGTGTCTTCACACAAAGAATGAGCGCCCAAGGGATGGGCATTGCAGGCTCTTCCCCAGGAGCGCGAGCAGCCCCCACCCGCTTTAATTCTGGTGGCAGCTTGGTTCCTCTGTGGATAGAGACTCGGGCTCCGAGGGTGAGTGCTCCCCATGACACAACCAGGCCCCCCAGCCCTTCGGTTAAAAAATGACCACATGCCCAAAGAGGGAACCATGGACAGGTAAGAAATGCTCCAGCAGGTGAGGCTGGTTTGAACAGCTGCATCCTGGGCATTGCTTTGCCGCCTCCCATCCCCCAGCTCCGCAGCCAAGAGGCCCCCGTGGTCTGTAGCAACCCACTTGGTGCACGTGGGACCGCTCGGGGAAGGCAGCCAGAGCAGAACATACCAGGGACCGGGTGCGGCAGCCCCGTAAAAATGCTGCAAGGTCAGGAGACAGTACAGCCACCCCCATCACACTCACGCTGGAAGGGGAGCGGGAGCTGAGAGTGCAGGACTGGGTCATACTTCGTTCCAAGGCAGGTAATTCCCCATGATTTTTCCTCATTATTTTGAGCTCTCACAGTATCGAAACCTTTGTATTTCTCTGTGTTTAATATACAATTTTCCAGTGAGTTGGCTGCTCACAGTTTTTCTCAGTTTCACCACAAAATCGGTTGTAAGTTGTTTTTGGATCAAATCCCAAGATCTCCCTTTCCTCATGGATTCGGAAGGAAAATGTTGAAACTGAGGTGCCTATAAAATACCTGTGAAAAAAAATCAAAAAGGGTTTGGAGGGGGGGGGCAAGCTTTTAAAATGCAAGCAATTTGACTTCAGTCCAATGAACTTTGCTGTTCAGTGAAATGATATGGTAATGAAATTATCATATATATACACACAATATAACCATTACACATCTACCATACGCATCTCAATTACGTAACGTCTTACACGATTTGTAAACAACCACAGCTGGGCCAAAAAGTCACATTCAGTTTTGTGACAGTGACATTAAGATTTGACTGAAATAAAAGTCAGGTTCGCTACCTTGCATGTGCGCAAATCCACTGGTCAATCACGGCCAAGCCCCCGTCCTTATAGAGTTCCAGCTCCTCCCCAGAGGGTTCAAACCTCACCATCTCAGGCAGCAGTTTCTTGAGCAGTTCGATCTCTTAAAAAAGGAAGGACACAAATTTATCTCTACATTACGAAAAGCAAACTCACTGCTGTCACACAATGTGCTTGTTTAAGGGAAGCCTGGGTGAACAGTTACAAAGCAAGCCACACCAAAATCTACCAACAAATTTTACAATGTGGTTGCCAAAATTCACAGCACTGCAGGCAGGGAGGGGAGCCAGTGGTAACTGCTGCACTCATTGTCAAGAGTTACCAGTCCTGAAGCGACTGTGATCTGCCTACCTTCCTCAACAGCATCAGTGGCTACAAAAACTTTCTCAAGTTTAAGCGTCTCCAAGAGGCTGTGGATTTTCTTTACTGCTGCTCGCAGGGAAGGCACGTCTTCTCTGTGACCCCAAATGAAGTCTCTCCTTCGGAGATGAACTCCAAGGTATGGGCCACCAAGAGCTGTGCCCGTCTTAACCTACGAGAGAAAGATCAACAAACTTTTAAACTCGAGAGCATCACTATTCCCACTGAAAAGCAAGAATGCATCATCTCTGGATAAGGCACAGAATCACTCCAGTTGCAGACAGAAATTTTGTAAGTATGGACTGGAAGTAGTTTGGGAAACTTGTTGCAACATTTAGATCTTGGGTGTCCTGCATCACAGAAGAGAAACTGGAATGCCAAACCTTTGTAAGCAAAAATTCCTCTCCTTGACCAAATAAATCCTCAACTGGCAGCTGGCAGCTGAACTTTACACCCGCACACAGTGCTGAATACGAGAAGAAATTCAAGTTTCCCTTACTGAGATGAGGGCAACAAAGATCTGGCCCTCAGAACCCCGTCAGGCACATCTCAACACTCTGTTAACTCGTGTCACTCAGGGAGAAGAAGGCGCGCTGGGAACATGAGTGTCCACCTCGACCTGAGCAGAACAGTTACACTCACGTGCACCTTCCAACACGCAGCCAGGAGTACACAAATGAAGTATTTGTTACGGATCTTACCTTCATCTGCGTCCAGTCCTCCTTGTACTGAGTCCTGTCTGCCTCATCCGTGGATTGAAGGTATTTCTTCCTGAACTCGTCTCCCACCACGCGGAGGTGTTTAGCGAACACCATGCTGCGACGGGTCTGTCGGAATAAGAGCAGACACCGAGTCAGAAAAAGGAGAGCTAAAAATGAGTAGGTGGAGACAGTTTTTCACACACACAGCACTTCCAGGATGCAGTTACTTCTGGCACATCTATGCAGCACTATAAGCAATGATTTCCAACCTTTTATCCAAGCTTTAACTGTTTAATTCTAATTATCACCACATTTGTAACCACCATACTCACCTGCCCCTGCAACACACAGGTGTAGGGAGGACACTGCAGTTATTTACACAACAGAACACATAATATACCAAATTAAACACCCTAGCAATGTACCTCACTTTTGGAAACAAAAGCTCGGCAAACACTTTAGCGTGCAAATAAAACCTGCTTTAAAAATATTAGGCAAGTAGCCACAGACATGCCTATCAAATTCAGTGGAAAAGTGACGAAAAAGGAATGATTACCTTAACCTGTGAATAATAATCTCTAAGATTCTGGGATGCAGTTACCACTGCACACAGCCACAAGTGGCCTTTTTATTAACAGACAAAAGAATGAAGGAAATCCCAATTTCTCCCTTTTTGTCTGCAAAGAAACAGAGAAGGGGGACATGCTTCTCAGAGGGACCTGGAAAAAAGAGAAGAGGCCCTGGGCCCAAGCTGCAGTGGGTAAACTCCTGTTTGGACATCAGGCAAAACCACTGGGGCAATGTTTAAAGTGCCACTGCTAAGAAATGTGTTATGGATCCATGTGGATTTTTGCTTTTACAGGACGAGTCAGACTCAAAAATGATACCTGGGTTGCATTTCTTTCTTTGAAGGTCACTCTCAATGAACAATTAATGGCTAGCAAACTACTGTTTGGTCCATTTCTGAAAACATGCCCTATCCCAAGTGAATAGCCAGATGCTTACAAGACTGAGGTCTGTGGAATTTGTTTTGTAATATCACGAGAGTCAGTTTCTCTTAGGAATTTTAATTATATCAAGCACTCCGTATCATGTTCCATTTTCCTGTGTCTGAACCTTAACTGTGTCTTAAAATTTTTATGGCAGGAATTATTTTACCATAGACCTTTGCCTTGAAACCCACGGGAATTTTGCCTTTGAAGCCAAAGGGGGAGGGATTTGGGAGCACTTTTGAGAAGACTGATCTTGAGGTTGACTAGATAAGAAACTGCTCCCATCTGACTGTGGATGTGTTGTATAGGGAGATCCTTTTAATCACCATGCCCTGCAGCACTGGGCCTTTAGGCACAAGACATCAGGACAAATTCCTGTGTTACATTAATCCACAGCAGCCTGAAAACCATCTTTAGCACACATTGCTGAAACGTAAGACACAAGTTACTTTCAAGACAAGAAACCCAAGGCAAAACTGAAGCACACATTGGTTACTGAATTTTTTAGCAGAGCCAAGTAAAAAGTCTAGAGAAGCTATCTGGAAAATACTCACATTCCAATAATCTTTCCCTCCGTAGTGGTCATGAAGAAGGTTTTCAGCTCTGTCTAACATCACTGACCTATTGAAAATTGTAAAACTGAGTGCAGTTCCCTTAGGAATAGAATTTACATTACGACGTTTCTTTACACATTTGCTAGGATAAAGCACAGACTACGATCTGTTTGCAAAGGGAGCATGGGGAATGAGGGACAGGCTCCTATGGGGCAAATTCTAGTTCCCTACAAGGCACATTGTGACCCACAGCCTGCTGGGGAGAGAAGGGAACCATGCCACTCCGTGGCCCTGCTCTTCTCCTTAACAAATGGTACCTGATTCTGGAAGTTAACACTAACAAGCATTAACCACCCCCCTCACAGTCCTTGCAACAGTTGCTACGGGAGAAATAAGACTTCTGACAGGGAGAGCGATCCAAAGGGGAGAAGTGACCTGTGAGATAATGCTCAGCCTCAGAGCACACGAGAGCCTCTTGGAGGAAGCAGAAGATCATGGAAATAAAATCAGAGAAGGTGTTTTCCACGTGTAGAATAAAATGTCTCACCGTAAAACAACAGATCAAAGAACACAGAGACACTACAAAAATGTGTGGTAGTAGACAGCAGGTGGTGCTTCTCATAAATACACACAGTTTGGGATTGTGTACTGGAGACATGACTGCACTATCCAGGTTCTAAGAAGCAGAAGAGACTTTGAGAGTTTCGAGTATTCAAGAGCATAAGAGATGTAAGATTTAGTTTGTGAGCACACTGATGATAAGCAAACACACAGAGAAATGCTTCTGCTGAAAGGGATCAAAGCCATTATCTGGATCTCCTACTACTAAAATGAGAGGAAGCAAACAACCAATCAACTTTGGGTTATCACTGCTGACAATCAGCTGGACGCTTGCACGGAAGGCTCCGAATCACCCGGAAAACAGACTAGACTGTGCTGGTGAAGAAGCAGCACTGCACCTAACAGGAAGCTTGGAGATGACATGAGGTTACTAATCTAAATGCACAGAAGTTTCCTAGAAGTGACCACACTTGAAGAGTAAAAACCCAGTCCTAGGACCACACAAGTGGTTGTCCAGCCAGAAGGGTGATATGGGAGATCAGAGCTCTGAACTCTGAACAGAGTAGTGTGAAGACACTGGCACACATGAAGATAAGGGAAATCTCACTGACATTGCCTAACAAGATTTCCTGATAGCCTTCATTAAAGGCTTTTAGGAAAACTTGGCACAGAAAAGAAGGTTCTTGCATGGATTAAAAAAAAAAAAATGGAGAGACAGGGATAAATGTATGGTTCTCATTGCAAAGGGAGGTCACAAGTGGAAGGAATCTTCACCATATTCCTAAACAACCCACAAAAGGGCATGAAATCAGGTGACACAGCTTAACAATCATTTTAAATTGCTCAGAGCAGCTAAGAACAATTATGAAGAATTAGAGAAGTCTGATCACTGGCCAATAAAGTGGCAGATAAAATCTAACGTAGGAGTGAGCGTAGTAAAAAAAACAAACAAAAAAACAACAAACTGGCTTAATCTAATAACTAAAGGTCTTGATGGTCAGGAACGAGGACGGTTTGATGCAAACATCAAAGCAACACTCAGAGGTCAGAATAAGGAACCTGTGTCTCAGGAATTAGCAGAAAAAGAAGAGAGCACTTAACAGAGCGTGTCAGTTGTACTGCAGTGTGACAGAGGTTTACCCACACTCAGCGTGCAGGATCCAGCTGAGCTGCAAAGGTTCAGAGATTGGCAGTGGTGACAGCCAAAGGCACGGAATGGCTTTCACATGGAGAACAACTAATGGAGCCACAACTCTTCCCACTGCAGAGGAGACAGCTGAGGAGGAATATGCTAGAGACATAAAATCATACAGGGTGCAGAGGAAAATATGTAACAGCTGATGGTTCAGCATCTCTTCCACTGCATGATCTAGGGGATATCAGATGATACCTTGGAGGCAGGAGTTACAAAAGCTGTCTGAGAGGGAACATAAAGGAGCTCAAGGCTATTTGCTCTTAGGTTTTAGCACCGCAACCTTTAACCTAACTTACAGTAAAGTGTTTCTTACAGGGTAAATCCCTTTTGTAATGACTTTAACAGAGTACAAGTAATGAAATATCTCAACAGTGGGATACAGCCTTCAAGTTCCCCCTGCTCTTCCCACCTGGCAATGGGGTTGTACAACAATAATACAACAATAAATAGTAATTCAAGGCAACTCACTGTGCTGAAGTGTTCTTCAGAAGGATGGGAGCCACAATAGAAGCAGATCCTTGGACAGACAAGCAAGAGGCGTTCAGGCCTCGTGTTTCCTCATAACCCCAGAACCAGCCCCTAAAAGGGAACACAAAGGATTGGTTCACAGGCTTGTATTTTAAATTAATACCATACAGAGAACAAAACATCCTAAAAAAAACTACATATGATGTAAATAAACCAGCCCCCTCCTTTATGATGCTTTTTTTTTTTTTAATGGAGCAACAACTTTCTAGAATTAGATCTTCTCATACCAACACAACATTTTATTATTGACAGGCTTTTTAAAAACAAAGTGAGCTCCAAGCATCCAGATATTCACAGACAATACTGCAGCAACCACACAAGTCTGTTCTATTAGAGCAGGCAAATATCTCTCTGAATACAACTGAGAAGACCAGAAGGACTGCTAGATGTTACCTGTAGTAGCCATGTTTGTCTTTGGAGTACATCAGCTGATCAATGCACGGCCTTTCATCTATTTTTTCTTCCCATGTTCCTTCTTTCCATCCTTCTGCATAGCCTTGTAGCACATAAATCTGTTCAATAAAAGGCCCACCTGACTCTGGGCAGAAGGCAAAGCAAAGGATTTGTGAGCATGAAAACCCACACCATAAAGGTATGAACAAGCATCAGCTGCAGTTAAAAATCTGCTAAAAATGCTAATATTACACTACTCTCTCTTCCCTGCTTTGCCTGTAAAAAAAGAAAGGAAGTTCTGTGTGAGCCAGAAAAGCTAAAAGGGTCAGGCAATGTGACCACCTGCTATATCCCACCCAGCTCTGTGTGATTTAATATGCCAAAAGAATAGAAAGAACAGAATCGCTGTCAGCTGGGTGAAACACACCATGAAGCACAGAGGTTTTCAATCCCATAGGCAGCTGCCACAGGAGTGCCTCCAATAAAAATGCCAAATACAAGCTCTTCTTCCCCTAAATTTCAGGGTCTCTAAACGCATTTTCCTGGAAGGCAGGGAACAGCTATCCCTTCAGAGCTCTTTACAGAGGTCTGACATTTGGTGGCCTTTATTTCCTTTGCTGAACAAGCCTGTGACACTGCTGCAGATTTGAACATTTGGTGATTAGCTCAACGTGGCATTAAATCCTAAAGGAAGCAACTTTACTTTCTTATGGAAAGCCCTTCTCTTAGGCTCAAAAAGCAAGAGGTAAGTATTTCAAGTAAGTACAGCATCGACAATGAAAAAGTTCAGGGAAGAACCTGCTGTACAACTTTTACTGTCCAACCACCACATCCAGAAAAAGGTAGCTTGTCTGTATTTCAACAAGCTGCCTCTCTCCTTATGGGCTTGTCATTATGGTCAAAATCATGCAGAAATACCTGTGAATTTAACCACAAGCATGAACTGTCCGTCTTTGGGGGTCCCAGGAAGTCGAGGGGACAGCAGCGCTACATCAAACAAGCTGCCAAGTAATTGGGTTATTCCACCCTAGTAGTTGTGTAGCTCAGCAAGACTCCTTCCCATCCCTCCTCTCACCACCTCTAAGATTTTTTTTTTCCTCATAAAAGGACAAAAGCCCCTATAAGGACAAACCTGTTGAGAAACCATATAAAATATTTAGTTAATTGTAGATTGCAAGATCCTACACCCCACCTGCAAGGAACTGCTCATATTCGATGACAGGGATGTTCCTGTTGAGGCTTGGGATATCAAAGAACTCAGACCAAGGGATCCGGACCTGGAGGATGTCAGGGCTCTGCCAGTGATAAAGACGTCCCCAGGGAGGCAGAACCAGCACCCAGTTTTCACTTTTCCGCAGGGACTTCAGAAGGGAAGCAATGCGAATGTAGACATCTCTGCGAAGGTTGAACCCTTCAGGGGGGTTTACATCATACAAAAGGTATCTGGGGAGAACAAAGGAATAGACGACTATGTCCTCCCATTACTTCTGGGAGGACACTGAGGCTTTTACACGTTTTTGTTTTTTACCTTATGATCCTATGATGAAACTGTTGGGAAGGAAGCTGTTCCTCTTTTTGAGTTTGTGGTACTCGGAAGGGGAAGAAGTATGGGAAGTCAGAGCAGTGTGTGCTGCAGGGGCTAGAGGGGCCACTAGGGTCTCCTGGCGAGGGGGCACATGCCAGGAGCCTTTCCTGCAGCGGGTTAAAGAGTGAAGCGTCTCTCTCATCCTGAGGTTAACATGGGGTGTGTGGTGAAAATGGTGAAACTACTGGCACATCACCCAGGCTAGCTCTTGTAAGCTGGACACAACAGCAGGAAGACATGCTCCAGAGGAGCAGGGGAAAAGGGTGCAGCTGGGAGCTGGATGATCCCTATGGGGTGCCAAAAACGACCCGAAAAAGCACCAGCAGGCGAAGGAGGCCCTTTACCAGCTGATGGCCGAGACACGGCGGGTCGCCTGTGCAAGGGGACACCGCACGGCGGGGGGATATCCCGGCGGGCAGGAGCAGCCCGGGGCCGGACGCGGCGGGCCCCCCGCAGCTCACCTGGTGCGCGGAGCGGCGGCGGCGGCGGGCAGCGAGGAGGCGGCGTGGCCGGCGCGGAGGGCGGCG
>VXAZ01001697.1:14413-38390 GCA_013399875.1 Gymnorhina tibicen
GTGCTGAGCCGGCCCCGCGGCGGGATCCTGTTCGGCCGCACGATGGAGGATCTGCTGCGCAGCCAGGCCCGCGAGCAGCGGGAGCGCGGGGACGGCCCCGAGGCTGAGCGGGGACCCGCCGAGGAGCCGCCGCCGGCCGAGGCCCGGGAGCCCGCCCGCGAAGGTGGGCGGGGGTCTGGTGGGGCAGCCCGGCCGCCCGGGTTTCTCCCCGCTTGCTGACTGCTGTCGTGTTCCTTCCCGTCACAGATGCGGCTCCCGCCGCCCCTGCTCGCCGGAGCCGCGGCAGCGAGAGCACAGAGGGGCTGGGGGGCCTGCCTGCCGCCGAGCTGACGGCCATCCAGTGCAAGAACATCCCTGACTACCTCAACGACAGGACCGTACTGGAAAAACACTTTGGCCAGTTCGTAAAAGTTCGTCGGGTCATGACCAGGCGTAATAAAAAAATGGCTGTTCTCCACTTTTTTGATCACGTGAGTATCAGAAATGGCATAATTCTTGAGAGTGTTCAGCCTGGAGAAGTCTCCAGGGATGCCTTAGAGCCCCTTCCAGTGTCTAAAGGGGGCTTACAATAAAGAGGGAAAGCAGCTTTTTACAGCGACTGATTGGGAGAGAACAAGGGGAATCAGTATAAACTAAAAGAGGAGTTAGGAAGAAATTCTTTGAAGGTAATGAGGCCCTGGCACAGGTTGTCCAGAGAAGCTGTGGCTCCCCCATCCCTTGAAGTGTCCAAGGCCAGGTTGGACTGGGCTTGGAGCATCCTGATGTAGTGGAAGGTGTCCCTGCTCAAGGCAGGGGGGTGTAGCTGGATGGTCTTTCACGTCCCTTCCAGCCCAAACCAGTCTCTGATCCTATGAAGAAAGACTTAAATCTGAGTGCTTGGGGTGGGTCCAGCACTGATGAAAACTACACTCCTCTTTGTAGAAAAGCAGCATCTTTTGTGGAGACCAGTTCAGCTGATTGCCTGTGGGTCTTAAACGAGGTTAAAATACAGCAACCAGAATTTTTTGGGAATCGGTAAATGTTTCTCTGGCAAAAACAGCACTGTGTGTTTCGGTGTTGTGATGCCAATAGGTTTCCGTGCTCTGCTTTTGTTTTCTTTCAGGCTTCTGCAGCTATTGCCAGAAAAAAAGCGAAAGAGTTGCACAAAGACATAGTAACATTTTGGCAAAAGAAGAAAACAAGTAAGTTTGTGTTTCCAGACTACTGGATGATGTATAAATATGGTACCCGGTGCTCTTTTTTTTTCACGTTCTCATGTGCTTAGAATGATACCTAAATTATCTCCGTCGTAGGAGATAGCAGGGTTGAATCCTTAATGCAGTCACACAACAGCAGTATGGTGATGTTCAACTTTGTGCTTGTGTCCAGAAGTAGGATGTTCTTTGGGGATGTAAGAAAACCCAGTCTGAAATGCCTTGCTGCCTGCCTCAGATCATGGACTGGGATGTGAGCTTCCAGCTTTCGGGAAAAGGTTCTAAGAACCAACCCAAGGAAAGTGTCCTGAGAACCTCTGCAGTGTCTGCTGAAGTTGCTGTTCTGCATATCAACAGTTAGACACTGTTTGAACCAAAAAGGAGAACAACCTACAGAGTTTAGATTCCAGATTCCTGGATTCCAGACCGTGTTTGGGATTAGGGAAACAGGAGATTGTTCACTCGCCAGGGGAATAGTTATAATGTCATGTGCTTCCCTTTCTTTAGCTGCATGAGTGCAGCGTGTGTGCCTGTGAGATCCTAGCCTGGGGGTGCACTTCAGCTGCCAGCAGATGAATGGTTCACCTCAGCTTTGACCAACCACAGCCTTGCCTTCCAGAAAACAAACAGCTGCAGAGTTGTCTCCCTGAGAATTAACATCTTGAAGCAGCAGCTCTAGGCGTGCCTCTTTGCCTGTGTCATTTTACTGTGGTGTTATGTCTGTGGCAGTACGTGTGGCAGCATTCTGAAATAACTATTCTGGGAGGGTTTAAGAAATCCAGCTGGTGGAAAAATTGTCCGTGGGAGAAGAAATTCTCCCTTTCTGCAAGTGTTAACTCATGCTGACCTGAGTCTAAGCTTGGGTACGTGAAATAAATACTTTCAGTAGGAGCACTGGGAATTGTGATTTACGCAGGTGAAATGGATTTCATATCCCATAGGGAGTTATGACTTGTGGATTATATCCCAGACCTGAGAGAACTTTGATTCAGTTGAGGATCAGACTTCATTTACTGATAATTAAGTTGTTGCTAAGTGATATTTTCTTGAAAAATACTTACTCTTTATAGAGCAATGACCTTGATAGCAATTGGTGGAAACTTGGTACATCTCCTGGTGCAAGTTGTTGCGGAAGTTCTGCATGCATGTACAAAACTGGGAGTCTTAGTTTTCACCACCACCCCCATGGGGTCAAGAAAGAGCTGTTGCTTAAATTGCTTGGCAGGTACCTGGTTTCATGTTTATGTGTCATTTCAGGTCCAGCAAAAAGAGAATTTTCATCCAAGGAGAAGAAAGCAGGTGAAGATGAAGGAAGGCAAAGCAGTGAAGAGCAAAGCTATCAGCATTCCCCTCTTAGAAAACCTTTAATAAGATCCTCTGCCAGCAGTGTCATGCCTGGGAGAAGGTATGTCCTCTCCTCTGGGAATCCACCTGTCAGGAAAAGGGGAGCTTGGAGAGAAACGGTGATCGTTGTGTGCCAAATAGTCACGCTCTCTTCAGGGAGGATGCTTACCTTCTTTTCTGGTTTGTCTGAATTAGAAGCCCGCAGCTCTCACACTTTGTCAGAAGGATACTCCTAGTGGCTTATTAGGGTCTTTTACTTTGGATTTTGTTCATAAAAGCAGGTATGAGGCATGAGGGAAGTGAACAAACAGTGCAAAGCCCAGCTAGGACCAAGCAGTAATGACGCTGTCTGTGGTCGTGATTTGATGAGCTTCTCAAGCAAGCAGTTTCCTTTGGAGGCAATTAGAGTTCTGCGGAAGGAGAGTCTCCTTTCTGGAGTAGTTTGGATCATTGTCTCACTTCAAGTGAACAGTCTTCCTGGTTTGTGGCAGTCACAGAAGTGGCAAGGTTGATCTTTGTCATACCTCAATGGTGTGTCTAGTCAGACAAAAGTAATTTGATCTGTGTAGTCACATAATTATAAAATTAGTCATATGTTGAGAAGGAGTCAATGTTCCTTGATTTAAAGAGCATGTTTGTATCTGGGGCCTGTAAAATCTTTTCATAATCTCGGTTGCTATAGAAAGCATGTTGGTTTTATCTCCACACCAGCAAGCCAGTTCCTAGCTTAAAAATACAAACTGCTGTGCCATAGTGATACAAAATGCTACAAGAGCCATCCATTTCTGTCCCCTCTAAGACACTTTCAGTAATACCTTTTCTGTTGCACAAAGACTTTCTCCACAATGCCAGAAATACTCTTGGCAGCATTGTCAGGGTGCTGCTGAGGATTTAACAAGATTAACTCCCAGTGTTGCTGTTAGCTCAGAACAGCCTTAGCACATCCATACATTGGCACATTTCCCTGTGAACAAAATACTCCTCTAAATGGCATCCTAAAGAACAGTGAACTGATTAAGACCAGGGCATGCACTAATGTATTATTATTGACAAAAAAGTTTTCTGTTTTTAGTTCTCCAGCAAAGAAGCCTGGCCTTCGAAAGGCGCTGCAGTTTGAAGCAGAGCTGTTTGATTCCAGTTCTGAAGGGCAGAGCTCAGAGGGCTTGGGAGCTTCGCTGTTGTCCCTCAGTAACCTGGTGGGACTGGTGGCTGAGACATCTGAAGAGAGATACAGGCTCCTGGACCAGAGGGACAAAATCATGCGACAAGGTAATTAACACAAGTTAATGAGTGTAACATCTGCTTCTCTGCTGGAGAGAAGGGTTCGGGTTTTGCGGCAAAGCTGTTGTGATATTATGGAAATGGCTTAAAAGAGTGTTTAATGTGGAACAGTCTGTAAAATACTCTCCTACTGTATTAGTTTTTGTATTTTTTTCTTGTAAAACACACAAATCTGTTTTACTTACTGCACATGCAATTTCTTGTGTAAAGGGAAGGGCAGAATGTTCATCTTCTGTGAAGGAGGGCACGTAGGGAGATCTGCACCTCTACAGACTCTTGAGAGAAAGTTACCCAAAGCCTTAACTGCATTTCATAGAACCACAGAATTGTTTGAGTTGGAAGGGGCCTTAAAGCCCATCCAGTCCCACCTCCTTCCAGTATCCCAGGTTGCTCCAAGCACTGTCCAACCTGGCCTTGGACACTTGCAGGGGTGGGGCAACTACAGCTTTTCTGAGCAACCTGTGCCAGTCCCTCTAGTATTTGTCCAAATTCAAACTATTACACAGCTGAGAATTATTTCAAAAAATGTCCTTTTGTTTCAGCCTTCCATGCTGTTCTTGCAGTTTCAAAACTGATCCTACTTCTAATTTAAGATCTTATTTTTAATATTGTCAAACTTCTTGTCCACTCAATGCAGAATTTTGAAATTGCTGTTCCTTAGGACACAAAACATTGGGTATCTTTTAAAAGCTTCGGTCTTCTCAGCAAAGCTGTCAATATGTGCAATCCCTGGACAGGCCTCAGAGTGGGGAGAACCCCATCCTTTTTCATTTCTGACTGTATCAAGGTTTGGGTACAGCCTTGCATGCTCAGGGCTGTTTTGGCATATCAGGGTAATAGCTTATTGTGAAGGAAAAAAACCAAAACCTAAGAGATGCTTTGTGTTTGTTCAATTATTTCTTTCCTTTTTTTTTTTTTTAGCTCGAATAAAAAGGACTGATCTTGGCAAAGCAAAAACTATTGTTGGCACTTGCCCAGACATGTGTCCTGAAAAGGAGCGTTACATGAGGGAGACAAGAAACCAGCTCAGCATCTTTGAATTGCTTCTAGGATCTGACAAGGTATGAGATTCCCAGGATATCAGTATGCCTGATGCTCACTGGAGCTGTCAGTATTATTTAGCCGATTACAGGGTTAATTCTGGTGCAGAAATTCTGTAGGCTGTTTCATTATTACCTTTCAATTCCCCATTGGAAAAGAAGAATTGCTTTCCCACTTTGTCATGTCTTTTATTTAGTTATTTAGAACTATAGTTCTAAAGCTATAATTACATATTATATGTAACTATCTGTAAGTATATATTGTCTTGAAGGTTATGAGTTTGAGACTAAGTCAACACTTCAATAGTCTGCTCCTTACTGAAATTAAAGGCATAGGTGGGATGAAATCCTCTTTACTGCTGCAAAGTTGTACCTGCTTCTCGGATTTTGATTCTTTTCCTCACCTCTTGCAGGTGGATCATGCAGCAGCAATCAAGGAATATAGCAGGTCTTCAGCAGATCAGGAGGAACCTTTGCCCCATGAGTTGAGACCCTCTGAGGTGCTGAGCATGACCATGGACTATTTAGTGACAAACATTATGGATCAAGGAGAAGGAAACTACCGAGAATGGTACGACTTCGTCTGGAACAGAACTCGTGGGATAAGAAAGGTAAGCACTGTGGATGGAGATGTTTGGTGATAAAAAGCAAAAGATCCCATCACGCCCTAAGAAAGGGAAGCAAAAAGCAATAGTTGTTGAAACGTTTTGAATTGCAGAGTGACTCAAAGCACAGTGAAATCGGTTTTCCAGAGGTAGTGCCAGGTGACTGTGCTCTTCAACTAGTTTAAAAAGACACGTAATGCATTCTTTATCGTTCTGTTAGGACATAACCCAGCAACACCTCTGCAACCCACTGATGGTGTCTCTGATTGAGAAGTGCACTCGCTTTCACATCCACTGTGCTCACCACTTGTGCGAAGAGCCCATGTCCTCCTTTGATGCCAAAATCAACAATGAGAACATGACTAAATGCCTTCAGAGCTTGAAGGAGATGTATCAGGACTTGGCTAACAAGGGGGTTTACTGCAAGAGTGAAGCAGAGTTCCGAGGTTACAATGTCTTGCTGAATCTCAACAAGGGCGATATTCTCAGGTGGGAACAAGACATCACTTGTTTTCTCTCTTTGCCTCTGGGAGGAATTGAGTTTAGAATTAAATCCGGACAAATTGTAATGCTCCTGATTCTAATTCCGTGCTGTTACAGGTTGCTGTTGAATTGTGATTGTTCAATATTGAAGCAAAAGGTTTGTCGCTGTCTTTTGTCTCCACAGAGAAGTTCAGCAGTTTCACCCAGAGGTTAGAAACTCGCCCGAAGTTAGATTTGCAGTTCAAGCTTTTGCTGCATTAAACAGCAACAATTTTGTGAGGTTTTTCAAGCTTGTGCAAGCAGCTTCCTATCTGAATTCCTGCCTCTTACACTGTTATTTCAACCAGGTGAGGAAAAGACAGATGGATATTTTTCAAAGTATTAATGAGTAAGACAGTCTGGGATTTGGGGGGAAATCAGCAGAAAACTTAGTAGATATTGAGCTTTAAAAATAATATTGTTACTGTTTCTTCAGAAGTGTTAAAAATTTATCAGGAGTTTTCTGCAGTAGATATGAAAGGCAAATACTGAAATGTTTTTTTTTTCATGTAATTGTGTACAAATACATGTTTCCCTGAAAAATAATTAGGAAGCAGAGAAGCAGTCTGAGAGTCTTGCAAAGCAAATATGAGCCTGCACTTTCAGAAGCCCTTGAAAGGTGTTCTTTCTGCTCAAGAATCACAAAGGGATATGCTCAGAACAAGTATCATGAAAGAGGAACAGAAACTAGAAAGCAAGTGCATAGAATTTAAAAAGACAGTTAAATCTAGATAATTGTTTTTGTGTATACTTGATGACAAAGTCCTGGTGGATTTAAACATGAATTTCATGTTTATTGTATGCTTTATAGTACGTTTTGGGTTCTTTCCTAGTAGTTACGTGGCTTTTTCTTTTCCCCCAGATTCGTAAGGATGGTCTCAAATCCCTCAATATTGCCTACACTGTGAGCACCCAGAGAAGTACAGCGTTCCCCTTGGACCACCTGGTCCGCATGCTGCTGTTCAAAGACTGCGAGGAGGCAACTGATTTTATAAGTTACTATGGGCTGAGTGTATCAGATGGGTAAGTGGGAGAAAGATGATGCCTGGGGGGTTAGCCTGATGCCAAGCAAAGGGGTAATGTGGGGGAGCTGTTCCTGAAGTTTGGATCCAGAGAAAGGACAGGCCAAGAACAGGGGATGGGATCTCTGTAGGAAATAAAGATACAGTTCTGCTTCTTGGGAAACTGGCGTTGTAGTGATGCCTGCAGGTGGGAAGAAGCTGACCAGTGCAAACCGGCTGTTAGAGGATGTTGGAGAACAGCAGTTCACAGATGTTTGCTGTGGAAATCCATACATTGTAAGGAATGTTCATCCAAACTTGGAATGTCAAGAGACTGGAGAAGGAAAAAAAACCCCTGGAGGATGCCAGTTAGCGGTCTATTCCTGTCAGCATTCTGAAACAATAAGTTTCAGAGCTGAAAGCCTGTAGGTTACTGGAGCTTTGAGGATGTACTCCTGGTTGTTACTTTTACTTTTCCCCAGGGGTTATGTGGAGCTGAATCGCTCGGCTTTCCTGGAGCCAGATGGATTACCCAAACCACGGAAATCCCCATTTGTCAGCCAGAAGCTCACTGTCTCTGTTGGGGAGGTTGTGAACGGGGGGCCCTTGCCCCCAGTGCCCCACCATGTGCCCGTGTCCAGCTTCAGCGGGCAGAACAAGTACATTGGTGGAAGCACCTCTGTGGATCAGGCCGGCAGTAGCCAAAAACCCAGTGTGGAAGCAACAGGTGAGAGCAAACCTGCATTTTAGGTACTGCTCAGAACACACTGCCGAGTCAGTTCTGTGAGCGGGTTTATTGCACACAGTAGAAACTGTTCTTGGCTCAGATGTTGAAATTGCATGGAAATTTAGATGTAATGAAAGGATTACAATTTAAGTCATAAGAGAATCACAGAATGGTTTGAGTTGGAAGGGAGCTTTTAAAGCTTGTCTAGTTCCAACACCCCTGACGTGGCAGAGGCACCTTCCACAAGACCAGGTTGGTCAGGTGTATTTATGTATCTGTAAAAGCCAAGAACAGCCTGATTATTAAAATGTATTTCCCAATTCAGGAAATACACTATTGAGCCAAATTTTGCCAACATAAGTGAAATAACAAATGTTTGACTACTTCAGAAAACCAACTTCCCTTTGCAGTTTGCATGTTTTTATTTGCAGCTGTTTGTTGCACTGTGTGTATAAACATGTCAGTTTTCAGGCTTAGCTGAGTGTGTGCTTTTCTGTCCTTGCTGGAAGTACAGATAGTGTGTGTAGGTGCCAAGTGTGCCTGACTTAAAACAGTTGCTTTGTTGGAAATACATGTGCTTGCTACTGGGAGTAATGTGCAATTAAATTTTTAATTGTTTTGTATACAACATTCATAAACATAAAATAGTTTCTATGATATATTTTTAACTTTAAAGCAACAAGCTGCTGTTACGGATTTATTTTATGATCTGCCAAGTTTTATCAGACAAGCCAGCTCTTTGAAGATAAGACCTGCTTCTGTTTGTGACTGATCTAGTTTCCTTAATTTTTCTCCTCTCCTTTCTCAAGAAGGAAGAGTGGAAAGCAGAGGTGTGGATTTAGAGGCCACAGCAGTAAGAGTCCAGCCCCCAGCTCATCTTCTGCCCTCGCTGTTGCCTCGTCAACTGGTGCCAGTGCTGCCTCCTGCACAGCCCATCTCCCAGCCTGCTACACAACCTGAGCCTCCCCCTTCAAAGCCTCAGCCTGGCTACTCGGACACGGTAGGGAAATATTTGGGAAAGATCCGTGAAATATAATAAAAGGTAACCAAGTTCTTAGGGTATATCAATTTTCTGGAATGTGCATGTATGTCAGATGAGACATGACAAAGTGCTTTCTTGTGGGTACATGACCATTAATTCTGGGTCTTGAATGTGTACCCCATGTACCTGTGCTGTTTTTCTCCCTCCCACACAAGTTTTTGTGTGCTGATGCTGAACCAGTCTCAGTGTCTCACTGCTTTGTGCAGTACAATTGCCGTATTCTACCTAGATAATGGTAAATTTCAGTGAAGGTTAGACCTGATCGTTTGGAATTAAATCAGCTAGAATGAAAGTCTAAAGTAAGAAAATAGGAGTCTCTCTCCTTAGTTATGATTTCCTAAATTGAAGTGTCCGTATTTAGTACCAAAATCTGCTTTTGTTTCTGGGCTGTTACTAACCTTTTAGATAGTCTAAATAGTCTGAAGTTTGCAGGTTGTTGTGTTTGGTCAAGTTTGCTCAGTTTGTTAGCAGAAATACAGATGATGCTGTGAATTACAGTCAGTTAAGCAAGACTGGAGAGCCTTACTCCCAGTTTACTTCCAGTTCAGTCCTGAGAAGGACTGCACCTTGGTTCAGCTGCTTCCTCTGCTGTGTTGCAGGACCTCGCCGAAGTGGTGGATGGGCTGGTGCACGATGTCCTCAAAGGAGAGTGCAGAGAAGTGGGCAGAGCAGGAGCAGCTTATGTGGCTGCTGCCATCTGGTAAAGAGCATTTATTGCTGGTTCTCCTGGAGTCTGTCACCCACAGCTGCCACTTGCCGTAGCAGCACCATGTGTGAAGATGGTAAAACTAAGCACTGCCAGGTCTGTGGTGGAGACCGTGTTACTGATGCGGTGGAAGGGAAAGCAGACCTTTCTTCAGATGTCTGTCCCATCCCAGCTCTAGCCTAAGGGAAGGCTGACCCAGACCTCTGGAAGCTTTGCCTGGCAAGAAACCTCTGTTGTGGAAGGGAAGATGCCTAAAGGGGGACAAGAGGAGCAAGTCCAGATCTGGCTCCTTCTCTGATTCTTATAAACATCTCCTCTCCAGGGCAGTCGGTCGAGTCGTAGATGTGGGATGTGACCCAAACAGTTATTCCACCGGTGTTTGATAATTGCTGAATGGGGACGGCTGACCCAGACTGACTAAAGTCCATCCATGTGATGTCATGGTCAGCAGTAAAACTGGGTTAGAGGAAGAAGTTGGAGATCTGTGGCTTTCAGGGTGGACATTGATTGGTTACTCTCTGGGCATTGCTCTTCCCGTGGGAAGTGATGACTGGCTACATTTACTTTGCTTGATGGGGGACTGGGGGTGTTCCCTTTCTGTATTACAGTTATTTATTTCCATCCATGAGTCTTCCTTTTTTCTTCCTACTTTCTTCCCTGTCCCAGTGTGGGGAGGGGAGTGAGCCAGTATCAGTGTGGGTGCTTGGCTAATGGCTGGAGTCAGCCTACCACAAAGAGCGAGGTGCGGCTGAGAAAAGCATAGTCTTGGGGCTTTGCATGAAAACCTGGCTTTGAGAAGAGATTTGCTGTTTCTGCACAGCGCCTCAGAGGCCACCGTGGAGGAACTCGTGGCTGAAGTGATGGGGGAGATCCTCAGAGAAGTGGCTGGAAGTGTGGTCAGCGTGGAAAGGCAGCGTGTCCAGGAGGAGCAGCGCAGAGTGGAGGAGGAGAGGTGAGGCACTGCTTTGGCTGTGGGGCAGGGTGGGCTGGGTACACCCCGGACAACATAAGGCCAGCTGGTGCCAACCTGAATCCTTGTGCCTCTGCTCAAGCACCATGTCTTTCTGCCACAGTAGCAGAACAGTCTCACCCAAACTCCCCTGGGATTGTGGAGGCAGGGTTCCCCTCTGCATTCTTGGGTGATCTGCTAGTTAGCATTTTGGTGGCCTCAGAGCCATTGTGAAAATGGTGGGTGGGAATTTTAGGAACTTTTATGTACCCAGAGCTTCCAGAAAGGGACATGCATCCTGGCCCTGCTGTATGCAGGAACTTTTCCTTCTGAGTGAGCTATTTGTTTGTAGCTTATTGGGGTAAGAATAAATAGAATCCTAGAATGGTTTGGTTTGGAAAGGACCATAAATGTCATCTAGTTCCGTCCTAGCCATGGGCGGGGATGCCACTTACTAGATCAGGTTGCTTAAGGAACCGCATTGTCATCTGTGGTATTGAGGGAAACCTGGCTCCATGCAAAGTTGTTTATTTAGAAATCAGATAGTGGGAAATCAATTTTAGGTGAATTAGCTGTTTGACACTGTGTGTGGTGCTTGTGTAACTAAGCAGCAGGTTTGCCAGTGTAAATTTTTTCATTCGTGTAAATCTTTTCTCTGTCCTTCCAGGCAAAAGCAGGAAAGAGAAGAGTTAATAAAGCAGCTGAGCCAGTTGGTAGGCATGGAATTAATGGAAGAAGTAATAAAGGACAGCGTTAAAGAAGCTTCAGCCAATGAGTTAAGGTATGTACAATGTGCTGCAAGCTGGTGTTTGCTTTCCCAAAGGTTTCCTAAATGTGATTGACTTTCCTGTTTGCATCCCAGCCAATCGAATTGGCATTTGCTGGAGGTCTTCACCTCAGCAGAGTCTTGGTTTGTTTTATTTGGAACCAGATGTGCCTTAGAAAGGGACCGGCAAGCCCGGATTGCCCGGTGTTCAGAAGAAGTGTGTGGCCACTTCATGGAGCTCTTTCTGGAGGATGAGATTTTCCAGATTGCCAAGGAAACCCTTCAGGAGCTCCAGTGTTTCTGCAAGTACTTACAACGGTGAGTTACCACCCTGGGACTAGCTACTTCTCTTGGGAGCACTGGCATGGAGCAGTTAATAGAGATGGAACTACAGCTGTTTGGTTGTGTTCTATTTGAGACAGTTTTCTCTGCCTTATCTCCGTGATAAGGGTAGACCTTACAGTCTTAGTACCAGCCTCTGCTAAATTACTGTATGTGGGGAGGGGATCACACCTTGTTGTCATCAGGTAATGAGCTTGGTAGGAGATTCCAGCTTCATTCTGCCAAGAAACTTGTAATAGTTTATCCTTGCATTCTTTCTGTTGATCAGTGGTTTTCCTGGACACCTGCTCAGTGTGTTGTGGTCGTTGTGGTGCCCATGGTACAGGTATCTGATGACAAAGGTCTGCAGAAGAGTTCATGAATGTGACCTATCTGTTCTTTTCCAAAGGTGGAGGGAAGCAGTGGCAGCTCGGACAAAGTTGAAACGTCAGATGAGGGCATTTCCAGCTGCTCCTTGTGGCTTGGATTCCAAACATCAGCTGAAAGCACTGTCCCCCAGTGCAGAGTGGCCAATAGCCATGGAGAACTTGTGCAAGAGATTCGTAAACCTGGGGAATGGAGGAAAGCTGGGAATCTCTTGCACAAGGTAAGGATACTTTCAGTGGCATATTTTGGCAATCTGGTTGATTTTAGGAAGATAAGTTACCAAAAATTCTTCCATTGTGAATGTTAGTGGGTTTGCAGAACTGTTTGTTCTTAAATAGCCCCCAAATGACTTTCTCCACAAATGCCATGACCAAGACTGAAAATCCAAATAAAATTCTTCTATTAACAGCAACTTCCTGAAGCCTCTGTAATACTTCCCAGGCCTCAGTGTTTCTTAGATTTGTTTAAAGTACCTGTTTTATACCAAAAAATACAGCCAAGAATATTTTGTTTCCAGATTGAACTGGCTGAGAAACAAGACAGTGCATGAAATTAAAGTTCAGCACTTCTACCAGCAGTTGGTAAGGTAGGCTGGGGTTTGGTTCTTGTTTTCTTAAGGAGCAAGCTGCAACAGACGTGCCAGAGATAGCAGAGATGGCCAAAAGGTATGGCTAACCATGCCTGAATGTCCACTTGCAGCCTTGCTTCTGGGAATATTTTGGAATAAGGGGAACAGGAAAGTCATAGAACCATAGGACAGTCTGGGTTGGAAAGGACCTTAAAGATCCTTTTGTTCATTCCATCCCCCCACCATGGGCAGGGACGCCTTCCGCTAAATTAGTGAAGGTGTTGGGCCAGATGATCCTCCCTGGTGTAATTTTAAGGATCTGATGGGTATTGTGGGTGATTTTGTACCTGGATGGGATGGGCTATGGGAGGAGAGGAGCAAGTGACCTGTCAGTGACCTGGCTTGTGGCAGGAAAATACTGATTGAGATGTTTGAAGTGCAGCAGGAGGTCTGGCTTCCCATGGCTCCTCATGCTCTCCAGTGGCCTGGGTGTGTGTTGGATCAGTGTGGAAGTAAAGGAGTACACATGTGCTCCTGAAATCCCCAGAGTAAAGCTCATGTATCAGATTTAGCAGCTGCAGTTCCTGAAGGATGAGCAACAGATCTGAAGAATTAACTGAGCAGTCACTACTTGCAGTGTTGTAACTTGTTCAGTGTGAGACAGACATTCCTCAGGTGGGAAGGAGCCCTGGGATGGATCTTTTCACCAGTTTTTTTGTCTCTCTTTAAGTGATTTAGCTTGGACCCCCCTGGATCTCGTCTCGTTAATCACAGAGCATATTCCAGTTCAACAAGAACATGTTTTTTGGAAGGCACTCTTGGTTTTGCCCGGTGATGATGAATATGCCAAGGATGATCCCAATAGGTAGGTTGAAGAGTTGATTGCTGGGCCCTTTTCTCAAACAGGGCAGACTTCTTTTATTTAGGTAGAAGAAGAATAGTAATACACAGTCCTTGATGTAATTTTGCCTGTACCATGTCAGATTTCCATTTTTTTTTCTCCAGAGCACTCTAAACAATATAGCTGTAATTTATTACTGTGATCTGTATTTTCTAACATCGTTTAATTCTTTTTGCTCATACTGAAAACAAAACCTTGATAGATTATAATTTCATGAAAATTTATAGCTATTTATTAGGGCTATTTATCATAACCTAAATATATAGAATTATGATAGGTTGTGGTATCTTACAGGTGCTGATACTAAAACCCTAAAATGCCAGCTTTGACAACAAAACCCCCCAAAGCCCTCTTTTTTGTTTGCTAGGATACTGATGGATTGGTTGAAAGCCAAGTTTATGGGACACAAAATCTGTGAGAAAAATGCTTCACATACAGAAGGCAAAATTCAAACACTGACATTATTTAGTTCTCCTGGCATGCAGGGCAACAGAAGCATTAAAGTCAGTGTGTGCATAAAGGTAGGTGAGAACAATTTCGTGATACCTAAAAGGCCATAAAAGCAGGGTGGGCTCTTTTCCAGTGGATATTGTGTCCTGTCAGATGGAGGGAGATGATACTGGGAGGGATCGGATTGTTGAAAAGGCCTAAAAAAGATGGATTTTTTTCTTTGTTTTCAATCAGCTGAGAAATACCTGCAGTAGTAGAACCTGAATCATCAATTCCTGGTCCCAAAGCAGGTGCCGAAGGGCACTTCTGTGCTCAGGTCATCTATCAGACACATCCATGTTGGCCTGACAACAGCTTGTTGCCTTAGGTTGTGTAGAGCTCCTGGAAAAGAATGTCAAAGCTGAATGGCAGTGACAATAAACTGCAGATTTTGGTGTGAAAATAGCTTTGTTTAGCTACATTACTGTTGTCATCTTTGTTGCCTGTCTAGGTGGCACATGGTGCGCTCTCTGACTCAGAGCTTGATATGGCTGAGACACAAAAGGACTTGCTTGGGACCAGTGGCCTTGTTCTTCTCCTGCCCCCCCGAGTTAGGAGTGAAGATGTTGCAGAAGATGATGTTTACTGGCTTTCAGCTTTGCTGCAGCTGAAACAGCTGCTTCAGGCCAAACCTTTCCACCCCATAGTTCCCTTGGTGGTTCTAGTCCCCAGTCAGGAAGAGGAGGCCGTGGAGAAAGAAGTAGAAGATGGTATGTAATTATTTTTGTGTCTTCAAAGTATTAATGCTTAGGGTTGCCCCAAGTAGAAGTGTTGTGGCTGGTGCAGCCTCTCAGTTACATCATCCAGTAAAGGGAGAGGCTGTGAAGTACAGCACTTCCCAGAGCTTTCTTAAAAATCTTGAGGCCTTAAGAGCTCACCAGTTTTGGCTTCCAGTTTTCCTTCACTCACAGTATTTGATCCTGAGAGCCTGTGGGCAGAGATGGAGGGGAGCAGCAGTGCAGTGAATGTAATGCAGAGCATGTGGTCCAAGGACATGTGTTCTTTCTCTCTGTACATGATGAGTTTTCTTATTTTTTAAGGTTTGATGCTCCAGGACTTGATTTCAGCCCAGCTTGTTTCAGACTACACTGTTGTAGAGCTCCCAGGCTCTGTCAATGACTTAGAAGGCACCAGAAGGGTAAGAACAGCAAAAGATGCAGGAATTATTTTCCTTTATTTGTGACTGTTGTATTTTCACTGACCAGAGATCAGTGGCATTTACTACCAAAAAAAAAATTAAATGTAATACTGAAAACTGCACTGAGACCAAAATTCATGGATTACCTAAACCCACTCTTGTCAGCCCTGCCTGTGTTGCTGCCCAACAGAGGAGCGCTGGTGGTGGGTAAACCTTTTTATCCTTAAGCTCTTAGACCTAAAATGCAGAGGACCCTTTACAGCTCTTCTGGCTGCTGTGAGATCACCCAGAGTTATCCCATCTTGGTGGATGGGACTGAGATGCCTCTATCCTCTCATGTTCTGTACACAAAGAAGATTGTACAGAACTCTCCGTGACAAGCCCAGAGCGATGCTCCCCTGAAAACCTTCTCAACTTAGGTCTGCACTTCAAGGACTGCCATTATCAGACATGGTATAGTCTCCCTGGGCTAATTTCTGTGAATCTGTCCAATTTTTCCTGGATAAGTTTTCAACAACCCCAGCATCCTGCAGCAGGTAATTCCACTGCATACCTATACCTCATGTGAACAGCCTCTTTTTTGTCTGTTCCTGAGCCTGCTGCATGGAAATTCAGTTTGTGGCCACCCAGTTGGAGAGTTATTGTTGCAAATATTGGTATGATGATACCTGATTTATTGGCCTTTTGCTGCATATTCTCTTGGAGAGTATTGTTCAAATTTAGGGTTACAGGATTGAATCCTTTGTGTCCCAGTCACTGCAGAGCCGTTTCCAATTCTCTCTCTTTTGTGTGTCATAGGTCTCTGCAGCTGTGGGCTGGCTGATGTCCCAGTGTCCTGTCTCCCTCGAGCTCTGCAGCCAGACCCTTCAGGAGTACATTGAGGATGGGATTGATGGAGAATTTGGCAAGCGTTTCTATCACGACTGGAAGGAGAGGCGTTTAGCTGGACTGCCATCCCAGGAGCCTGGGGTCATCATAGAGCTCTACAACAGCGTGCTGCAGTTTCTGTCAGATGTGGCATCCTCAGAGCACCTTTGTGACTTGTCTTGGCCTGTCACAGAGTTTTCAGAAGCTGGAGGTAACAAGGTGTTGCCCCACCTGCAGTGGAACATGCCAGATCACCTGGCCTGGCTGAAGAAGGCTGTGCTATCCTTCCAGATCCCATACCTAGATCTGCCTCCTTTACGTGGTAGGTACTTCACGCTCTAATATCTTCTTGGCAGCATGGTGTTCTCCAAGGTGTACCTGTGCAATGTTCGTTCTGTCACAAATGCTTGCAACTTACTTTGGGTTTTTTTGTTCCACAGCACCTTGGCGTCCTGTTTGCCACATGATTTTTCAGTATGTCTCACAGATTGCAAGTTCTTCCCACACTCAACCACTGATCCAGTCTCAGGTGGAGAATCTGTTGAGCAAAACTTACCAAAACTGGAAAACCAGAACAACTGGGAACTCTGATGAAGATGGACCTTCTGTTGATGAGATCCCTTGGGACTGTATCTTGGCAGTCTGTATTGATCATAAACTGAGAGACTGGAAACCACCCAAACTACCTATTGCTCCAGGTATTGTGTCCTCCTGCAGCAGGGATGATGCTTCTTTTGTGATGGTATTTAATACATTGCCAGCGGTGCCTTTACATATGGCAGCAAGTGATGTGTAGCAGGGAGGCAGCTGTGGTCTTGCTGTGTTCTGCAGGTGTGTCTTCTCTTTGGAGTGTGTATTTAGTATTGGTTGTAGCTTCACTTGATCCTGTGACTACAAATGTGGCTCTGGTCGAAGTCTTTCAGGCCTGCCCTCCCAGTGAGAGAGGGTTTGCATTAAGCAAAGGCCAAGAGTTACCCCTCAGAAGCTGTGTCAGCAGGGAGGGCAGGCTGCCACAGTTAATTATCACTTGCATTGATTAATGAAGTTTGTCCCAGACTCTCAAACCTGTTTGAAAGTTAACAATCGCTTTTCTCCCAAGTTGTCTTTTTAATACTGAGCTTTTCTGCTGAAGGAGAGAACCGTGCAAATGATAAATGTTGGGCTTGGGTTTATTCACAGAAGCAGTAAGCAAAGAAGGTCAGATTCGTGTGTACTTCCTCAAGGAGCAGTTAAAGAACTACACTGTGCCTTTCTCGTGGGATCAAGCCAGGCTGCGGACACAGGAGGAGATCCGGCAAGGCCACGAGAGGTGAGGTGGCCTGCACGGTGCTGAAAACCAGCATTTGGCATCTTCCCAGAACCTGCTTGTGTACGTCTCCCTAAAATGATGTACAAGCTGTGCTGAAACAGGGTAGTAAGTTGATTTTATTTGTACAGGGTTACTCAGCTCTGAGAGAAAGGATTGCTTGGGGAGTGCTGGAAGTGTCTAAGTGGAGAAATTAACTTCTGCCGAAAAAACCTGCTGCTGAGGCTTTGGAGTTGTACAAAGCATGGAGGGAAAATAGTGCGAGTCTGAGAAAATGCTAGATGGGTTGAGGGGGAAGGATGCCTTAGAGCTGTGTGGCATTAAAGTATTTGAGATGTGAAGTCTAGCTCACTTCCCTAGCCTTGTTCAGAGGGAAACCACTCTCTTCCCTGTTGGAAGCTTAGCTGCAGCTCTGTTGTGTAGTGGGTGATGTTTGGGGTGAATCTTGTGGTCCTGTCAGATTAGTTCCTCTCTAATCCCATGCACAGGCGTGTTGGGCCCTGGCACACAGGCATTATTTCTCCAGATGATCACTTCTCACTCCCTGGTATTTCCAAGCTACAAGCTAAAAGGGAAAAATCAACACACTCATACCAATTAATGTGGTTTTGTTTGTTGTTTTTTTTTTCCTGCCCCCTTCAGGTCAAAGCTAAAATCTCCCAAGTCTTTTAAGAAACCCTACAGCATCTCCATGCTGCCGGGTCAGTATGTCCCTGGCATGAGCATGCCTCCAGGTCAGAAAGTGAGCATTCCCAGCACAGATGAATTCAGAGACACATCCTTGGCCCAGGAGCGTCTGTTGGCACAGTTGCAACTGGAAAAAATAGAAAACAAGAGGTAAGTTCCCAGAGCAGCATCTTTTCCTTGCAGCTCCAGCCCAGGGTTGTAAACAATTTGTAACTTGTATGGCATAGGAAGTTAAACTGTGCTAGAAAAGAGCCCAGACTGTCTCAAGTTCCATCTGATTTCATCTAGCACATCAGTGCAGTTCCCTATTATCTCCTTCTTGCATCATGGGAACAGTCCAGGATGGTAGAAGTTCTTGGAGCTCTCAGGAATGTTTGGAAACTCTGTGGTCAGTCACGCCACCAGAACTGAAGCAGTACAGTGTGTACAGTGGTCTGTGTGTCTCCCAGTGTCACAAATGTCTATAAAGTCCTCTCTGGAATGTCAGTTCATAGCAATGCATATCACAAAGGTGAAGAACTAAAGCTTTTGAGGTTAGTCCAAGAGGTTTTTGTCTCTTCTGCCTTCCCATAAGTTGAGTCTCTTGAGTCTGTGTGGCTCCTTTCTGTACCATAGTCTTCTGTGATGGATTTTGATAGTTGCAGTGGGGTACATCAGACTTTTGAATATGGCTGTGGAGATCAGATGCTTCTGAACCCAAAAAACCCTCTTAAGTGTAGCACACTGGTTACAGGGACAAAGCCAGGCTGCCGTCTGACTGGTGCTCTTGTCCTTCCCCTCCAGGTTTGAAGAACAGCTGCACCGGTATCTAGCTGAGGACATGGAGCCCCTTGGGGATCTCTTGGGTCTTCCTCTCTACCTCCCCCAGTCTCTGCTCTCCACCCCAGCTGCCACCTGCCCCTTGGTGAAGAGTCCCATGTCAGCTGCTCAAGAGGTAAGAGAAGGTGGTTCTGAGCTAAACTAAAGCTCTGAGGAGTGCAGTAGCTGGAAAATCTGTAGTGGGAATTACCTTGGGAGAAAGTCTCAGTCTCATCCCTTCTCCTTCTGCCCAGGCTGGGAGTCAGGAGGGACACAAGGTTCCGGAACTGGAGCGAAGCCCTGCGCTGTCGGACAGACTCAAACACTTGCAACAGCTCCTCAGAGCCACCAAGGAGGCTGAGGCTGCCTCTGAGCTCCACCTCTCTGCTCTGGTGGACATGGTGGACATTTGAGCCAAGCTGAGACATGGAGAGACTCAGGAAAGAAATCCAGGTCCAGGTGATTGAACAGATGTGCTCCTGGGGCACGTTCCAGAACAAGCAGGTGTTGTCCTGGGGTGAGAACACAGAGCAGCCGTGGGGCCTGGGCCCTTCTCACGTGGCTGGGTTGCACAGGGTCAGCGTGTCATGGATGGTCTGGGACTCCCTCCTTTTCTGCCCCACAGGCACAGAGATGAGTCAAATGCTTTTTCTTGGAAGGCCTTAAATGGCAGTGGTGTTTTTCTTTCTCCCACCTCTCACTGTGGGTAAACACAGCTTCATCAGGTTCAGCTGTAGGGTAGCATGGGTCTGTGGGAACACTGGAGCAATTGCTCTCCACAGACACAGTCTCTGAAATGGTGTCTCAGTCTGTGCTTCCTTCATGCAGGAACTGCCTTGCAGCAGCACTGTGGTTTGAAGTTCCTATTCTGTTCCCAGGAATGTCAAAACTATCGTTCTCAAGCTGGAGCAGCACTTGGCCGTGTTTTTGTTTGTACTTCTTGTTGCTCAGTGCAAATCCAGAAGGATTTTTGTTCTTCTGGGCCCGAGTTCTATTTTATTCAATGTTTTCAGCATTAAAAACAGGTGTGAAGTGTTTATTCCACAGATTCCATGTCATGCTGGAAAACAGCAGTCTTCAGTAAACAGCTATGGAGAAACAATTTTCCTTTTTTTTTTGGAAGAGCAGATTGACTGCATTCTCCAGCATTTAAAAACCTTTGGAAGTTGAAGGTCTTTGGTTGTAGTTTAATTCCCAGTAAATAATATGAAGATGTACTTCGTGTCTGCAGTACTCCTGTACAGCTAATCTTTTTCTTTTTCTTACAAAATCAGCAAATTTTTCTCAAACAGAGCCTTCTGCCTGGTGGAATATAAATTACTGCACTAAACTGATTATCTTGTGTGCCCAACCCTGGCTGAAATCCTCAGTAGTCTGAAACTGTTGACTGCCTTCCAAAAACATAATTTTACAGTTTTTTAAAATAACATTTCATTTGTATCATTTCTCTTAAACCCACAATAGCAATAGTAGCTTAATGCTAAGTTGAAATAAATTTAAATTGGAAAGTGTGTGCTTTGAGGGTGTTCCTGCTCCATGTGCTTTTGTTGGGCTGAGTTTTGTTGAGTTTAATTGGCTCCATGTGAAGGGAAGCCTGTGCCCTGCTTTTGATGTTCTCAGCTTACCTGGAATTCAGCTGTCAAAAGCCAACAGCGCTGTGGGAGTGTGGCTCATACCATTTGCTGTAAATTGTGTTTTGTACTCAATAAAATTTTTAGTGGCTTGAAAGCTGCCTCGTTGCTCTGTTAAAAGCTCGTAATATGGGATGCTCTCGAAGCAGGGGGTGGCTGCTGTGTTTTACCCAGAGGGGGTTCTGGGGTACTAGTGCAGGAGGCGCTGGTCTCCCTCCCGGTCTCCCCATATCCTTCATGTGTGCGTGGAGGACCCGGGGCAGCAGCAAAACCTCGACGAGGGTGGGATTCGAACCCACGCGTGCAGAGCACAATGGATTAGCAGTCCATCGCCTTAACCACTCGGCCACCTCGTCCCGCCGCGCGCCGCCCGCTCCTCCGCCCGCCCCGCGCCCGTACGAACCACCCGCCCGCCCCGCGCCAAGGGCCGGGCCCACTGGGAAGTGCCCGCCCGCCCCTCGCCTCCGCCCGCCCCGCGCCCGTGAGGGGGCCCAACGAAGGCCTCGGTAGTGTCCGGGCCGGGAGCACTGCGGAGCCGCCTCGCGCGGCCACGGGGCGGCAAAAAAAAAAAAAAATCTCAAAACAACCCCAAAATACTGCCCTCTCTGAGGCTCGAACTCAGGACCTTCAGATTATGAGACTGACGCGCTGCCTACTGCGCTAAGAGGGCGCTGGGGCACCCATTTCGCGACGGGCCTCCAGCGGCCGAGCAGGCGACGGGACCGGGACGGGCGCCGGGGCAGGGCGGGAAGGGGCTGCGGCGGCCGGGTCAGGCCGGCAGGGGGCGACACGGCCCCGCGGCGGGACGAGGTGGCCGAGTGGTTAAGGCGATGGACTGCTAATCCATTGTGCTCTGCACGCGTGGGTTCGAATCCCACCCTCGTCGGAATTTTGCTGCCGCACTGGGGGGGGGGACTGGGGACCTTTGGGGTGGGCTCGGATTCCTGCGGCACACGGGGACTCGGCGGGGGCGGGAGGGTAAACGGTACCAGCAAGTGCCTGGTCTACCCTGGCATCTGCATCCTACCCAGGGTCAAAAGTCACCGATGCCCTGCAGATTTTGGGAAGGGGATGGCAGGAGAAATTGCTGTAGTTTCTAAAGGGCCAGCCAAGGTCCTTATGTGGAGGGGCTGGAAGTCTCTTATCCAAGACTCATGGAAAAAAAAGCACTCAGAAATCCTAACAAGAGCAATTACTGCCACTAGCGGTATAGGAGGGTTTTTCCCATCAGAGTTGGTGATTACGCCTGTTCATTTTAACTGGAAAAAAAATAACAACGAAAGGGCAAAAAGCAAAGTGCGAATCTCATCCAGCATGTGGTGGGAGCCCAGAGGAGCAGAAGAAAGTGCCCTGGTCCCACAACACCCCGAGCCCCCACTGGCACCAGGATGCTGGGTGGCTCTGGGTGACCTGTCTGGAGAGGGATCCAAACAGCTCCCTTCTCCCCACCCAGCGGGGATTAGCCCTCTCCTGTGGCTCATCCTGACCATTGGACAGGTCTGGGCACCCTGGGAAGGTACCTGAGATGCTGCCAGGTCCCTCCAGCCAGCTCTGCCAGGTGTAGGAGCCTGGAGGGTGGGCTGTGGGCAGGGCAGCCATGCCAAGGGGAACAGATCCTGCTGCTGCTTGTGAGGCTTGCAAGCGCCACGGGGCAGGACATTAGTGGCTCCTGGGTGGGAGAGATGCCTTGGTCATTGCTACATCCAGCGGGGAACCCTGGGGACACTGAAATAAGCTTTCAGTAAAAGTGTGCACCCAAATTGCTCTGAGTCAGCGTCATCATTGTGAGGGGCAAACAGGGGCAGTAGGGAACCCCCAGCAGTGCCCTCAACTTGGGGCAGGGAAGAAAAACAGCCTCCCAGACCCAGGCACCACTGGAAGTTGAATCCAGGATCTCCTGTTTAGTAGATAGGCGCTTCGACCAGCTGAACCACGGCGCCCAGCGGCCCCACTGCCAGGGGTGCCCCACGGCCACAGACACAGCCCTTCCCAGCCCATCCCCAGCCCGCTGCTGCCTCAAAAATAGGGTCACTCTGCAGGACCAATGCGTTGGGACTACAGGGACAGGGCACAGCCCCGTGTGACGCTCTGTGTGCCACGCTAAGCTCAAAGCCCTGGCACTGCGGGTGTCCCTGAAGGGTCAAAGTCGATGGCCGGATTCCGTCGGGCTCTGCACCGGCCAGGTGGGAGCTGGGTGGCGAGGCCCAAAAAGAAGGGCTCGTCCGGGATTTGAACCCGGGACCTCTCGCACCCTAAGCGAGAATCATACCCCTAGACCAACGAGCCGGGGCGCGCTACCCCTCCCGCGCCCCGCCCTCGCCCGGCCCGCTGCGCGGACGCCGCTGCCCGGGAACCCCGGCCCGGGGCTGCTCCCTGCCCACGGCCCGCGCCCGCAGCCCCGCCGGGACACAGCGGGATCAGAGCGCTGCGCACACGGCCCGGACATCCCGCACACTGCCCCGCACACCCACACCCCGCACCGCACCCCCGCGCACGGCCCCGCACCCCGCCCCGCTGCCGGGCACAGCGCGGCGCTGTCCGCCCCGCGGGGACGCCTGTCCCCCCGCCGCGGGACCGGGGCTGTGATGGCCGAGGGGTGAAGGCGTTGGACTCGAAATCCAATAGGGGTTCCCTGCGCAGGTTCGAATCCTGCTCACAGCGATGGGTTTTACCCAACGCCCGGATACCCAGGCTGGGGGTCCCAGGAAAGGCTGATATGGGAGCGTCATGAACAACCAGAGCACCCACAGCCCTACCCTCGCTTCTCCCTCGGGAGCACCTCAATGCCTTAGGCAGGGACTTTGATAACCCTGGGAATCTCCAGTTTTCGCAGACCTGGAAGAGGTGAGGAAAAAGATACTGAGAGCAGTGGCATGGGGAGGTGGAACATTTACCCAGGATGCTGAGTGGCTTCCCCCTCATCGCCCTGTCCCACATCTCTGGGGGAACAGTGCACGCCGGCTCATTAGTCTGGGTGTGTGATTCTCTTTTAGAGTGCAAGAGGTCCTGGATTCAACTCCTGGATGAATCTGCTTATTTGGCACCCACTACCCTCCTCCTTCTGAGCCGCTCCCCCCAGCATCGATGTTCACCCCAAGAGACACCCTGAGCCTCGTGGGGAAGGAAATAAAAGGCCTCCTATGCCCTGCTGCCTCCAGCAGGGTAGAGAAAGAGCCATGAGATTTTTACACAGCCTTGGGATGCCAGGACACAGCCCCAGGCCTTTCCCGGGGAGCTCTGGCCAGCCCTGCATCCAGCAGCGGGGGGACTGAGAAGGGAAAAGGACATGAGAATGCTGGGGGTTGATCTGAGCTACCCCTTCTTCCTCCAGCAGCACCGTGCCACCAGTCCTTTGGAGTCCACCCTTCCCACAGGGATGTACCCAGCCAGGAAGGGTCACCCTCAGCGCTGGGGATGGTGGGTGGCCAAAAGCAAGGGATCACCTGCAAACTGTGTTTGTCTTCAGTGTCAGGAGATGGCCGTGTCTGTGTGGCAGGGGCTGTCGGTGCATGGGGTGCCCTTTGGTGTTGGTGGATGGGGTGCTGCGGTGCGACGTGGGCAGGGGAAGGGGGGAGTGCAGCGAGCAGCGTGTGAAGTGTGAGTGGGTGCGGTGTGTGAGGTGTGGAAGGGCTGTAAAGGGTTGTATGGGTGTGTGTGTGCTGGTGTCCCTGTGCAGGCAGGGCCCGCGTGGCAGCGTGTGCCTGGAGC
>VXAZ01001700.1:0-25265 GCA_013399875.1 Gymnorhina tibicen
AGGATGTAGAGCAGAAAAGGGCAAGGAGCTCCTCCCAGTGTCGCCCATCTGCCCAGACTGCCTGCTCATCCTCACGTTTCAAAGTCCTTCCCTTCCTCAGCGCTTTCCGGTGCTTTTCGCTATTCAGGAAACCTGAATTGCCATTGGTTCAATACATCACGGATTCCTATGAAGCTGACAAAAGAGTAATCCAGGAAGAGACATAGTGTGAAGAACCTGGGTGACTGAAGAGGCTGAAGAAGTTAATGGGATGCCAACAAGTCTTCGCCTCCTGTTCTAGTATTGGAATTGCTGAGGCTCTCCTTGGATGCTGTTTCATTGTTATTTCCTTGGATGCTTTTTCCTTGATTGTTATTTTCCTTCTGTCACTGCTGAGAGAAGGCCGGAGGTTGCTGCGGGTGGCCACAAGCTCGGGACACCCAGAGAAGACATCAGTACCTCAGGGTTTTCCTCATCCCTTGTGGCAATGTTTCCCCTGCATTCAATAAAAATTAGGATTGTCCTAGTTCCTCCTGTCATTACTGATGTATTTGTAAAAGCAGTTTCTGTTCTCCCTTATGGCATTGGCCAAATTCAGTTCCAGCTGGGCCTTTGCCTTTCTACCTTTCTCCCTGCATATCCCAACGACATCCTCGCCGTCCTCCTGCGGTTCTGCCCTTCTTCCAAANAACCTAAGGCATCACTGTGGTGCTGCCCTTCTTCCAACGCTGTAAATTCTGTGTTCTCCCCGAGTCCCAGCCAAAGCTTCCTGCTCAGCCGCTCTGCTTGCCCGCCAGCTCATCTTTGGGCACACGGCCACGGCCCGTTCCTGCCTGCGCCTTCAAGGATTTCTCCTTGCAGGATGCCCAGCCTCCCTGGACTCCTCTGCCCCTCAGGACAGCGTCCCGCGGGAGCCTCTCAGCCAGCGCGGCTGCACTGACTCACCCTGGGCAACCCCTGCAACCTGGACGGACCTTCGTCCACATCGTCCTTGTCCAGGCCCCAGAGGCCCAGAGCCTCCTCTGTGTTGCGTACAGGGAGCTGGGAAGGTGGGATGGGCCAGGAGGGTTCCCCTGCTGCCCCGAGCAGGGACCTGTCTCCATTCCCCCGTTACCTCTGCCAGCCCGGTGCCAGTGCCCGGCTCCAGCACTCCCTGTAGTGGTTTCCCATTCCAACAAGGCCCTCCCAGGTATCTCTTTGGATATCAAAGTAAGAGGCTTTGCAGTAGTGCTTCTAAAACGTCCCAAGGCCCCCGTAGCTTTCCAGGGTCAACACTTTGGTGTTACAAATGTCTCCTGCGAGCACAAGAGCCCCGGGCAGTGGGTGGGAAGGGGAATGGCCGGTGTCCTGCTGCAGAGGCCATGGCACTGGTGTCCCCGTGGTGCTGGCTTGGAGCTGCCCAAGCAGCGCTGTCCCCTCTGCACCCCTGAGGTTTCTTCCTCCTCCTCCTCCTTCCCTTTGCCCTCCCTCACACCCGCCTGGCTCCCAGGCTGATGGTTGCATTGCTTTCATTCCTGATGCCCCCGTGCACCCTTGGGAGCTGAACTGAGTGGTGGCAGAGAGGGAGCTCTTGGTGGCTCTGGGAACCCCTGGGACATGAGCGAAGTGTTCTGGGGTTCTTTGAAATCTGTGACAGAGAGGGAGGAAGAAGAAGTACAAGGATGTAGAGCATGTGAGGTCAGGAACCACGTGTTTCCCACTTTCTCACCTCTCCAAATCCTTCCCTCCCACTGTGCTTTCCAGGGCCTGCCTGTTTCCAACCACCTAAGTCAAGCCCAGTGCCTTCCCAGCAAGTTGAAGGGTGTAGGAAAATCTCTTCCTCCACATCCCAGTACTCTGCATTGCACAGCTCAGCCAGGGATTCATGTTCCTGGGAATCGAGGGCCTGGCAGATGCTTTTGTACAGACAACGCCTGCACTTTTTCTTCAGCTCTTGTTCTGATGTAGGAACTGCTGAGGCTTTCTGTGGGTGCTGTTTCTTTGGTGGCTATTTCCCAGGCTATTTCTTTGGATCCCAGTTCTTTAGCTGTTGTTTCCTTGTCACTTACTTGCTCTTATTTCCTTGGATCATTCTTCCTTGGAGGCTATATTCTCAGCTATTTCCTTCCTACTGTTACCTTGACTATTTCCTTGAATTTCCTTCACTGTTATTTCCTTGCCTTTGTTTCCTCAGGTGCTGTTTCCTTGCTGTTACTCCAGATGGAATAAGCCTAAGGAAATGCTGTTACCCAGAGACAAGGTGCACCCCAAGATCGGGACCGCTGGCTCCGTGACCCCTCTCCGCAGAGGAGGATGCCGCTGGTGGGGGCCGTGCTTGGGACACCCCAAAGCTCCTCCCTGAGGACTGGGAACATGGGAGATCCAGGAAGTCCTGGGTGTCCCAAGCAGTCACCGCACCCCAGCCTCCGGAGACGCAGCCCTCCCGGGGCCGTGACGTCCCGGGGGCACCCTGTGCGTGTGATGGGGACCGTGTGTGTCCAAGTGTCTGTCCATGTGTGCCCAAGTGTGTGCCCAGGTGTGTGTCCTTGTGTGTCCATGTGTGTGTCCAGCTGTGTGCAGGTGTGTGTCCAGGTGTGTCCCCGTGTGTGTCCGTGTGTGTCCAGGTGTGTGTCCAGGTGTGCCCATGTGTCGAGCTGTGTCCATGTGTGTGTCTATGTGTGTCCCCGTGTGTGCCCAGGTGTGTGTCCAGGTGTGCCTATGTGTCCGGCTGTGTCCATGTGTGTCCCCGTGTGTGTCGAGCTGTGTCCATGTGTGTGTCCGGCTGTGTCCATGTGTCCGTCCAGCTGTGTCCGTGCGTATCCAAGCTCCAACGCGCACTCCGCGGGGCGTGGCCCGGGGCTATCGGCCCCGCCTCCCTGCGCNGGGCGGTGGGGGGGGGGGGGGGGGCCTGACAGGAGGTGCGGGTCTGACAAGGGGTGCGCGGTGATGGTGGCCACGGGGTGCGGGGTGATGGGGGTGCAGAGCGACGGGAGTCTAGTAAGGGGTGCGGGGTGATGGCCGCCCGTGGGGTGCGGGGTGCTGAGGGTCAGCCAGGGGTGCAGGGGGGTGCAAGCGAGCGCTGCTCCCCCAGCTCCCCACGGCCGCTCGCCCCTCCGCAGAGCCGGGCAGGCCCTGATCCCTCCGCAGCCATCCGGATGCCCCCACAGCCACCCCCCGCAGCCCCCGGCCCGCCCGTGCCAGGCCCCGCACGCCTGGGCTGCGCTGCCCGGCCAGCAGCCTTGGCCCCTCATTTCCTCCCCTCCGTGTCCCCCATGGGGGGACAGCAGGTCAGATGTGCCTTTCCGTGGGGCCCCGCTGGGGGCTGGTGTCCGCTCCTCAATTCACTGCCGCCAGCGCTGACACCCCAAAGCTCTCGGCCTGTTCCTCCCACCAGCCAGAGATCCCAGCACCTGTGGGATCGTTGCAGCTTTCCCTGATTTATCGTGTGTTACATTCTCAATAAATCACACCAAATGAGCAGTTGCAGACAAGCTCTGGGTAATCCTTGTGTAAAATGTAGAGATTAAAAAGCCCTTTCCTCATTGCCTTCCTCGCAGCCACCGCTG
Source organism: Gymnorhina tibicen (assembly GCA_013399875.1). Lineage (NCBI taxonomy): Eukaryota > Metazoa > Chordata > Aves > Passeriformes > Artamidae > Gymnorhina > Gymnorhina tibicen. Next base: position 3,525 of record VXAZ01001700.1, read on the forward strand.
TCCCCCTGCCGAGGGATGCGAGCCGCCCGCCCAGCCGGATGGCACCAGGAACATCCACGGGAAAACTCCAGCGCTGGGAATCCAAAACAACACAAAAATTGGGAGTATAAACCTGGGAACATCTTGCCTCAACACGCTGGGGCTTTCACAACCTGCTTGGCCCGTGCATGGCGGCTGCGGCGCTGTGGAAAATCAACCCCAACTCTCCCTGCGGCTCCGGCAAATTGTAGCCTGGTGCAGGAGTAGGCAACAGGCTGAGGGAAATTCCCAGTTTGGAGTGTTTGGGAAGCACAGTCTCACATCCAGGCTGGGAGCTCAGTGGCTGCTCTTCCTCCCCCGGCTGCTCCTGGGCCCCCACGGGGCAGAAGCTGGACGAGTTCATCGTTGGTGACGCTTCTCTGGCCACCACCAGGTTTGTCAGCTGTGACAAATAGGGACGAGGGTGGTGTGATGGTCCCATCCTCACTCCATGCCTGCTTTCCTCCCCTGGGAATCACAGCACTGCTGCCTCGGGCTGGGCACAGGAAAGGAGCCAAAGTCGGACCGTGAGGGTCCTGCTGGGGCTCTGTCCTGTCCTAATCCTCGCCGAGCTGTTCCCAGGGGTTTCATCCTCCAACCAGCCAATCCTCATGCCATGCCACTGATTTTCCTGCTCCTGGGCTGCCTCTGGGCCCAGCTTGCAGTCGGCTCTGCGTGGAAAGCAGGAGCTGTGTGGGAGGAGAGGGCTGTCCCCACAGCGGTCCTTGGACCCACCATGCCACCAGAGCCCCATGTCCCCAGGGTGGAGGGTGACTGGCACAGCACTCGTGCTTGGAAAATGACTGGCTCCGTGTCCAGGCCTTTAGTCACCGCTCACGCTGCCGTCGTGGGCTGTTGTTTTCCATCCCAGAGCACAGGCAGTGACCTGTTGTTTATTTATAACTCGCAGAGCGTCGCTTCTTGGGAGACCGAGGAGCCGAGCTCTGGGACAGGGGCTCTGCTCTGCTGGCAGGAGCCTTGATTCCAGCTGTTCCCAAAGAATCTGGCTGGTTTGCAGCAGTTTGGGAAGTCAGCAGCTCTGCCCTCGCACCGTGACTCTCCTCCTGGGTAGGTCTGACTCCCTGCCTGGGGTTGTTCCTCACTTGTTTGCTTTGCCCTGCTTCACCCAGGGACCTGCCGGGGTGGTGACTGCTGGGAAGCCTGGTGGGTTTTCTCTGCTGTAGCTGTGCTTGTCTGTGGGTTTGCACATCCATCCCATCTTTTATCTTCCAAGATCACAAGGAACAGCCGTGGCTTTCCAGGATCTGCCTGGAAGTGCTCCCGAGCCCTCTGGTTCTTTCTAGACCCAGCGCCAGGGCTGCTGTTCCAATTTCCCTGTGTTTCACCCAAGACTTTGTTAAGTGAAATCTGCCTCAGAGCTGCTTCCTTGCACTCGTTATTCAGGAAAATGCTGTCCCAACAGAAGTGGTGCCGTGTGGATTTGTGGCGCTGGAACAAACTGGTTGGACTGGTCGTGGTGGGAGTGGAGAGTCCCGTGGTGAAGGTGGCAGGTTGTCCTCCTCAGCTCTCGCCTCCTGCAGGCACTGGGAGAGGTGATGCTGGCAAAAGAGAGTGTTTGGGGGGAATAACTCTCACTTTGTAAAACTTAGACCAGGTCTTTGTAAAACTGAAATGAAGTCTTTGCAAAACCTCTGCTGTCACCCCTTTTGCTGCAACCAGCTCAGGGCTCCAGGGTGCTTCTGCAGCGGGAACACCTGTGCTGCCTCCCTGGGCACGAGAAATGCCACCCTGTGCCCCCCCTCGGGTCTCCCACCCTCAAGTCTCCCCCTCAGATCTCCCACCCTCGGGTCTCTCACCCTTGAGTCTTCTCCCACTCCTGGGTCTCCTCTCACTCTTGGATCTCCTGCCCTTGGATATCCCACCCTTGACTCTCCCATCTTGGGTCTCCCACCTTCAGCGTCTCAGGGGGATGTGTCTCTTGTCCTCAGGGAGGTGGCGGGGAAAGGGGCAGAGGCTGCCCAGCCCTGAGGAACCTCCCGGGTGGAAGGCAGAGATGGGGGTGGCTCCCTGCAGTCCTTGTCAACCACTGCTGCCACTTCAGGGGCCCCTCACTCCCCCAACCCCCCCAGCAGCCCCTGAACCAGAGGTCAGCTGTCCTGTACTCCCTGTGCAACCCCCATTTCTGTGTTGCAACACAAGGAGAGGAAATCTTATGACAAGTCACAGCAAAAGCAGTTTCGTTTTCTTTGAAATCGTCTGTGAACCCCGGAAACACTGAGGATCTGTGCTGGGTTTGGCCCCAAGGAGCTCTTGTCCTACTGCTCTCAGCAGGGCCACTGGTGTGGTACCTGCACGGGATGCTCTGGGGCCGCGATGTTCCAGGTCCGGGCTGCTCTGGGTTTGGGCCACTCTGGGTTTAAACTGCTCCTGATCTGGACACTGCTGCCTTCAGGACTGGCTGTGGCCATGTAGGAGCTGCTCAGCAAACCGTGGTTCTGCCCAGGCTTGGCAGGAGAGGGGCAGGTTGACGCTGTCAGCTCTGCTCAGGGAAAGCTCTGGGGATTTTGTGTTGGCTTGGAAATAAAATGTGAGACATCAATGCCATTCCGAGCCTGTTGTCTGCTGGAGGCAGATCCAACCCTGCGGGCAACAGCTGGGCTCTCCTTCTCCACTTGGATGGCAAGTGATTCCAGCTTCAGGGAATAGCTTGATAGGACAAGGTGGAATGGTTTCACACTGACAGAGGAGAGGATTAGATGGGATATTAGGAAGAAATTCTTCCCTGTGAGGGTGGGGAGGCCCTGGCACAGGGTGCCCAGAGCAGCTGTGGCTGCCCCTGGATCCCTGGCAGTGTCTAAGGCCAGGCTGGACGGGGCTTGGAGCACCCTGGGACAGTGGAAGGTGTCCCTGCCCATGGCAGGGGGTGGCACGGGGTGGGCTTTAAGGTCCCTCCCCACCCAGACCATTCCAGGATTCCATAAATTCCTTCTTCAGCCTCTCATATCCTTAGGAAGCTGTGAGCAGTAGCAGGTGCTGGAGCAGCTCTCAGACCCCTTTCCATGCCAGGCCCTGCTGTGGTTGGTGAGGGATCCAACCATATCTGGTGAGGGATCCAGCTGTGGTTGGTGAGGGATCCAACCATGTCTGGTGAGGGATCCAGCTGTGGTTGGTGAGGGATCCAACCATGTCTGGTGAGGGATCCAGCTGTGGTTGGTAAGGGATCCAGCCATGTCTGGTGAGGGACCCAGCCATGTCTGGTGAGGGATCCAACCGTGTCTGGTGAGGGATCCAGCTGTGGAGTGAGGGATCCAGCCGTGTCTGGTGAGGGATCCAGCTGTGCCTGGTGAGGGATTCAGCTGTGGAGTGAGGGATCCAGCCGTGTCTGGTGAGGGATCCAGCTGTGCCTGGTGAGGGATTCAGCTGTGGAGTGAGGGATCCAGCCGTGGTTGGTGAGGGATCCAGCCGTGCTGTGGGTGTCCTGCTGACACCACGTGCTCTGCTCAGAGGCTCCAGGCACAGCTGGGTTTCGCAGACAGCTCTGAGGGAGGAGCAGGGCAGGAAGCCAAGAGTTAGAAGTCAAAGGTCCCTTGTTGTCTGCAACCCTGCAGTGGCAGGTGACCCAGCCAGGCTGTCCAGACTGCTCGGATCAGGTTTTTCCAGGGTTTTCCGTAGCAGGAGGGCACTGGTTTTTCTCAGTCTCCCACCAAAGCAGCAGAGCAGCCCTGGCACCCCCCAGCATGGGGAGATCCTGGGGTTCATCTGCCTCATGAAGAACCAGCAGCCTTCCAGTATTTAGAGGGGCATTTTAAAATATGTGGAGAGGGCTTTACATGGGCAGACAGTGACAGGACAAGGGAGAATGGGTTTAAACTAAAAAGTGGAGATTCAGATGGGATATTGGAAAGAAATTCCTCCTGGGAGGGTGGGGAGGCCCTGGCACAGGGTGCCCAGAGAAGCTGTGGCTGCCTCTGAATCCCTGGAAGTGCCCAAGGCCAGGCTGGACAGGGCTTGGAGCACCCTGGGATAGTGGAAGGTGTCCCTGCTCATGGCAGGGGTGGCACTGGATGGGCTTTAAGGTCCTCTCCAACCCAGACCGTCCTGGCATTCCATGATTCTCTCCCATCTCCCCAGCCAGCTCTTTGCTGATGGGGTCTGTCACAGCTGGGTTTGGAGCAGCACCACTTCTCTGGCATGTGGCAGAGAGCTGAAATGCTGTCACCTCTCCCCAAGCTCTGCTGGGGGGTGGCACCCCTTGTCCAGGCCACCTAATGCCACTCCCATGGCTTTTGGGTGCCTTTTTCAGGCTTGGGCATTCCAGGTGACACAGGGACAAGGGCAGCAGTCCCTGGCCATGCCTGTGGCACTGCTGGTCAGACCTGCCTGGCAGCTGCCCCAGCCTGGGGGCTGCCTGAGGGCCCCTCCCAGGGGTTCATTACTCCCTCCTGGTCCCTTGGCCATGCTCTGTTTTGCCTGAGATGCTCCTGGTCCCTGGGAACCCTGGCACCTTTCCATGTCAGTCCCTCCCAGCTCAGATCCCGCAGTGCCCTGGCCATGAGCACCTGCAGAACGCCTCAGGGCAGGATCCATCCCCCTTTGGGTGCCACCAGGAGCCCTTCCCCTGGCACGTGAATGGGGTGGGACCCCTGGGTGCTCAGCTGTCCCCTGCTTGTCCCACAGGTGACATGTGAAGGCAGCGCAGGGAGCGGCAGCAGCGGAGATGCATTCCAGCCACCCCGAGGACCCCAAGGAAGCCATCCAGGTGAGCCAGACCCCACAGTGCTCCCCAGACAGCTCCCAGTGCAGCTCCCAGGGCAACTCCAGGCACTGCTGGGGACAGGTAGGACTTGTGGGTGCCACCAGCTGGGATTAGGATGGTTTGTATTGGGACTGGGAAGGGATCCTTGATGGTTTGTCTGGGTTGGGGGATTAAAGGAGATAAGGGGTGTGAGGGTTAAATCACACCTTGGCCTTTGCAAGACCCCTTGAGGGGCAGGGAAGGTGCTCAGCTCTGATACCTGGATGAAGGAGTGTTGTCCACCCCTCAGTTTGGGGTCTGTTCACCCAACTTTGGGAGTCTAAACCCATTCAACAAGCAAAGTTCAACACCAACAGTTAAACCCAAGTGTTTCATTCATCCCATGGATGAATCCGTGCGTGACTGATAAAATCATCTGCACTCTTTAACCTTCTCAGCCCTCAGCGCTCTTTCCTTGGGGCAGCAGACCCGGGGGGTAGCTGGAAAAGCTGGCAAACAGCACCCCAAATAAGGGATACACTCCCCTGGCTGTGCCCTTGAGCTACAGCTGCTGGGAATCTTATTTAGATGCTGAAAAAAATATCCCAGGCTGGAAACTTAATAGGGGTTTGTGCAGCCAACCCAGGCTCGGGTCAAAATCTGCACAGCCCTGCTCAGGGAACATTCAGCATTTGCTGGGAATGCTGCGTGGTGCTGAAACATGGATTGTTTGGTTGGAATTCAAGGAGGAATTTGTGATGTTTTCCAAGCGCCTGCTGGGAAACACAACCTTGATTTAAAATAAGGTTGGTTGAGACACCCAGGCTCAGCTGCTTTAGGAAAAATCCTCTCCACTGGCATGAAATTGTTAAATTCACCAAACTCGCTGCTTTCGACTGGTGGAAGAGGAAGTAAAGCTGCTGGAAGGCAAAATTCCCACGTCCCAGCTTCAGAACCCATTGAGGGTCTCCGAGGGCAGCAGCTAAACCCCAGTGTCCTTCCAAACCCTGCTGTTTTGGGGGCCCGTCCCCTGAGGGTTTACCCAGCACAGCCGCTGAGGTCGATGACTTTGCTTTCTGCTGGCAGGCCCCGTGTCACATGTCACATGCTGCTTGGGCTGACCTGCACGAGCTCAGGAGATGTGTTCCCTCCTCGGAGTTTCTCCTTTCTCACCCACATTTAATCCTCGTGTTTCCCCCGAGAGAGCACCTGGAAAGAACCAATTCCTTTTTCCCCATCCCCTTAAGCCATTTGCTGTCTGCAGGGGAAGCACCACACGCTCTAAAGGCAACCCCAGTTCTGGAACACCAGCTAAAACTGCAGAAATTATTATTTTTATGACAAAATAAGCCAGATTCCAGGAGTGTGAGTCCCCAGCTTGTCCGGTTCAGCCGCTGCAAAGGGTGAGGATGAGGCAGGAGTCGCGTGGTGCTTCACTGTGGATGAGCCTTACTGTTTTTTGAGCTCTTTTACATTAAATCCTTCTTAATACTTTCACTTTCCTAATCCAAACCTGCACCTCCTGTCTTGCAGCTGATCAAGAAGCAACTGGTGAATGCCATCAAGGCTCTGCAGAAGCAGTACGTGAGCTCGGACGCCGTGGTCACCAGCGATGACGGCAACGCCAACACGCTCTGCAGCGCCCTGGAAGCTGTGTTTGTGCACGGGCTGAAGGCAAAGCACATCAAGGCAGAGAGTGGGGGGAAAGGGAAGAAATCAGGAGGTCGGGGCCCCCTTCCCCAGCCAGTTTTTTGGGGCCTGCTGAAAAGCATCACGCATCGGTGAGTGGCTCTTGCTGCTGGCAGGGATTTGCACGCTCGGGTTTATCCCTTCTTTTGGTGCCATCAGATTCGGGGAGTGAGGAGGATGGCTCGATGGACAGATGTGTCTCTACCCCACCTGTGTGCTCAGTCCCCTCAGCTGCAGGGACGGATGCTCTCACAGGGCTCTGGGGGGCTGCCCAGGACCCTGGGAGTTGGAGGGAGCAGAGTGAAGCCCCTGCGGTGCCAAGAGGGGCTGAGCCCCCACATCCCCTCTCAGCGTGTGCCAGGGGTGAGCTGATGTCCCCAAAAAGTTGAGGATTGAAACTGAAGGCACACCCCCTTCTTATTTATTTCGGGGTGCCAGGCTGGATGTCCGAGCCCCGTGGAACCCCAGTGACCACACTGGTGTCCGGCAGCGGCCGCTTATGGGATGCACAACACAGGGGTCTGGGCTCCCTTCTGGCCTGGGTCTGCTGGGACTGGTTGGCCCCGTTTCCTCATGTCCCAGTCAGCCTTTGAGGAGGTCTCTCCTGAGTGATCACTATTCACTGGGGTTTTTCTGAGCCACTCCCTAAGTTCACCCACAGTAAATAACAGCCCACACACAAATTGTTCTGAAAGCCTCATCCAGCTCCATCACCGACTCCTGAATTATGAAAGAGCAGACAAAAATAACTCTTTCGCATGCTATGGGGGATATTTTTGTGCCCTTTGAAGGTTTTTTCTTCTGTCTTGAGAGACAGATTAAAAAATCTTAGAAAACCTTTGCTCTGGTTTTTGAGGTGCATGCAGTGAGCTGGGAGCAGGGAGGATCAGGGAGCGTGGTGTCGCTGTTGGATTTTAGGGAAGAACAGCTGAATTCAGGAGTTTGGGATTACTTGAGCTCAGCCCCAGCCAGGCTGTTTTTTGGGGGCTGCCACAATGGTTTTCACTGTGTTTTGGCTGCCTTTAAATTTGAAGTGGGGATTCAGACACGTGGATGTCACCAAGGAGGATGCAGACAGCACAAACCCCACAAACACACAGGGACAGCGGGAATTCTCCCTCTGCACCCTCGCCTGGTGCAAGCAGTGGGTGGGAGATGCCTCCAGTCAGAGAGAGGAGCAGCCAGAGGCACCGCAGAGCTGCCTGGGATCCTTCCCAACATGTTTCGTTTGGGGCATTCAGGAGCCATCTCCCTCCATGGAAAACCACACTTTCCATGAAGGAGATTTTCCACAGCCGCTTTTGTCCCAGCTCCTGAACTCCCTGTAGCAGAGTAGGCCGGGCAGTTTCTGATGGAGGCTCCGGCCCTCCTGCACCAAAACAGAGCCGCTCACTCCCATTCTGTTCTTTCTCCTCCTTTCCCAGGAATATTGTCTCAGAGCTGGAACAATTGGTGTTTATCAACACGGACGTGGGGCGCTGCCGGGCCTGGCTGCGGCTGGCGCTGAACGACGGCCTCATGGAGTGCTACCTGAAGCTGCTGCTGCGGGACCGGGCCCGGCTGCACGAGTACTACCAAGCCCCAGCTCTGCTCCTGGACGCCGAGGAGTGCGAGTTTCTGCTCTGCTACTTGCAGGGTTTGTCGTCCTTGACCTTCGAGCTCTCCTACAAGTCAGCAGTTCTGAACGAGTGGACCGTCACCCCGCTGTCCCTGTCGGGTCTGTGTCCCGTGTCCGAGCTGCTGGAGCCCCTCACGTCCTCGGCCTCCGAACCCCGCAGGAAAGCATCGCTGGGCTCCATCTCCCAGTCCTCGGGGTCGGATGAGATCGAGATCCAAGCCCCTGTCCTGCCCATCGGCAAAGCCAGCAGCAAGATCAAGCTCACGTCGTCCTCGCTGAGCCTGAACACCACGAGCTCGTCCCAGCTCTCGTCCAGCCTGGGCTCCGACAGCCTCCCCCCGGTGCCCTGTGCCCGCAGCCCCGAGCGCAGCGAGGAGCCGCTGTCCTGCGACTCCGACCTGGGCACGGCCACCGCCGAGGACCTGGACAGGTCCCTGCAGGAGTGAGTCTCTCCCCACATCTCCTCTGCAGAGGGATTTTTGACCCTCTCTGGGCTCTGGTTATTTTCTCTCTTTAGGCGGGAAGGCTTTCTCCCTGTTTGCCTTTAATGAGCTCTTTCTCCCTCCTGGAAGGAGCTTTTGTTCTTTTCACGAACCGCTCAGCACGGCTTGTCGAGACCCTGCTGCCACTGCAGATGAGCTCGTGGCCGCTGAAGTGCGTGTGTGTCCTCTTTGCCAGGGCAGAAACGTCAGAAAAATGCTGCTCCCTGGTTTCAGGAATGTCACATCTTCCTGGCGTACACTGGGGGATGCTCCAGGGCTTTCCACAGGGGGAAAGAAATGAGTTTGGTCACAGGGAAGGGTTGTAATTTGCAGCTTCGGCAGATCGTTCAGAGAGGGAGGTTGTTGGTTTGTCATCCTTGTGATTTATTCCTGCCAAGCATCCAGCACAAAGATTTCCAGGGTTATATAAGCTCTGAGTAATCTGTAAATATTTTGCCTGCCACCTTTAGAGTGTGACTCTGAGGGAGCTGAGCGTCGGGGTGATGCCTCTTCCCAGTCTTCAGGAAGGGTTGGAGCTGCAGACTGTGCTTCCCCATCTGTAACAGCATCATTTCCTTCTTCCAGGATTTTGCATCTTCCAATGATTCTGGAAGAACCTGCCTTGATTGGATTAAACTCGTGATGGAGACGCTCCTTTGAGTTTTAATCTGGGGCTGGTTTAACTCTGGGGCTGGCAGTGAAATGGGACCACGGGAACAGCCAATCCTCTGGCCAGGCTCCACTGTTAATTGCTCATTAATGAAAACAGTTGGAATTTGGCACGTGATCCAAGGCTGGATTCGTGTCCAGGAGCTGTACATGGGGCTGGGGCTGTGGGGAGCACCCAGTGCTATCCCTCCACCCACCAAATTACACCCCATTAATGGGTGTAATTGGGAAATGCTCCCTTCACAGGCAGGGTCCTGCTCCGTGCCGTGGGGCTGGCGCTGCTCTGTGGGGCACAAATCCCACATTTTTCTGTTGGCATCACTGGGATTTTCCAGGCATGCGGTGCTGCCAGCCCACGGAGGCCAGCAGCGACGCTGAACCCTTTCTACATGGTTCCAGTGTGCAATAACAGGGGGATTTTATAGGTTTTGGTTACTGAGCTGCCTTCAAACCGATCGCTTTTCCATTTCAAGGGTGTTGTCCGAGTTCAGCAAGGCCAGGCCAAGCCCGGAGGCCTCGCAGGGACGGCTGCTCCCCAGCGTGCTGGGCTGCTCCCCACGGCCTGCCCCGGCCCCCCCGGTATCGCCCGCCCGCCCGGCACCGACCCGTGGAACGCCCCAGGAGCCTCCCTCCAGCAGTGCCAGCTCTGCTCGGACAGGAGACCCCGCGCCCCCCGGGCAGGGGGATGGAGATGCCGGCGGCACGTCCGGAATCGCGGCCCCTCGGGATGGCCCGGGCAGAGCAGAGCTCGGCGGCAGCGAGGGCAGCCAGGCAGTTCGCAGCCCCACGTACCTGCTCTCGCCCCTGCTGGGCTGTCCGGTAGGTGCCACAGCTCCTTCCCTTCCCTTCTCCTCGGGTTTGTACCCAGTGGGAAAGGGAAATAAAACTGGGGACGGCTCTGATGGGCAGTGCTGTTCTAGAATCAGGGAATCCCAGAATGGGTTGGGTTGGAAGGGACCTTAAAGTTCTTTCAGTTCCACCCCCTGCCATGGGCACTGACACCTTTCACTAGACCAGGGTGCTCCAAGCCCTGTCCACCTGGCCTTGGACACTTCCATGGATACACTTCTCCAAACTCCCATCGTCCGTGCTGCTCCCACTTGGTTCTCAGTGATGGTTCCCACCCCATGGAGACGTGGCCATGCAGCTGCTTCAGGAGAAACTGGATCAAAGTCTCTATTCCCTGGTGAAAGAGGCACCGAAGCTTTTGAAGCCCTGCCTGGCCTGTCAGTCATCCCTCTCCAGGAGCAGCTGCAGCAGGAAGTTTGGGGTTTGTTAGGGATATCTGGAGAGGGGTGAGCTCTCGCACAAATCTGGCCGAGGGCTGTGTGCAGGCAATAAACCAGCCCTGGAGTCGAGGTTCTCATGGGGACTTTTCTTCATTTGTGGTCCACGTAAGAGGAGGGAAAAGGGTTGACTGGACAGGAAGCAAAGTCGTTTCCCAGTGGGAAAATCCTCCTGCAGCACATCTGTTCCCAGAGCAGGATGGCATTCCCGGGGGCTGGGCCTGAGCAGCGGCGGATTTCCCCTGCTGCCAGCGGGAGCTGATCCACATCCACGGGCCCCTGCTTTTAGGAAACTCTTTGAACAGCCCTGTCCTCCGTCTAATTTGTTACTGACTGTTCCGTCCTGGTTCCCATTGTTTCCGTGCTGGTTCCCATCCTTTCCACGCTGGTGAGGGTAGGATATACCTCACACCCCCCAGACCATTTCTTCTTTTGCTCTCTGCTCCTCTCGGTTCCCTCCCGCTTATCCCGTTTCCGCTGCTTCCTCGTGGCCTGGAGCCAGCGTGACCTAATCTATGTATAACATACTGTGTCAACAGGAAATTCCCCCTGCTCTCCATGACTCATGGAGCAACCTGCGTTCCTGCCCCAGGAGTAATCCAGGAGCCGCCACCCGTGATCCTCCCCGCAGGGTGGTGACAGCTCTTCTGCTGTCACTTGGTTGTTATTCAAAATAAAAGGCTCTTGGAAGGCTGGGAAGGGGAGTTGAGAGGACATTCCTGTTGGGATGCAGCCCCGGAAGGGTCTAGGAATGTTGCTCCCTTGTGCCAGGGCACTGAGCTGGGTTGTTTTTTCCTCCTGGTGTTTGCTCGGGGACCTTGTCCCAGAACCTTGCTCTTTTCAGGAGGAATTTCTTCACTGAAAGGGTGGTCAGCCATTGGAAGGGGCTGCCCAGGGAAGTGGTGGAGTCCCCATCCCTGGAGGTGTCCAAGGAACACCTGGACATGGCACTCAGTGCCCTGGTCTGGCTGCCAAGGTGCGGATCAGGCACAGGATGGACTCAAAAGGGCTTTTCTCCCTTAATGATTCTGGGATTCTTGTAGCCAGAAAAGCTCCCAGAGAAGCTTCAGCCACATTTTCTTCAGCTCATGGATCTCATCCCCTCCTGGGATGCAGACAGAGGCTTCTTCTGCCTTCCCTGCCTTTATTTTTCCCCTGCACAACCCAGGCCCCTGTAGCATCCTCTTGTGAGCCATGGGTCAGTCTCTGTTTCACCCTGGACACCTCTGTGCCTCTCCCCATCTCTGTTCTTCCTGGTGCTGCTGCTCCAGCTCGTGCCCTTCCATGGCAGGGCTGGAATTTCACCCCCATCAGTAAAATTCCATGGCCCTGTGGTCACTGCAGGGAATGTGCTCTCCTTGCACAATGATTTTAGGGAGAGAGGACAGATTGATTTTGGACTTTATTATCCCACCAGAATACAATCCCAGTATTTTCCAGCTGTGGACACAGTTCCACGGATCATTCTCTGATTGGAGGGAGCAGGGGAGCCATCCACCTGGGAATGGCCAGCAGAAAATCAGTCATGGAATGGTTTGGGGAGGAAGGGACCTTAAAACTCATCTCATTCCCAAGCTCCTGCCATGAGCAGGGGCACCTTCCATTAAATCCCACACGTCAGTGCCTGGGATTTGGGCTGCGCAGGAGAAGCCCCTGAGGAGGGGTTGCTTTGGATGTGTGTGTTTGAGGGGCACAGGGTGTTTGATGAGCTTAATAATTCATAATATTTCATTTTTTTAACAGAAGAGCTGGATCTCAGAAGATGATTTCTACAGACCTTCCCCGGGAGAGAGCAGCGGGAGCACGGCCGACACCAACGGCTTCGGGCCAGAGGGGGACAGCGAGGGGCCAGCCCCAGGGCTCATCAGTGCTCTGGACTTGGAGAGGCTCTCAGTGCCATCCTCGGACACTGGGAAGCCCAAAATGTCCCCGGAGCGGGAGCAGAAGGGCTTCAGCGTGGTGCACCGCAGGCAGATGGGTACGTGCCACCTCCTGCTGCCCTCGGGCTGTTCCAGGTGGGGATGGGCTGTCTGGGGAGAGCCGCTGGCTGGTGTGAGCTGATGGCAGCACTGGGAGCTACAGGAGGCAGTGGAGCAGCTTCCCAAGGCTGAGCCCAGGGAGGCTTTGGTGGGAAGGATTTTAGTGGGAGAGGCTCTGTCCACCCTGTGGGACACCTTTCCTTTATCCCACTTGTTCCCAGCTTCAAAACCCAAATGCCGGGGGACAGAAACCCAAATGCAGGCGGACAATGATGGAGACCAAGGTCCTGGCAGCTCCTGGCCCAGCCCACCATGTACCAGCACTGGCTCTCATCCCTGCCGTGCCTCTGGGTGCTCACTTTGGCTTTTCTCTCCTCGCTGGTTTCCCTTCTCTCACCTAAACTGAGCCATCTTTTGCCCCAGGTCTTTCCAACCCTTTCCGCGGGCTGCTGAAGCTGGGCAGCCTGGAGCGGCGAGGAGCCATGGGGATATGGAAGGAGTTTTCCTGCGAGCTGTCCCCGCTGGAGCTGCGGCTCTTCCTGGACCACGAGGACCGGATCTGCGTGGAGAGCTACTCCCTGCTGCGCTGCGAGTCCCTGGCGCTGACCCACTCCGACGGCCGCTTCGAGCTGGTTTTCCTGGGGAAAAAGCTCTTCCTCCGAGCCCCTTCCCGGGACGAGGCCGAGGACTGGCTGGACAGGATCCGCGAGGCGCTGCGCAAGTGCCGGCCGCAGCTGGAGGAGGAGGACTGGGAGACTCTGGAGTATTCCGAGGATGGAGGCGAAGCCCAGCCCGTTCAGGGCGATTCCAGTGCTCTCCAGTACAGTGACGTGCCTGGGAACAGCTTGGACTGGACTGCAGCTCCAGAACCAGAGCTGGATGCGATCAAAGAGGCTGTTCTGTACATGGACATGGACAAAACCTGGGTCCCGTTTATTTTTTCCCTGTCTCTAGAAACTCTGAAGTGCTTTAAAATCAGGAACAATGACAAAATTTTAAGCAACAGTTACGGCATAGAGACCATCCAGGACATCCTTCCAGACACGAGCCTGGGGGGACCCTCCTTCTTCAAGGTGATCACCTCCAAGGCCGTGCTGAAGCTGCAGGCTGAGAATGCGGAGGAGGCGGCCTCGTGGCGGGAGCTGGTCCGAGAGGTGCTCATGTCCTACCTGGAGAGCGCCGAGGAGGCGCTGACCCTGGGGGGCAGCTTGGATGGGCACTCCCAGGTCGTCCTGAAGAACATCGTGAAGGAAAACGGGTTCTTGTTGCAGTACCTGGTGGCCATCCCCATGGAGAAGGGCCTGGACTCGCAGAGCTTCATCTGCGCAGGTACAGAACCATGGAAAGTTTTGGGTTGGAGGGACCTTAAAGCCCATCCAGGGCCACCCCTGTCATGGGCAGGGACACCTCCCACTGTCCCAGGGTGCTCCAAGCTCTGTCCAAGCTGGCCTTGGACACCCCCAGGGATGGGGCAGCCACAGCTTCTCTGGTTTCCCAGGAATCCCAGCAGCACAAGATCCCCTTGGTGGGGCTTCCTCTCCCCAGTCAGGGGCACCTTTGGTGTCCTGTGGGCACAGGGTGAGCCCCCGTGCCGAGCCCCCATCCCACCCCAGCCCAGTCCAACTGGGATGTTACTGGGCTCCCATTTCATCCCGGTTCAGCACAGACAGTGGGGACTGGGGTTGAAGCAACCTTAGGTGGATCAGGGAGCTCAGGACTCTCTTCCTGGGCATTTTGAGGCCCCAGCCTGTGGGGAAAGTGCAATCTGGAGCAGTTTTTCCAGTAAGACAGCACGGGAGCGGGGATTGCCATGGGTGTGACAGGCTGATTTTGCAAAACAATCATTTACCCTTCCCCTGACGCCTCTCGGCACGCGGGGAGGTTCTGGTGGCACCTTCACTGACCTCCATGGGAGCTGTAATTTGTTCTTTACCTCGCTAAGTTAATTAAATTTCAGATTTCTGTCCTGCTTCAATTATATTTCTTGTACCCTCCAGCAGCTTGGGTTTTTTTCTTTTAATCTCTCTCTTTTTTTTATATAATTTTTTTCTGGTCTATTCAGTCTCTGCCTTCCCTTCCGGGCTCTGTCCTGCATCTTCCACCTCCCCACAGCTGGAAGCAACAAGCCAAAAAGACAAATTCCCAGTTTTTCTGTGAAGGGATCTGCCTTCTGTGAAGGGATCCTTTCTTTAGGGATCTGCCTGCCCTGCTTTCACCCTGCTCTCCCAGCCTGACACCCGAAGTGTTCCCCTCCATCTCAGGGTAATGAGCAATAAAGGCTGGGTTTTATTATTAATTCAGAAAGCAGCACATGATCTCCATGAATATTTGGGGCGGTGAGCTCCAGCTACTCCAGAGTGCAGTGGATGGGGTAGTAAAGCCGAGATGGGTTCCCCACTGCTATAATAAAGGGGTTTTTCGGTTAATCCGTCCTGGTCTCATCCCTTGCAGGTGAAGGTTTGGTACCCTGTGACAGCAGCAGAGAAGAAAAGGGCTGAGTGAAGGCAGAATAGTGCAAAGCTACTGGTAGAGGTGATGGGGCAGCATGTGGGATTTAGATTCTTCCCTAAACCACTGGGATGCTGCCAGAATTCACTTTTCCTAGGAAAAAAACCCACAAACAATTGAACCACTTGATGGATAAATTTGCTTCAGGGATAGTTCAGCCTCCTTTTTATGGAGAAAAAGTGAAGCAGCAACTGTTGAACCATCATAGTCTTAAATCCATGAGGAAGGGGCTGGAGGGCTTGTGCTGAACATCCTACAGGTGCTTTAGGTGGTGTCTCCCCCTTCCCAGAACTTCCTTGTCCAATTCCGTGCTGCCAAAAGTTTCTCCCCCATCCCGGCAGTGGCTGTGGGCAGCGCAGTGCCCTCTCACTCCCTGCTCCCGCAGGCTGCTCCCGGCAGATCGGCTTCTCCTTCGCCAGGCCCAAGCTCTGCGCCTTCTCCGGGCTCTACTACTGCGACAGCTGCCACCGGGACGAGGAGACCGTGATCCCCTCCCGCCTCATCCACAACTGGGATCTGAGCAAACGAGGGGTGAGTCCTGGGCTGGGTCCCCGCAGGGAGCAGGGAAACGCTCCAGCATCCGCTTCCTGAAGGTCCCTCTGGGCACTCCCTGGGCTGGAAGTGCCCGCTCCAAACCTCCCTCCGAGCTCGGGGGCTGCTCCTTGGTCCGTGTCCACCTGTGCCCTCTGTCTGTGCCCCAGGTGTGCAAGCAGGCCCTGAAGTTCCTCACGCAGATCCGCAACCAGCCGCTGATCGACCTGAAGCTGGTCAACGAGAGCCTCTACGAGCATGTGGACAGGATGGGGCGGATCCTGCGCAGCCGGGAGCAGCTGAAGCTGCTGGGGGATTATCTCATCATGTGCCGCAGCGGTGCCCTGAAGGAGCTCAGCAAGCGGTGAGGTCCCTCCCGGGGTCACGCTCCCCTCTCTTGGCACCCTGGTGGTCTCCTGGTCCCCCTCCTCGCTCACCATGGGAGCAAGGAGCGGTGCTGCCAAGGCTCAGGGTGACTTTTCCCTCCGTATCATCTGCTCTAAGGAGTTACCCGTGTGCTGGCTGGGTCAGCACAATGAGCTGTGACTCAGGAAACACCTTCCTGGCCGAGGAGCTTCTGGCTGGACAGGAAACACCTGGCAAAATAGATGAGATATTTATTTTCTTTTTTCCCCCCTCTTTGAAATGCTCTCACATGGCTTCCAGTGGCAGGATTTGGGATGTGAAAATGGGCTCTGCAGTGATTCACTTCAAGAGGCTGCTTCATCCAGGCTCCTCCTTGCTCCGAAGATGTTGGAGGTGTGGTGGAAGCCATCTACCCCCTTCCTCTCTGTGCTTCTTTGCAGGCTTGATCACAGGCATTACCTCCTGGAGTGTCCCCACAAATACAGCGTGGCTGATCTGAGGCAGGTGAGAGCTGAGCATGGTCACAGAATCACAGAATAGTTTGGGTTGGAAGGAAGCTTAAAGACCACCCAGGCCCACCCCTGCTGTCCAGTTTCACCTCCCACTAGACCAGATTGCTCCAAGCCCCCTGGCCCAGCTGTAGGGGTTTTCCAGGTGAAAACACCCCAGTGCCTGTGGGGATGCTACGTGCTGCTCCTTCAGCAGGAGGTTCCCAACTGGGATTTTTCAGCAATTCCCAAGCCAGGAGCCCCATCCTGGCAGGCTGCGGGTGCCGCTCTCAGCCATCCGGGGTCCCATTGCACGCCAGGCGTGTGGGGTGGGGTTGTTCTCGAGGGCGGCCTTGCCTTGAGGTGGCAGCCCAAAGAACGGGCGTGACCCAGCAAACCCCCCGGGGCCGGGCTCCAGGAGCGCTGACCCCTGTGTCCCCCAGATCGCCGACGGCGCCTTCGAGACCTTCCTGCAGTCGCTGCTGCAGTTCGCGTCCCACCACGTCTACAGCTGCGACCTGTGCACCCAGCGGGGCTTCATCTGCCAGATCTGCAACGGCAGCGACATCATCTTCCCCTTCGAGTTCGACACTACCACCAGGTGAGTGAGCCACCTCTGCCCGTCCCACTGCAGCCAGGACGCCCGAGGGCACAGCCTGGCTCCTCCAGGAGCCCCAGCTGACCCCTGACTTCTGCTCGGGGTCTGCACTCCCAAGGCACGGGGGGGATTGGAAATGGCCCTCGTGATGCCCACAACCTTGTGGTGCCCACGTCCTCAACTATGGGAACCGTCCTGTGGTGCCCACATCCTCCCAGGTGCCACGTCCTCGTGCTGCCCATGTCCTCACGGGAGCCATGTCTTCGTGTCTCACATTCTTGTGGGTGCCACATCCTTGTTGTGCCCACGTCCTCGTGGGAGCCACATCCTTGTGCCCATGTCCTTGTGGGAGCCACATCCTCGTGGTTCCCCCATCCTTGTGGGACTCATCCTCACAGTGCCCACACCCTCATGCCCATGACCTTATGGGACCCATCAGCGCCAGGATGCTCCGAACCAAATCCAGGCTGTTTGGGGCAGGAGAAGACCGTCCTCACAGAACCAAGATGGCACTGAGAGAGGTGGCTTGCAGACTGAAGATGCAGAGCCACCAGCACCTTGCTGTCAGCCTGTGAAGGCCTTGCTGGGTGCCAGGGCAGCCAAGGGGCTGGAGGGGGGAGGAGGAAGAGGGAGAGGAGGAGGAAGGTTCTGCACGTCCCTGTCTTGCTCACCTGGCCAGTGCCTCTTCCACTCAGGGTCAGTCTGACCCCTTGCAGGGGCTGCAGGAGGGAAGGGGAAGCAGCAGTGGGACTGTCCTACATCCCTCTGCAGCCATGGAGGGAAGGATGGACACATGGACACAGATTTCATAGAATGCTAGGATGGTTTGGGTTGGAGGGACCTTAAAGCCCACCCAGTGCCACCCCTGCCACGGGCAGGAACACCTCCCACTGTCCCAGGGTGCTCCCAGCCCCGTCCAGCCTGGCCTGGGACATTGCAAGGGCTGGGGCAGCCACAGCTGCTCTGGGAGCAGAGATGGATGGTGGGCAGCACTGTGGGAAGTGCCAGGAGAGGCTGAGGATGTTCCCAGCAGGAGAGGGGTGACACTGGCTCTCACTCGGGTTTTCCCCTGCCCGCAGAGCTCCCATCCCTCACAGGCAGGGACCTGTCCTGCAGTGAGGTCGGCTGTGAGTTGGGATTCAGCAGCTGGACAGAAGTTGGGCTCAGGATGGGGATGGTGCTAGAGGGGAACTCAATCCCCACCACCATCAGGGTTTGCTGAAGAAGTCAAACCCTTCCAGCTCAGGAGCCTGCTCCACTGTAGGTGGAGAGATCCACATCTCCGTGGTTATGTCACAGAATCGTGGAATCATTCAGGTTGGAAAAGCCCTGTAAGATCATCGAGTCCAGTTCCCCCAGCACTGCCAAGGCCACCACTGACCCCTGTCCCCAAGTGCCACATCCACACGGCTTTTAAATCCCTGCAGGGATGGTGACTCCACCGCTGCCCTGGGCAGCTGTG
This sequence comes from Gymnorhina tibicen, assembly GCA_013399875.1. Lineage (NCBI taxonomy): Eukaryota > Metazoa > Chordata > Aves > Passeriformes > Artamidae > Gymnorhina > Gymnorhina tibicen. The sequence continues at coordinate 21,915 of VXAZ01001700.1, forward strand.
CCAGAGTTGGACAACTCTTTCAGTGAAGAAATTTTCCATAATATCCAACCTAAACCTCCCCTGGGGCAACTCGAGGCCATTTCCTCTTGTGCTGTCTTATCCTATTTGGCCTTGAGCACAGTCCTGGCAGAGAGATTTCACAGGCTGATGGGCTGCGTGGCCTCGCTTTGCCTGGCAATCCCAGAAGTGAGCAGCAACACCCAAAACCTGCAGAAAATACCGGGATCCATGAGTGCTCCAAGTGTTACAGGGCTGCGAGTGTTTCCGTGGAGGAGGAGCAGTGCTGCTCGCTCCCCTCCCTGCCACGGGGACAGCGCTGAGCTCATTATCGAGGACAACAACATCCCCAGGGGACCGATATTCCCTGGAAAAAGAGCAGCCGAGCTCTGGAAAGTGCTGGCACGCAGGGCTGAGCTGGCCGGCGGCCGGCCGGAGGTCTCGTGTCCCGTGGAGCCGAGCTCTGAAGTTTGTTGACGTCTTTCTTTTTCACCCTGACGGAGGAGGTTGTGCAGCAGGAAAGCGGCTCAGCCGACATCCTCGCGGAGCTAAACGCGGCTTCCTGCCCCTCTGCCCGCCCCGGGGCCGCCGGGTCACAGCGGCACTCGCTGCAGGATGTGTCTGCAGCGCCTCAAACATTGACCCCGCCAGCACAGGACCCTCTCCTGCTCGGGCAGCTCGGGGGGAGGTGGAGGCAGGAGGAGATGCCACTTCTCACTCGGAACCACAGCGGGTAAAACCCGGCTTCCCAAATCCCCCCACACCTGGGGAGCAGCCGCCGGCGCTGCTGATCTGGAGAGGCCATGTGGAAGTGTGTTCCACTGGGGAAATGCGTATTTTCCATCCCAAATCCCGCCTGTCCATGCACGAGCCTTTCCCTCTCCTGAGTCCCTCAGGGTTTGCAGCTCCTCTCCGGAGCAGGATTTGGCCCCAGCTGTGATGCCGTGGTCCCTTCCCTGGCACTGCCGGCTGTTTCTCCGCCCCTCTCCCACACATCCTTTGGGAATTAAGGTATTCGGTGCTGTTCACGCACGGATTGTGCACCAGGTATTTGCACAGGGACGGTAAATCCTGCTGCCCCGCTGGCATGTGGCTGAGCCACATTTTGCTGCCACTGAGGAGCTGGGGATCACAACCCAAAAATTGACCTCAGCCCTCATAGCGGGGACGTTTCTGCTCGTGCCCGAGCTGGGGTCCTCCGCAGGGTGTCACATTCCTGCTGCTGCTGAGCCACCTGCTCAAGGGCAGCTCCCTCCTGGCTTCCCTGCAGCTCCGCTGTCCCCGCAGTGTCCCCGCCACGTGCAGGTCCCGCTGTCAAGGTGCGGGTCCCCCACCCCAGCCATGGCCAGCAGAGGGTCCTCAGCAGCGTTGCTGTCACAGGGGTCGGTGTTGAGGGATCGGCGTCAGGGTTTGGTGTCAAAGGGTCAGTGTCACAAGGGTCGATGTCCAGGGTTTGGTGTCACAGGGTTTGGTGTCTCGGGGTCGGTGTCTCAGGGCTCGTTGTTGCAGGGGTTGTTGTCGCACCCTCGAAGCTGCGCTCGGTGCTGGGAGAGCAGGGCACAAACCTCAGCTCAAACCTCACTCCCGTCTCTCTGTCACACGTTGGCAGCGCCCACCGCGCTCCTTCCGGCCGAGCCGCTGCCCTCGGAGCTGCCGGGGGCGGGGGGGATGAGGAGCTGCCGAGGTGGATGTTTCGCTCGAGCAGCTGCTGCTCCTGGCTCGAGACTCCTCCTGAGCCGGAGCCGGGGCTGGGGCTTTGCTCAGCGAGTGCTCAAAACACACCAGGACAGGGAAGTGTCCCCTGGTTCAGTGGGGGAAGTTTGGTCTTCGCTCTGACGTTACCAACACAGTGGGTTTGGTTTTTTCACTCTTTTCCCAGGTGCAGCGAATGCAAAACCGTCTTCCACCGGGACTGCCACGCCCGGGCCCCGTCGTGCCCGCGCTGCGAGCGGCGACAGCGGTACCAGCGGCGGCTGGAGGCCAGCACGGAGCCCAGCACGGAGCCCAGCCTGTAGCCTGGCACTGCCCTCGGGATGGGGATGGCGGGAGGGACAGAGCGGAGGCCCCCTGCCTGAGAGCCCATCCCACGCCTGGCCCTGCCCTGGGGACAGGGACAATGCGGGGTGGGTGCTCCTGCCCCGCGGAGGGACCCTCTGCCCACCCAGGGCCGAACAAGGGGGGTGGAAAAATCCATCCCCCTTCACACTAACCGGGTGCTGTTCCCTGTCACCCTCCTGGTGCCATTGTCCCCTCCCAGTGGAACCCAGCGGCTCTCCAGGGTGTCACCCCAGAATTCCAATCAAGGGTGTGGAGAACTGACATTGATCAAAGCTCTAGTTTTTTAGGATGTTCGATACTGAAAACTGGTATTTTTTTACATGGGGGTTTTGCACAACTGGGCTGCTCTGGGTGATGGAGCCGCGCAGGGAGGGGACAAAGTGACTCTTGTGCCTTTAGGGACCTGCACGCCCCAGGGGGACCGTGAGTGCCCCGAGCATCTCCCGCTCTGAGAGCTCAGCCAGCGCTGTGGCCGCCGGGAAGAGCCAGGGAGAGCCGGGCCGCTCCTCCCCGCCTGCTGCTGCTCATCCTCGGGATAAATTTTATTTTCCTTAAACCCCTCCCCACGCAAAAATAATTAAAGTCTATTTAACAACAAATGAAGCGATTTCTGGGTTTGCTTCTCCACAGTGGGACCAGATCACAGGTTGAACCTGACACGGTGTCTCTGTGGGAAGAGGGTTGGGAATGGGGATGCTGCCTGTCCCCTTGTCCTCTGTCCTCCATCCTTCCTGCCCATCCCCCATCCTCTCTGCCCACCCTCCATCCTCCACGGTTTTTCTTGGGCAACTGGTTGGGGGACCCTTCCCGATTTTCCCTGCCCCATTTTCCTTCCCGTCCGCTCCCCACTGGTATCAGCCTCTCCCATTGTTTTCCCCGCCACCCATGTGCCGGGAGGATTTGGGGTGTGCCCACCAACACAGCAGAACTCCCTGGGGTGCGCGGGGACAAAAACCAGGGCTGGGCAACTCCCATGGGGCCCCCCTGATGGGGTCCCCATCCCACTGCCCAGGGAGGCCGTGCCAGATCCGGCAGCAGCGCAGATCCCGGCTCAGCCGCGGGGCTGGGCCCTTCCTGCGGCAGGAACCTCCCGAGGAGCCGTTTCCTCGTCGGGCGGCAGCGGATCCCCTCCACCAGCGTCCCTTCCCGCCCGCCGAGGGGAGGAAACGCGCCCCACCACGCCGTGCTGCAGCCGGGGGCCGGGCACCCACCCCGCCGCGGAGCCCGGCCCCGTCTCTCGTCGAGGCAGCGGCGGAAACCGGGCGAGTCGGGACCAGCCCGGCGCGGGCACGAGCG
>VXAZ01001701.1:0-80155 GCA_013399875.1 Gymnorhina tibicen
AACCGATTCATTTATAACAACAGCATCAGCAGTCTTGCAGAGTGACAGTAACTTACTGCAGATTGGAAAATGCTATCTGTAGGTCATCCTTTGAAAATGAAGGAAAAAAAAATCGTAAGAGGTTATTTAACTCCTGAAATAGGCACATGTTGGCTTGACATGATTTTTTACTGGGGATCCGACTACACCTGAAAGATATTTTTATAAAATATAATTGCATATAAAATAAAATGTAAAAACATTGTCACTGATTCATTTCTGAAGAGAAGTCTATATGGTATTCTGGAAGCAGATAAGGGGTCAATCATTCCATGCCCTGAGCCACAATCAGTGTAGAAGCTGTATCATTGTGGCTAGATAAAAACCTACCTAGGGAAGAGTCACCACATAGGCACAGGACATTAACTTAGCCCCAGCAGTTTCAAGCTTCCAGTCAGCACAAAAGCTGCAAATCGACCTCTTTCTGCAAAACTTGATGAAGGTATAACTCATCTCTTATTCCCCAAGCAGGCACTACAATAACTTGCTGGCAGTATCTGCATGTACTTTTATTTCCTCTGTGCAGAAGTTTAACCTCTAAAGTTGAGGGATGTGAACCAGTTTATAATCCAAACATTTTTTTGAGATTTTTGTCATCTTCACTATTTATAGTTATTTACTGAAAGGGACATATTGCTAAGGAAAATGAGTCAGGCCTTCTCAGAGAGGAAAGGGTGATGAAACAAGACTAGGCAAGCAGTTTTTCGGAACTTATTTTTTATTTTATTGTTTATAAAGGATGCCATTCTTTTATTTAGGTTTCATTGTTTATGGTTACTTGCCATGCTCCTGAGATAATTTCAAGTTATAAATTGCTCATTGCAAGTATTTGATATTAAAGATAAGATTTGATGTGTACTGGTTAATTTGGAGTGGTCACATGTGGGGCACCACATGTCCCTGTTCCTTTTTATTCTCTAAATTGGAAATGTAGAACAAACACTTGCCATTCACACTGAAGCCCCAGTGTATGTTCTTCAATTTTCACATATATCTGCCTGACTCCTTTTATGTTGCTGCCAAAAAATTGTTTGTTTAAAATATGCAGGGAAAGCAAGTATGCAAGTTAATATGTACTGAAGTTATTTATTTGCTATGGAGTGGCAATTATGGTGTCCTGGCAAATGGTGATGGAGTTTTGATATTAAACACTATATGCTGTACAGGCTTTGGCTGATTCAGCAAAAGGTCCTTCAGGCTGCTGCCAATCATTGAAAAAAATGTATGAAAGAGAATGAACTTCATGCTGGAATAGTTAAGAAGCACCATTTCTGAACTTCATAGGTTTTGGAATAAGCTTGCAGGAAAACTTCCCCACGCTATTTAATAACATCACTGTACTTCGGTTTGATAAAACTTGGGGTCAAATGATGACTTTACTATTAAGGAATGGAAGCTTGAGTTAAGAGAGACTTCAGTTGCTAAGACAACCATCTCACAACAGTGCAGTACTGCAGAAAATAATAACCATTGTTAAATGATGTAATGAAATTAGTGATCTTGAGGGAATGTGTTTTGTTTTGATGTTTTAAGCTGCTATGAGAGCAGGTCATTACATGATACTAAGGTTGGTCAACATATTCTTCTATGACCACCTGCTTTGTTTGTAACTTTATTTTTCAGATGGAAGAACAATGAGGACCTATCTTTCTTTACTTCCTCAGACTGGCTGTTTTCAAATGTTGTTTGGTTTTGGAACAAACACTTGAACTTTCTCCGAAATAAGATGTGGTAGGTAAGGAAGATGAAAACATGTTTACCTTTAAAAACATTCTTAAATTATCTCTTTGTTCCTCATGCTTTCTTTCCTAACTTAGGTAAGGAATTTGTTGTTCAAGAACAGGTTCATATTTTGGTAAAAAAACTAAACCAAACCAAACCAAACCACTATTATGTCAATGTCTTTGTTTCTTTCTGATATGCATCAAGTTGTTCTTAATGAACTGGAAAAGTGGGCTGAATCAGAAAGCTGAAATTCAGTAATGAAAGAGAAATCAAATGCTCAACTGCAAGAGAATAAGAAGTCACCCAAAAGCACTGTGGAAAAGGATGACGAGATGTCAGGGCCTTGGATTAGGTTCTTTAGAATATATTGTTCTGAAAAAGCTGTATTTTGTCCTTGAATTTATTAATAGCCTAGTGTGTGAGACAGAAAAGACAATTATTCTGAGGTTGGTAAGCCTGTATTACAGTAACTCTTGAAGCTGTATACCAGGCTCTAAGAAGATACAGACAAATTGGAGAGAGGCAAGAGGAAAATGTTAAAAGACTTAAAGAAAACATGAGTTCTGAAGAAAGGCTTAAGTTTGATCTAGAAAAAGGAGTGTTTGAACAGGACTTGGTAAATCTTCAGAAGTATAGAAAGGATTGAAGAGGATGATCATCAATTGTACTTTGTAGCCAAGCAAAACAGAACAAAAAGTAATTTGTTTAATTTTAGGGACAGAAATACAGGTTGGGTGTTAAAAGACTTTTCATAATTTTGCCATCATTACATGCTGTAATTTAGGCAGTCATTGAACAGGTGTCCTGAGGAAATGGTGGACCCTGACTCACTGGATGCCCTCCCATATGGGCAAACCAGAGGAATATTTGTCAGGGGTGGTTTAGATGATGTTTGTTCTGCCATGGGGCTTGGTCTTCTTATCACTGTGTTACTGTGTGCATTATTTAAACACACCACAACCTCACCAGTGTAGTCTGCCCTTTGAATGCTCTGTAACACAAATGTTATGAATTTAGGAAAATCAAAATTGGTAGCAGCAAATGTAGTTTCCCATTCAAATTGTTTTCTCATTTGATATTAACCGATAACCAAGGAACACAGTAAGTCATGATATGTGTAGAAAGCAGCTGAAAAGAGGACAACCCTTTGTGGATCAGGAAAAAGAGTGAAAAAGAAAGAAGACATTCCGGCCTGGTTGAGATTTCCAACACCCTCTGGAGTGTCAGGATTGACATGACACACAGCTTGACCACATAATTTACCTGGATCTACAGACAGCAAAGTATGGGTGCAAATGGGGCCTGAAGAGTAGAAATTCAGGAGTTACTGATATTGTGCTCCCCTAAGAAAGGTGTATTTTTCTTGTGCGAAGACCTTGACCTGTTCAAATTAGCCCTGCTTGCAACACAAGGCATTGATTTAATTTAATGCTATAAGCCTTTTGTCTGATGAAGTTAGCTGAAATAATAGCTTTTGTTTTCTGATTTATTTTCTTTTACTATCATAATAGTTTTTCTAAGACATGTTTTTCCTAAGTATTTTTATTTCTTCCTCTGTAGACTTCTAAAATACAATCTTTCTTCTCAGTCTCTCCCACTAAATTCCTTGTTCATTTCTAATGTCAGCTACTGTAGGATCCACCTACCAAAGCCCACCTAATTGTTAGTCATCTCCCCACCCCACCATCTGCAGGCCATGCCATTCATGGCATCAAATCCCTGCTCACCATATTTCAATTACTCATATTTTCATTTCAAGGTATGGTTTACTTGGGTGCTGTGCTGCTTCTTTCTCCTTCCTGCACACCTCTCCTGCTTAAGCCCGTTTTTCTTAACCTCATGCTTCAAAGTTACAAGCAAAATGTCTGGTTGGATAATAAGAGAGATGGTGTAGCAAAATAGTGTGCAGCAGCTTCCATCCTTAATTTCTGAGATCCTGGTATGCCTATATGGTGATGGCTGAGCAGTCCTCCTGTTCACAGAAACACAGAATCATAGTATCATCATATCTTCGAGTTGGAAGGAACCCACAAAGATCATCAAAGTCCAGCTTCTGGCCCTGCATAGGTCAGCCCCAAGAATCTCACCTTGTTCCTCAAAGCATTGTCCAAACACTTCTCAAACTCTGTCAGCCTTGGTGCTGTGACCACTTCCCTGGGTAGTCCAACCCAGTGCCCAATCACCCACTGGTGAAGAACTTCTTATTATATCCAGGCATTGCCCTCACAAGGAAGTTGCAGACTGCAGTGAGGTTTCCCCTCAGTCTCCTCTTCTCCAGGCTGAACACACCAAGTGACCTCAGCTGTTCCTCAAATGGCTTCCCCTCAAAGCCCTTCACCATCTTGGCTGCCCTCCCTTGGACACTCTCTAACAGCTCAATGTCTTTCTTACACTGTGGCACCCAGACCTGCCCCCAGCACTCGAGGTGAGGCCGCCCCAGTGCAGAGCAGAGCGGGACAATCCCCTCCCTTGCCCGGCTGGCGATGCTGTGCCTGATGCCCCTCAGAACATGGGTGGCCCTCCTGGCTGCCAGGGCACAATGACTCATAGTCAACTTGCCACTGACCAGGACCACCTGTTCCTTTTCCAGGCACTGCTCTTCAGCAGCTTTTGAAATTTAATAATTGCTGGCTGTTATTCTTACACAAGCTAATGACCATTTCAGGGCATTATCTCAGTGACATAGATCACAGAATGATAGACTCATAGAACCATTGAGGTTGGAAAAGAACTGTAAGATTTTTGAGTCCAATCATTAACATGCTGCTGACAAATCTTCCACTAAACCATATTTCTGAGTGCCACATCTACACATTTTTTAAGTACCTTTGGGAATAGTGACTCAACACTTGCCTGGACAGCCTTTTCCAACTTGACAAACTTTTGGTGAAGAAATTTTTCCCAATATGTTTGCAGTGAACTGAGAGACTCAACAGTTTCTGGATCTTGAGATTTTCAGTCGTGTTGGACATTTGTTGGGACATGCAGTATTGCCTACAAGTGCTAATAGGATGGAAACCGATCATGTATAGCATTTCAGGGATAGGCATGACAGGAACAGGGTAAAGGAAAGCATGACTGTGACCTCCTGAAAACTGGAGCAGTCCAGACAGACTGCAGCTTTTTGATTACTGGGAAGACTGTGCCACTGTACTGGATGAGTGGACAGTGAGGTGGATTGAGAACTGGCTGAATGGCTGATCCCGGAGGTCCATCATCAGTGGCACAGGGTCTGGGGGGAGGCCTGTCACTGGTGGTGTCTCACAAGGTTCCATACTGGGCCCAGTGTAGTTTAACTTATTCACCAGTGACGTGGGTGAAGGGGCAGATGCTTTCTCACCAAGTTTACTGATGACACAAACTTCAGAGGAGTGGCCAATACCCTAGAGGGCTGTGCAGCCCCCCAGAAGGACCTTGACAAGCTGGAGGGATGGGAAGAGAGGAAACTTCTGAAATTCAACAGAGGCAAGCGCAGAGTGCTGCACCTGGGGAGGAATAACCTCATGCACCAGCACAGGCTGGGGGTGACCTGCTGGGAAGCAGCCCTGGGGAGAAGGACGTGGGGTCCTGGTGGACAAGCAGCTGTCCATGAGCCAGCAGCATGTCCTGGGGGCCAAGAATGCCAATGGGATCTTGGGGTGCATTAGGAAGAGCATTGCCAGCAGGTCGAGGGAGGTGATCCTGACCCTCTACTCAGTCTTGGTGAGGCATCATGTGGAGTGCTGTGTTCAGTTCTGGGCTCCTCAGGATAAAAGAGTCAAGGAACTACTGGAGAAGGTCCAGCACAGGGCTAGGAAGATGATGGAAGGACTGGAAGATCTCTCTTATGAAGAAAGTCTGAGGGAGCTGGGGTGGTTCAGTCTGGAGGAGAGATAATTGAGAGGGCACCTTATCAATGTCTCTGAGTATAATGTCCCTGAGTCCCAATGTACATGAGTATCTGAAGGGAGAGTGTCAAGAGAATGGGGCCAGGCTCTCTCCAGTGGTGTCCAGAAACAGGACAAGGAGCAATGGGCACAAGCAAAACACAGGAAGTTTCATTTGAATATGAGGAAAAAATTCTTTATTTTGGGGGTGAGAGAGCACTGTGGAACAGGCTTCCTGGAGAGATTTTAGAGTCTTCTTCTCTGGATATATTCAAACCCCATCCTGATGTAATCCTGTGCAATATGCTACAGGATGACCCTGCTTGAGCAGGGAGGTTGGACTAACCCATTCTGTGATTCTATAATACTGCTTTAAAAAGGCAAAGGGGCAAGGGGGCAGCAAGATAGGACAATTCATGCAGTGAGAAGCGTGCCAACAATGGCATGCACAGATGCATGCCTGTGGCATTAGTCAGACAGGTATAGGTGCAGCCACCAGGAGGGCCAGAAGGACCAACACTTACCCTCCGTTTAATCACTCCACCAACAGTGGGAGAGAGGATAGCAGTGGATTTTGTCTATTTCATGTGATGAGTATGATCATTTTTGCTGGAAAGCAAAGCAGAGGGCCAAACAACCTCTTCTGTCTCACTCTGTGATTCTGTTTGACAGCCTGATCTGAGCCATGTGTCCCACTCATGCATGGATGTCCTCCCTGACTTGCTGGAATCAGAGTCATGCAGGAGCATCCCAGGCAAGACTGCTGGCAAGCAGCACATTTTACCTGAATGCCGGCTGCTTGCAGGGGCGTTGTTCATATTCATCCAAGGGTGAGACCCTGAGGATCAGAAATGAGAGTAATTTAGCAGTATGAGAGATTTGGAAGGACACGTGGAGAACCTTCTCTTCTGCTGTCTGTGGGAGGGAGGGTGAGCAAAAGAGAGCTTATTTTAAACACAAACTAAGTGATTTTTAGTGACTTCTTTGAAGAAAGACACATTTGTTAGTCTTTCTGAGTAATTTAAAGTGACAGAATCTGGTGAGAGACAGCAACATTTTATTAGACATAAAATCCTGAAAAATATCTCACAGTTGTAACCCTGAGACAGAAATAGAGGTGCAAAAATTTTGTAATGTTTTGAGTGGCTTGGTAATATCAGCATACTCAATCCTCTCTTTTCAAAAATATGTCAGCCATCAGTGAAAGGAGTGTGGCGGGTAAGAAGACTGGTTTGATCAGGGATGAAGAAGCTTTTTCTGAAGTTTCTCCTATAGCAAAATCCCCTTTACATTTCAAATTGGAAGGAAATAGAGGAGGAAGAGAAATCTTTTGCCCATTCCTGTTGTTACACCCAAACCAGAAGTCATTTTCCAAACAATTTGTGTATTTACTGAAAACAATACCTGAACCAGATGCTGTCCACAGGGAAACACGATGTTTTGCAAAAGGGGACAATGAAACATAGGGCCTTACAATCTTAGAAGCACTTCTACATGGTAAAGTATACCAGGAAATAAGTAATGATAGGGATTGCAAAAAGGAGAGCATAAGAACCTTTTCAATATGGTGAGGTTTTAGAAAGATTTAGTCCAAAAAGCCTGCAAATCTGCTGTATCTACCACAGCGTGAGAAACACTGAAAGGCAATTCTATTGTTGTTTCCCACAAGGGCAAAAACTTTCCCAGCGTGTTGCAGGGAAAGGAGACTGGTAGGTCAGTGTTTTGCTGTTGCTTTTCAGGGTGGAGATTGAAGTGCCTTGCAGCTGGGTCTCTGGTTGGTAAACGGCAGTGACACAGCCAAGCAGACTGTCAAGCATGAGCTCTGAGCTGTTGTTCATGGTAATGGTAGCGGCTGCTCTGTGCACACACGTAGTATGTCAAGAACATGAATCAGGATCTCAGAGGCATCAGCTTGCAGTTGGCACCGTGAGGACCTTAAAGTGAGTTCTTGTCATGTAAGATACCACTATCCAGCCTCTCCTCCACCCATGGGTACAGAATCGAGCCTCTCTGCTCATGGTCCCTGCTGAACTTTACTCCCATGGTGTTTCTAAGGTATGGGAAGCATGTCACTCTTCCTCAGTAGACATACACCCAAGCGAGCTATTTTTTTGGACAAAAAGTACACATTTTATGTAGCCAGACCAAGAGTTTCTATAAACATGTGTGTCCATTTTTGTTGTAAGTTGCATGTTTTATGTAGACTATGCAGGAAAGCAGTGATTACATGAGAGATATTTGGTGTCATCTGAATAATAATTACAGATTCCATCTGTGTGCCTTCCATCTCTCTTTTATCTCCTTCATCCTACCTTTGTTTACCAGACCAGTGCCCAGTTAAGATGCCTGTGTCTCTTCATGGAAAACTGGAAGCATTTTGGAGTTTGCCTACTCCATGCAATGAAGAGGAATTGACATTATCTCAGGTCCAGAAATGTTATGCAGGTGTGTTAATACAAACTCTATTTGAGGACAACTAGCCTAACCAAAAAGTAAGATGGATTAACCAGTGTGAAGCAGCAAAATAAGGTGTTGTCCTCTATACCACTGCTGTCTCAGGTTTCTCCATAAGCTGCTGCATCATGCTGCATAACCTCACCCTTGCCTGAGTTTGATGGGAACTGGGTCAGGCCAGTACTGCCAGCCTGAATAATTTTATTGCAAACTGTGAAGTTTGGGGGTGTTTTCACAGCTTCCTCAGGAAGAATTGGATGGAAAGGTGCCCACGAATCTGCCCTTATTCAAAATCGGTCGCCCTCTGCAGCTGACTGTAAGACAGAGCCAAGTCAAATGGCTGCTCTTCTTCACTTATGTCCTGAAGCGTAGCATCCATTTTCAGCTGTGTTGAAGGGATGCCCAAAGGCAAAAAGACAGCTACTCCAAGCTTGGAGAGGGTGAGATTCTGTGGGGAGTCTAGTGGGGAAGAGTGAAAGGGTGCAAGTAGTGCAGGAAGGGAGAGACATGACAGAAAGAGAAGAGTTGAGCTTGGAAGAAGGGCTAAGTGTAGCAGGGCAGGTTATTGGGTCCCTGCCCAGAAAAGAAGGACAGAAATGTGGCATTGCCACCCTCATTAGCTTGGTGNAGGGGAGGCAAGGCAGAAAGTCTTAAGGGCTTAGGAGGGATACTGGTTCTCACAGCGGTGGGAGGAGAAAGGTAAAGAGGAACAAAATGTCTTTCATTCTGTTTGGGAAATCATAATTAAAAGATTTGAAGCAGTCATTTAGAGGTTCAGATAAATAGAAGTTATGTGCTTTAAAAGTATAGGAATAGAAGATTAAAATTACCCACAGACTGTAATTATAACTGCTGCCCTCTGATCAGATTAATGTGTTTCCAACAGGTATAAAAGTGGCAGCTATTGTAAAAATACTGTTTTAGTCTTACATGTAAAGAGCTGTGCAGTTCACACAAGACTTACCAAAAAATTACTTGGTAACTGGATACATGAGGACAAATATGTCTTATGGTAGTTATGGCTGTTCATTTTCATTCTGTTCTCTTCGTACTGGGGGGAAATTTGAAGCTGGGGTGAAAATGGGGAGGAAGTGGGAACTGTAAAAAAGAAAGGGTGCTTGTTCCAGTGGTTTGGGAGTCTAAGTGGAAGAGAAGCAAACTCCATAACCAAGCATCCAGACTGAGTCATGGCTACTTGCATATCACTTATGTCTGACTTTGGAACTGAACGTATTACACACACTTTGGCAGAGGCATAAGGAAGCATAGCCATTTTAGAGGCTGGGCTGAGGATTGTGATTTGTGTTTTCTCTTCTCTTGTTTTCAATCCCATGGTGATCATAAGGGTTTCACAGACATATTTTCTCATGTCATAGAGGAATCTGTATAGTTGGCAGTACTGGGGATGCCAAAAGATGACCCTGCTGAAGGCAGTGCTTCTAGATTCTTGCAGAGGTCAGACATGGGTCCCCTTCTCCCTTCCTTGAGAGGCAGACATAACCCTGTGTTTGGACCACAGTACTTTCCATGCTCCTGCCTGTGTTTTCCCCTGTGTTCTGGAAGGATTGCCAGTTCTCCAGCAGGGTAGTACACAGCTGCCGAAAGGAGCAGACATGCTGATTTCTGCTGTGTGGACCTGAGCAAAATCATCCTGCAGGCTACATGAAAAGCAAGTGAGGTAGCATTCATCTAGGTACTTGTGCAGTCCGGACTCCTCACAGCATCCCAGCTCTTCTCTGATTGACAGCTACATAAGAAAAATGAGATTTGAACACAGCTTTGCAGGCAGTGCAGAACATGGGTCATGTGAATTTTCCACCTGAGTGTCTTCCATTATCTGTGTTCAGTCAGGGTAAAAGAGAAAGCAAAACTCTGACACTGCCAGTGTTATGCAGATTGTGTTTTCGTAGATTTTACTTTTGAGAGTGGAGTGACTTGCCAAACCTCTGATGTGACATGTGATTTGGAGATAAATTTCCATATGCTGTTTAAACCTTGTCACTATCACAGTTCACTTGTCATTTATACAAAGAATACTCATACTTTAAGTGGAAATATCAACATGTAGAGTTACTACCTTGTAGGTACTGTCATCCTGCAGATCTCTTGTCCCAATCCACTTTGTTGCAGTGTTAGATGTAATGTCAGGATGTAACAGCTAACCTGAAGTCTATGAATAGGGATTTATGAAGTTCTCTGTATTTCTGATACTTTTATACAGTAAAAGAAAGCAACTTTAGCTGGGTAATTAATTGCTCAGTGTCTTTGTGTCTCAGCAGCCACATACTAATTCTTCTTAACTTTCTCATTTCACCTTTTCCATCTGTTCTGTAAATGTATTTATTATGCCTTGACCTACTTGATCTTTGGTTTGCATTAACATTGATTTGGATATTACAGGGTCTCTGCCTCTGAATCTGGTTTTCATAGCGACATTTTAACCTTTTCTTGAATGAGGTTCTTTGTAACTCTGGGTGTGGCCCAGAGAAGGAGGAACAGTTGCTTGATCTTAGGTGGAAGAGACAGTCACATAAACATTGACAGCAACAATCTGAAAGGCCTGTGAAGTATTTGCTAGGTCCTTGTTTTTATGACTACAATGCTGTTGGCATTTCCAGAATTTGTGCCCATGCAACTATTGAACTTTTAATTTTCTGTTTTGTGTTTTTTTTGATAGCTGATGTGAGACAAGTATGGCTTCTGGTCTATTAAAAGGAATGAAGAAAAATCAATATTTCAGCATTTAATTGTAATTGTAATTGTATACTTAAGACTGCTTTTGTTATTTTTCCTTGGCTTTCCAATTTGGATGCACAGAAAATATTTTTAACCAAAGAATAAAATACAGGTATGCCCTGAAAGACCATATTTCTGACATCCAATTTTATTGTTGCTCTTGCTTTTGTTTCCTGCTTTAGCAAATGTTTTGCACAAGTATTGTCTCATTTCTGGCTCATAACTCCTAATCAGAATGAGAACTCTCAAGGGAAAAGAGCAGTGTGCTGGGATGATGGGCAAACAGGAGTGGGAATATGTGTCACTATTTAACTTTTAGGCTCCTGGGCATCACTGTAGAACAAAAAAAATTGCAATCTAGCATAGTCTAGTGGGAACACTAGATATCTTCCTGCCCTAAGTCCCTAAATCCCACTGAAAATGGGCTAGATCTGATTTTCTGGCAGTCATGGAACAATTAGGAAGCAGTATGAATGTTAGGACCTTTCATTTTGCTAGTCTAAGGTGCCAAAGACAATTTAAGCTCCTCATGGAAACGACTCAATTATTTCCTGCCATGTATTTATAGTTAGGTAATTATTAGCAGTGAGTTTTATTTATTTAGATTGTCTGAGCAGAAAGAAGCTTTGTTCACAGGATTATTGTGGGGAGGTGAAACAGCCACCTGAATACCCTCAGTTAATTCTGCTTGAACACGAAAAGTCTTTGCCCCTGAAGAGGCAAGCATGTGCACCAACCAGGGGAGAATGTCTCACCACAAAACTGTGTGGCAGGAATAGGCAGTGGAGCACTTTGTGGGACTGCTGTTCTTCAATAGCTACCAAAGGAAGGAGCAGTCACACTAACCACACCAGAGCTATGCATAATCCATTGTCCTGAAGGCAAAGGAACAAATGGGGAAACTGGGGCAAGGGATATTCCTGGAAGGATGCTTGCTGGGATTGACCTTTACAGGGCAAGGTCAAGCAAAGGATTAAGGACATGAGTCATGTATTCAGCTTCCCAGTGTTTAACCAGCCTCTGTGTACTATGCCTGTGTGGACACAAGATTTCATCTCTGTTAGGCTACAGACCCCTCACCATACTGCCAGTATTCCTCAGTTGCTTTGCATCTTGTCCTGACTGTCTGTTCCCTTTCATGGGCAAAGACACCATTTCCAGCCTTTCTGCACGAGGATACGCTGGCTAAAACCCGCTGCCACTGTACCCACAAAGACAGGAACTGGATGGGCTTTGACATCCTGGAGACATGGTGATGTGTCTCTGTGTGTTTGGTGCGACACAGTGGAGAGCCATGTCAGTGCAGTGCCGGTTGTGCCCTGCGCAGTGCATCACCGCTTGGTGGGATATATCTGTCTCTGTGTGTTACCAGAAGGAAGTGGGAGATGAGAATGTCTGTAAAAGGCAAAATGAGGTAAAATAATAACCCACAATCCTGAATAGATGTTGCTGACAGAAATAAAAGGTGCCCATGTGGGTTTTTCTTGTGAAAAACTATGTGGGCCAAAGATGCTAGTGACCCTAGGGATGAAACAAAAGAGAGTCAGCAAAAGCAATTGAATAAAGTCACTGTGAAGGTCCTCAGAAGAAAACGGAGAAATGTATGAAAACTTCGGGTCACACGCAGACCGTGAAAATCCTCAGCTGATTTTAACAAGATGGATCTTTTTTATGTTGCCATGATGGTATTGCTTTGGAGGTCATGTCACAGAAAGTGAGGCAGTTGTGTGGGAGTCATAATGTGAGACTTATCAACCTCTGTAAGAGACAAAAAGCAAAGGAAGGGGAAAATAGCTGGGTTTGTCTGTGAAGAAAGCTTAGGAAGGTGAAGGGACTGGGAAAGTCATACGTGTGCCTTGCCATTACCACATGGGTGTGTCCTCCCTCTGCCAAGACCCTTATCACCACAGGGCTGCCTCAGCATGCAAGTGACAGTCAGTTTCTTGATGTGCACTGCCTTCACTTGTTCAGGTAGCCCAGGATGGGCTGTGTTCGGAGATAACGAGTAGATCTGTGCAAGCTGGGTGGGTCTGCCTCCCACCTTTCTCTCTCTGCAGAATGCAAGCCCACCCTTTGCATCCTAGATGTTTCTCAGGGGCCTGGTGCTGGGCTGCCTGAGCTCTTGGGAGCTTCATCCCATGTTTTTTGACTCTGACCTTTATCATATCACGAATTTGAGACACCACCATATATGCCCTCTTTATCTTATAACAATAAGGATGACAAAAGGAAAATTAAGGCAGAGAAAAGCTTCCAGTAAGTCATTAGTTTGCAATCATTACCACTTTTTTTCTCCCATGCAATGACTGTTTCCATGGAGACTGGAGCAAACCAGTGGCTACGAGTGTGCATTCTGCTGGTCCCTGTTTCCACAGAAACATGTACAGTGCATTGTCAGAAATTAAGTTACTCTTGTCCAGCCAAACAAAGTGGCATGATTCAGGAGCAACAAGTTTCCTTCCCATATTGTGCTCAGATGGTCAGTTGCAGAGAGTCTGGGTGTGGCAGAGCATCTCACAGCAATCCTTTCACAGGTGCAGTGTGCTAATCCTAAAGAGATTTGCTGCCTATAGGGTAGGATTACCAAACCAAGGACACCATAAGACATTACAGCCTAGAAAAAAGCAGGGGTGTAATATAGTAATTGTTGCTGATTGCTCTGCCACTGGAGACTGCCCTGTCACTGCATTTGAGTGCCATCCTTGGTAGGCTGCGAGAGCAGGAACAGTTGCCTTGTATGCATGCACAACACACACGTGCTCCTGTGAAGGGCATTTAGCATAGCCACAGGATAAGGATTTCTCAGAGCCATACTCTAGCTCTCCTCAGAATCTGGGGACAGATACTCCACTATTTTCACTGCAGAAAAATGGACGGATGACCAAGCAAATAATCTGCTTAGAGGACTTTTGCTGCTACAAGAAGTTCTCCCTTTGTATCAGTGTAACTGCTGGGGTTGTTTTGCTGGCTGGTACAAAACCAACCTGCATTTAGGAAGCAGACAGTTGGCTAATGTGAGCTTCAAGTTGGATAGGGAATATACTGTAGTGTACAACATTGTCAAAAACTGAGTTTATTTAGATGCCAGGTTTGACTTAATTTCTTATCAACCCATATATAAACTGCTTTATATGTAACAGATAGCTACTAGACAAGTTGATCCCTTGTATGGCTATAAAAGTACGACGTTTTCTATTCTTTTGTTTGTAGGATTTCTGACACTGAGAATTGTTGATTCTGTCTAGAAGATGCACATTTTTTATTGCAGTTTTATGACTCTTCAGACAAACTCTAAGAATAATGTTCCTGGAACAGCAGGCCACTAGAGAAGGGCTTGGAAAATGACACCCACTCTAGCTAACAATGGCTTCAGTTGGGGCATCACATCAATTTCATGTTGATCCAATTTAATTTCTTTAGGAATAAAAAAGAAATTTATTTTGAGATTGGAGATATGGTTTTAATGTGCTGGATTGTCATTAACAGCCAGATTAAGGGCCATTGTGAGATTAAAAAGTATCTCACAAGTCTGACTCTTACCTTCAAAATGATATTTGCAATAATTGTTGGGTCAGGTATTTTTTTACTGCATTCCAGAGACAGACAGATATGAAGGCCAGAAGAGACATCCAGCCCAAACTGCTGCAATGGAGATGATATGCTTTCATCTATTACTGCTGTATATAGGACCATAACCTTGTGCAATAAGCTTCCCTGCCAAGAAAATATTCTTTCTGAATTTGAGCAGAAAAAAAGAATCCACTGCTTTCAGAAATGGCTTGTCCTAATGGTTAATCATCCTTGCTGTAACAAATTGTTCCTTGTTTCTAATTTGTCTGGCATTAACTTCCAGCCAGTGAGTTTATGCATGGCTTTTTTATCCATTTTAAAAATCCCTTTAATATTTCTGATTTTCTCTCCATGAATCTGCCCGTACTCTGTAATCAAGTCACCCCTCTATCTTCTGAATTTTTTTTTTGTGATAAGATAAGCAGCTCAGGCTCCTTGAATCACTTATACAATAAGGCTGTCCTGAAACCACAATTTCTTTTCTCATGGAAGTCTCTTCAATTTTTTTTTTAACGTTTCTTTGCAAGTATAAGGAAATCTATTTTTAAGATCCCTTTAAAAGCATAGACAAGTGAACAATTTATGGGATTCTGACACTGAACTCATCAGTTCTGTTTAGAAAGCTGGAAAGACCTCAGTGCTAAATCCTATTCCCTCATTCATACACATGGAAACCCATTTACTTGTTAACAACTATCATGTTGCAGTAGGAGCTTATGTGTAATTTTGACTGTTGTTAGTCCTGAATCTTTTTTGCCTCCTTTCAGCATATAGTTTGCTGATGCGGCTTAGGTTTTAAAGCTGGCTGGTGGCACCTGTTTATATCAGACAATAGCTTATACCTCTTAACTTGAAGATCTAAATTTTGTCACCCAAGCCTCACTCATTTGTCCGGTTTTATGAGGAATTATGGGTGTCTAGACATGGGACTTGCTCACAGAGCGGCTCTTGTGGACTCAGTGTGGTACTGGGTCTGAGTGACCAGGTGCTGCTTGTCATAGCCTGGCTTCAAAGACTCAGTCTTCCTAGAGGCCTGGCAAAGAAATTAAAATGTGCATAATACATGTGCTCTGTACTAAGGAGTTGTACAGCTGCAGTGCAGGGAACTGGAAATGCTCTCCACACTGGGGTGGTTACCTTCCCTGGAACCATTACTCATTTATTTGCCTTCCCATGTGTTACGCTGTGCAGCCTTTCATCTTCTGCAAAGAACATTCATTTCTTTAAAAGATATTCATTTTAAGTGGGTGTATTCTATTTTTGACACATCCATTTCATATCATTAGAATATCACCCTGCAGTGCTGGGGTGTATTTATTTATTTATTTTTAATTTTCAATTTCTCTCATATCTGCAACCGGCTGTCACTATGGCATCTTTCCTCCATGTGAGTCAGGAGGGGAGCTGCTTTCTCAAGTCATCTGTATCTTCCATGTGTCAGCTGTCAGCTGTACACCAACAGGGGTGCAACAAAGTAATCAGCTGCAAATTGCTTTGGGGCTCTGCTGATGGGAGAGGCATGGGCTTCTCCCACAGCCCTAGGATGCTGGGAAGCTGAGTGGAACAGCTAACTAAACCCACTGATCTCCAACTGCTGCAGTCTTGGCCACAGCCATAGCTAAGGGTTGAAACTGAATTCGGCTGCCTCTTGCTAGGCTTTGCTTAACCACCTGACTGTCAGGGGATGAATGAGGGTGCCCAGTAGGGCAGGCAACCTCCACCATCAATGCAGAGAGGTGTTCAGGTGCCCTTGACCCTGGTGGAAATAGGATACAGCACACAGCTTCCCACAGCAGAAAGCGGGCTGCTCAGGGCTACCTCTGTATCTCAGAGGTCTTTACCAACCTAAATGTTTCCATGGCTCCCCCATCACTCTGTGTCTGCTGTGCTCCTGCAGTTGCAAGGGCAAGTATGGAGAGGCTCTATTTTCCAGTAAACTTCTTCATAAGGAAAATAACCCTTTCCTTCCTGGATCTCTGGAATGAAATGGAAAATACCCGATGTGCTGGTTACTGCAGATGGAAGTTTCAGGGCAAGGATCAAACTTGTGAGATTAGTAATTTTGTTATTGCCTTTTCAGGGTGGGTTTTTGTTATTCTGCTGGTAGCTGCCTGAACAAGATTCTGGACTAATCACTGTTGGCTCCACTTGCTGGCAGCAGCCCTTCTGTTCATAGAAATCCTGATGATATGACAAGCAGAAAAGAAATGTTTTAGAGTCAAAAAAAGGGAAGTGATGGGTACTCTTTGGACCAGAATTTAGAATTTGAATGGGAGAAGAGGACAGCTGGAGACATTTGTTTACTTTTGCGATGTAAAGTGTTTGAAGTATTTACATAGTAAAAACATAGTAAGAAACCAAAGGATTCCTACAGCTCTAACAATTGGACAAATAATTAAAAAAAAAAAAAAGGTTAAATAACTTACTATAAATCCATGACCAGTTTTTGCTGAATGAGTTACTAAGTGCTCTCTGCTGCTTTTTTTTCCCCTGTCAGGTTGCTTTATGGCAGCAGGGTGACACAAGCAGCAGGCTGTCCGCAGCCAGCTTGGCCTGCACAGGGGGCAGGACTCTGAGGGATTCCCAAGCAGGAGAGGGCAGTCACTCTGCTGGAGCTCAACAAACTCCTGTTTGATTAATCTTTGCTAATTTGGAAGGAGCATATCTGGAACAGGCAAGCTGAGGCAACAAGTAAAAGAGCAGTGCAAATAGCCTTTAATTTAATTCCTGTTCGTAGGATGGCTGATTTGTCTCAGAGTGGGAGACAAATAAAACACAGGGAAGCTGACCAGGGCATGTTTGTCACCCAGGGCCTTCACTTCAGCTTGTTCCAGATTATGCCCCCTTTTAAGGCTGTGCTGTTGAGTGCAGAACTGACTTCAGGGCTACATAACTAAGAGTGCATATGGCTCTGTCCCACTGCCAGGAGGTCAAGAAAAATGCTAACTCCTGAGTGTAGAATCCTAGAAGACGAGGGGGCTAATGCATATGTGTCAAACACCGACAGCCAGATAGCTGTGGAGCCAGGCATGGATTGTTGGCGGTAACAGCCAAGAATTGTTGGTGATAAGACACTGAGAAAGAACAGGATGTGGCTGGAGAAGAGGCCATAAGGAGGTAGGGCAGCAGATTTCTGGGACAAACGTCCTTGTTCTGGCTCCTGGAGATGAGCACAACACAGCACAGCACAAGTGCGGGGATGAGGTTGAGAAGGGGTCATGGACTGTAAGAGGGGATTGAGACCACCCAAGACCCCTGAAGCCCTCCAACCCTTTTCCAGAAAGGTCTAGAGGAATGGACTGTGCATGATAACAACTTTGCATATGAAATGAAAAGCTTATCTCCACGGTAAGGAATTAAAATGTACTCCCACCAAGCCCAGGTGTGTGGGCACCCCCAGGACACTCCAGCTGGTTTGCCACTGGAGCCAGGACTGGTGCTCTTTCTCTTTTCCTTTCATTCTCTCTCCCCTTCTTTAATTCATCTCTCTTTCTCTCTTTCCTTTCACCCCACTCCTTTATCCAAAACCCAGTGCCGTGTGTTCATACAGGATATCAGGGACTAACTTACACCAATTTCCATGCCAAGAGTGCAATTTACTAATAGAACTCTAAAAGCTTTTGTGGACCCCCTGACTTTTGTCATTCCTTTTGACCATGAGGATTTATGAATCTTGCGTGCTCCCTTCCCCTTAGGGGTGGGATGTCACAATGAGATAAGCATAGAACACCCATGAAACTGAGTGTAAATGCTGGCACAAGCTCCAACTTCTCTTTATCATCTGGCATACAGACCCAATCCAGTTGACAAGTTTTGTTGCTTCACCAAGTTTCATCTCTGCTCTGGTAGCAAACACATGGGATGGTACATATTTCACACGTGTCTGCTCATGGGCTGAGAGTTATAATGACACAGCAAACCTGTGTTCAGATCTCACTGCTCTGAGAGCTGTTGGCTGTCAGTCGTTACTGCCTTCCCCTCTCCAGGGCAGGATGGTGTTTTTTAGCACCAGTCTACCCTCGAGGGTAGTTTAATATGCAGAATGGTAAACTGAGTCTGAGACACGAGTACTATCATCTTCTGCCAACACCATTGCTGCCCACAGTGGGCAGCAGTGGTGGGAACGTCGTAGCCTAGCACGCCCAAAGTCACAGCTTGTTGGGGTTTAGGATTCTTCCTTTTGCTCCTCTCAGGGAATTTTCTCCCATATGTGTTGCTAGGAGATAATAATGACCAGGTACTTAAGAGAGACAAAAGAAGCTGCCACAGCTCAGGGGAGGGGTGCAGCTGGCTACTCTTTTTTTATCTGGGAATTTGTCCGGAAGGGGCAGAGATGCCGTGAGATTTGGATTGGGAAAAGGGGGTTGGGTGGAGCCCCTAGGTCTCTTGTCCTCTTGGCATTCGGAGGGGAGAGAGGCTGTGGATGCTGTGGGGAGAATTCATCACCGCTGTGGGGGTTGGCCTTCTGCTGCCTTCCTTCTACCATGAGTGGAGCTCTGCTCGTCAGAGTGGCCATTGCACTGGAACCTTATTAACACTCTACCTCACTGAAAGTGGGACTTTTCACCATCTGCTCTGCTGCCTCAGGGGAAAAACCCCAGGATCCCTGTGCCTCTTCCCCACCCCCCAAGGGAGCCTCTCTCAGCCATGTTCAGGAGCCACTGCCCAGCCCCTCGCTGTTTCTTTGCCACTGCTCCGGTTTTTCTGCACTGCAGCCAAGCACCCCCTCCCTGCTGGGACATCCTGTAGTTCCCACTACAGCTGTGGAGTTTCCGATACATCTCACCTACCACCCGGGATTTTGTGTTCATCCCTGCCACTCCAGCCTGCTGCTCCCGAGGGTCCTGCTGGGGCACAGGGACCGGCTGCCCAGGGGGTTTGTGAAGCCTTTCTCCCGTCCCTTCCCGGCCCGGCCCGGCACATCCGCCATTGCCGCGTGCTCCCCGCGCTCGCCCCACAGCGCCCCCTGCAGGCGCGGGGGAACCATCGCCCCCACCCTGCACAGGGGGAGCCGCCAGCGCCCCTGCCGGCCGTGAGCGCCACTGCACCAAGGGGAAAGCGCTTAAAGCGCAGGAAGAGACTGTTTATTGGGTTCTCTGGGGTTTTTTCTTCTGTTTGTTGTTGTTACCACGGTTGTTGCTTGTTTGCCTTGTTATACACATATATACTAGTAAAGAACTGTTATTCTTTTTCTCATATCTTTGCCTGAAAGCCCCTTAATTTCAAAGTTATAATAATTTGGATGGAGGGGGGTCATATTCTCCACTCCAAGGGAGGTTCCCACCTTCCTGGCAGACACATGTCTTTCAAACTAAGATACAGCTCTCCCTATCAAACATCTGTTTGGAGATCCCTGTTTGCAGATGACACTTGTGCATGCTTTTCCAGTGGTATCTGACACGTGTCACATACAGCACTGAGCACCCTGACACTGAGCAGGTGTTACTAGGGGAGCCATGACCCTATTTCTCTTGGCCCCTAAAGAAAGTAGCACAGCAGGATACATGATTGCTGCTCTTGCCTTTCCCTGGGCTTAGAATGAAAAGCCAAACACAGTTAGAGGGGAAAAATGGGTTTTACCTCTGTATTTATTCAAGGATCCTTTGGTGCATCACATCCAGGTAGAAAGCAACCCCAAGTGCACACTGAAAATGCACACCCGAAAGTGCCCACCAGGATGCCCAGCCCAGGAATGCACCAGGGTGTACCCACCAAACAGTGTACTGCAGAAATGCACAAATGTACAAATGCACCCATACGATGATTCGTGTATACAGTTATAGACCTTGCAAATTAGCTTATCTATCAAAGATTCCCCAAGGAGAGGCTCAAGAGAAGCCCCTGTCCTGAGGAACTTTCCCCCTGGAGTGGCCTATCTTGGTTTTCAGAATGTGTTCTGGAGAGGACCTTGGTGTCTGGGGTTTTCTGACCCCACTGCGAGGTTCCCAAGATGTTTGATCTCTTGGCTTAACAGAACTTTGGGTCTAAGCTGGTTATCCAACTTAGGGAATTACAAGTATGTGAGCTGAAAGCACTAAGGATACATGCAAAGCTGTATAAAAGGGTATATAAAAGGATATATGAGAGGGGTATATGAAAAAGTATCTCTGTAATAGGATAAAGAACAGAGTGGCACCATAGAGTATGGATGAGAGGCTACTCTGCGTGTAACTGGGGGTCTGTGTTCTCTGTAACTGGAGGGAAGGAGAAAGAAAGTCGGGAGGAAACCTGGTGCAAGCCTGGCCCTTTGCTCTTATGTGTTTATATGAGGGATGTTCTAGATACATTTCCAAGGATTACAATGTCTCTGGAGTTTGCAGTAAATTCGGCAGCCAACCCATTAGGTTTACAGAAGAGGATTTACAGTTATTGTGAAACTTCCCAGGAGATGCTGTTATGTATAGGCTTAAGTTCATCTCAGCGTGGAAGCAGGGTACAGCCCTCGAAGGAACACTTTTATTCTTGAATTTTTGATGTAGAAACTTTTCCGGAATATATCTGCAACTTTCCTGGCTTTAGTTTTCTCCGTGCTTTTTTTGCTGTGTTTAGCATCAGTTCAGGGAAACCAGGCATAATAGTTTCGGGTTGTGATTTGTGAGTAGTGTTGTTACTGTGTGAGAAATATACTAGTATCCTGACAGAAATAAAATTAGTTATATGATATTATGCAAACTTCGTATCTATGACTTCTTTTCCTTTACAAATTCATCTTACAAAACTTTGACATGTGCTGCCTCTCAGCAGAGAGTCTTCTGTAAAAATTACTAAGTGGTACGTAATTGTAATCACTTCAGTTACTTCATACACTCACAGCAAATAAATAGTTTCCTTGCAAATATGCCTTTAGATTATACAAAGTGTCTAGCAGGAGACAAATTCAGACACTAAATGCTTTTGAGAGTGGATTTTTCTCAAGACACCAGATATTGATCAGTGTTTGCTAGATATGTATCAAGAGATGGTTAATAAAGCATGTTTTCTGTTACAACAGAGCAAGGAGAAATGCTCTAGTTTATGGAAAGCCAAGGTCATATTACAGAGACTGTAGTACCTTTTACATCTTTTCTGAATACACCTGTGGGGTAGACATATTTCTAATGCTGATGAAAATGCATTGTGATTACCAGGCTGGGAGCGACGCTGTCACATAGGACAAAGGAGAAAAATTCATTTTTTCATAGCTCAGATGCCAAGAAAACAGGTGGATAAAAGGTGAAGAACATTTCTCTTATGAGAGGAAGATGAAGGACTGAGCAGTTGTAGCAACCGAGTAATTTTCACATTTATGTTGTGTGTTTGCATCAATATACACAGAGAGAGACCGGTGCCTTCATACTCTCCTTTTCTGAAGAAGTCTGCTTAGCTTTAATGAATCATTTTATGAGTGCATGTCTCAGCCATGATTTACATGTCCAGGTTCACCCAAGAGACGCTGACGCCTAGAGGGGCGACGCCTGTAAGGCTGTGTTCAGAACTGCAGCAAGGGTTGAGTCTTGGCTAGTCAACAAAGCAGAGGCAGCAGGAACCATGGGTGGGTAGGTGGGTGGTTCACGGCAGTCCTCTCTATCCCAGGGACATCCAAGTTGTTACGATCAGTCTTGCAGAGGGCAGGCTCCCTGCAAGGAGGAAAGGTCTGTTGTGCTAGCTAGAGGCAGAAGAGCAAGGCAAAAACCTCATTGAGGCAGCCTGTTCCTGTAGCGCCTATTCTTTCTAGCTGGAAAAGTGGAACAACAGCTCACGGTCACTCTCTTTGATCCCACCTAGGTGCTCTGCAGCATCACATCATTGTCATGTGCTTTTCCGGAAATATCTTACCCAGAATGATGAGTTCTTTCTCAGATGGAGCTTTAACTGAAATGGGCAGGTTCCAGAAGAGATGCTGTACAGCACGTTTTTGAAGTGCACATGCTGGCTGGGAAAGTTGTCCCAGCCTCATGGTGGTGATTAAACTGGATGGTTGCTATCTGCCCTGCAGGCAGCAAATAATGCCTCATTGCCTAGTACCTGGTTCATTTTGAACAGCTTCTTGGAAGACTCTGTGCTAGCTATATATAGAGCGGAGTGCAGAGGCTTCCATTATAGATTTCATTTTACTCCTTTATAACAATGTGCAATAGATTTACCAAACATAGCACTCTCCAGGTTAATTTGTATTTGTTCAGCCTGATGTAGAAAATCTTAAATGCATCTAAATAATAACCATATGCCGTAGTTCAGGCTGTAGCTTTCTGGGCCACTTTCGTGTAAGGCACATATGTAGCAGACAAATCTAACAGATTATGGGGAGAAGCATCAGTTGTGTATTGGGAACAATTAATAAGAATGAAAAGATCCCTCTTAATATAAAAATTTTGTTCAGACATCAAATACTTATTAAAGTAAGTATTCACCATTTGCCAGAGGAAGGTCTGGGACTGATTATGTTTTAAGCCTGAGAAAATCCATTCATTAGAGATGACACAGTTTTAAAAATACACTTGATTCTCATGCTTGTACACCAGTCAGTTTGCAGATATGGGTTTTGAATACACCACTGAAAATGATGTTCTCACAGCCCATCACAATTACAGCCCGTTAATTGACTGCAGCACCAAGGGATGAGGATTAAGACAGGGTTTGGGATGTGGAGAAGCAGGCACACCAGGGAGGGTGACAGGATACCTGGTGGAATTGGAGAAGGAATTTCTACACTCTAACCCTTTCTCTATTACTTAGGTAAATAGGCCTGGATTCTAAATGAGACAAGATTCCTGTCAGCCTATTTCAGTGCATTTCTCATCACTGTGGTTAACCCCAGATGGCAACTAAGTACCGTGCAGCCATTTGTTCACTCCCCTTCCCTGTGGTGGCGTGGGGAGGACAATTAGAAAAAGGTAACCCCATGGATTGAGCCAAGAACAGTTTAATAAATAAAATAAAGTAACTATATAACAACAACAACAACAACAACAATAGTAAAGAAAATGGATACAACAAAAAAATAAAGAGGAAGAAAACTCAATTTTAAACTAGTGATACACAATAAAATTGCTCACCATCCACTGAGGACTGCTTAGTCCATCCCTGAGCAGTAATAGATGTCCTCAGGCCAACTTCCCTCAGTTTATATAGTGAGCATAAAGTTCTGTGATATGGAATATCCCTTTGGTCCGTTCAGGTTGTCTGTCCTGGCCGTGCTCCCTCTCAGCTTCTTGTGCACCTGCTCACTGGCAGAGCACATGAAACTGGAGAAGCCTTTGACTCAGAGTAAGCACTTCTTAATAACACCTAAAACATCAGTGTCTTATCAACATTATTCTCATGGTAAATCCAAACCATAGCACTGCACCAGCTACTAGAAAAAAAATTAACTATCCCAGTTGAAATCAGGGCACTCTGGAAGCAAGAAACACGGCAATCAATGCATCAGACCTTGTCTAAAAACTGACAGTGACTGTACAGACTAGGGCCAGTGAGTTGGTTTGTGTCTGTTGAAGAATTTGACTCATTATGCCTGTGCTGCACACAGCAGGACCTCCTCCCTGGGATCTCCTGTCTTCACAGGACTTTATAATTAAACTGCCCCTCACAGATCCGCAACTTTTCAGCAGCATTCCAGGCAGTTCACTGGTTACAGAAAACTGCTTATGCAAAAGCTATTGATTTTACCTAGATGAGCAAAGCCAAGCCCCAGAGTGTGGCTCATCATCCCCAGTCCTGTTTGATGGATGTCTTAGGCCAGTTCCACCAATCTTTTCTGGGCTGTGCACCAGCTCTGCAAGTTCACATGACCTTGGAGCCTTAAATGGGCTGGTCCCTGATGCAGCACTGCCTGGCTCAGAAATCTCTAATGCCTTTTTGCATAAACATATATGCATATATATATACACACACACATTTATTTAGATGTACATATGAGTGGCTAGGAGAAGGAAAACAAAAGTAGCAGAGTAAACAGGCAGCAAGTCCATTCTGAACTGAACTGCAAGTTTGTCAACCTCTTCTCCAGGTCACTGCCCTTAGGACTTGCCAGCACCACTCATCCTATGTTCTTCTGCTGGGCCAAAGGGACCTACCTGTAGTAGCAGGTTATTCCCAGGATTTGATTCCTCCTCAAGGTTTTCGTTCCCTCCTTCTGCCTTGCCTCAAGCAGGATGGCAGAACTTGGCCTACTGACATGCCTGAGCAATTCCACAAAGTGTGGCATTGCAATGCACTCAAGGGAGGTTTTGCACTGTCAGCCATCACTTTCTAGCTCTCAGTGAGGCCAACTCCATGCACGTGAGAACAGCCGCATCAGAAGAGATGGTAAGAGTCATTGTTAAAGAATGAAGAACGCAAAAAAAAAAAAAAGAAAAAAAGACTTGCTTGGCACCCTGTGTCATAGCAGCTGGGTGTCCTCTGTCTCCACTCTCCCAGCTTCTGGATGAGTTACTTATGGATCTTTAAGCAATGCACAGTGTTCATAAAACAGTAATGTTCCTTCATGAATATTACAATAATTTCATCAGATTACACATAAAATGTTTTTTGTTCCCTATAGTCTCATCACTATGGCTTTTTCTGTGATTGTAGATAATACGTAGTGCAGCTTTGTTTTCCTTCATGACTCTGGGCAATAGCTTTCTACAACAATTAGTGATATGGGTGTCTCTGTTTCCTAATTTCTGGACGAAATAGCATCTTACTTTAAATGGTCAGTTCTTAGACTTTTTAACAAAATCAGATATTATTATCAACTCCAGCACCAGAAAACACTTCCCAAATCTGAGACATCTTCTCACTTCTACTTTTGGCAAGCATAGCCTAAGAAGAGACACTGAGTTTTGGGTTCTTGTGATTTTTGGAAAAGTTTTTTGTTGGGGGAAGAAAGCTCTGGCCTTAGCATCTCCTGTGCTGTCCATGCAGAATAATTTTCAGTAGCAGGGAGGCCACTGCCATCTCTGTCTTTATTGCTGATTTCCACGTCTTGTTCATGGCTGAGCTCTAGATCTGCACTTTCAATGCTGCTTCCATTGACAGTGTTATTACACAGACTTTTCAATACTTTGCCCAGACATTATCTCTTCTAGCAGTGCATGGCTTCCAAGACCTGGCAGATGTCTTTTTGCAAGCACAAATCCATCTCCGTTAATAACCTCTCTCCTAGCCTCTTGTCAGTCACATGGAAAACAATTTTATCTCTAAGCATATCATTTTCAGTAATCTCAGACTGTTGCTGCTGCTCTTTCTGTCTTGGTTTGGCTGTATACATGTCAATTCCATTTGTTACAGCATGATGAGGCAAAAATTGGTGCTGCTCAAATACAATGTTCAATTTAGAGTTACAGGCTTTCCTAAATATTTTTAAAATGCCCAGCGAAATAAATTTGTCTTCTAGTTGCTGTGCTGATACTATGTGTTGATAGAGTTCAAAAACTTCCTCAGTCACTGTGTGGAGAGAAACCCATGCACCATGTTGCTTGAAAATTTTCTCCTCTTTCACTTAACTTTTAGATTTTAGTTACCTAGGTAAAAGCATTGACACCCTTTCTCCAGTTCTCTCCTGTCACTGACCAAATGTAGTGGCTGCCCGGATAAGTCTGGGATGCACTGCTTTGGCTTTGGGCTACACAACTAGTTCTGTGCTTTTCTTTCCCCTTGTTCTCTTTTTAAATGAAATGTTGGAATCCCATGGTGCATAATATGAATATTGTCAGTATGATCATAATACACTAGGTAATTTTGGGTCTGTTGCTACACTAAGCTTTTACTAATATTTTGTAAGTTTGTGGGTGAAATGTAATATCCCTGTTTTGGGTCTGGTCATAATTTCCTCTGCTTCATGCATATCTATGCTATAGCCTGTAGGAAGCAGGATGGGAACCTGTCAGTCTGCAGGCAGGTAGTGGATCAGTCTCAGGCCTGCTTGAGCAGGTCTGCTGGAGGGCAATATGCCATGCCACTGCACCAGACTGCAGAGTGACACCGACCATTCCCTTTGGAGGACACAGAGTGGAAAGCAGAGTCATCATGACCTCACCTGATTCCTGATTATGGTGGAAATAAGTGGCAGCAGCAGAATATTGCACCCTCATTGATCCTTGAGGAAAACCTGCCAGTGAAACCTAATGGGTGGAAACACACCAAATTTCTGCTCAGAGTACAAAAGCAAAAGTAGCAGTTACAAGTTAAAGATGTATAAGTGGCTTTGGGCAGGCAGGGAAGGAAGGTGACTGTCTACTTTAGCAAGTGGAAGGGGTGCCATTTTACAGCTTTGCACACGCTCTTTGCTGATAGCAAACCACAGATCCTGTCCTGCCTGTCTCTGTATCATTAGTGGCCTCAGCTGAAGACACAAGAAAAATAGACAAGGAGTTTAAACTGCAATAGAGTCATTTTTCCATACCAGATCTGACTGTATTTTGAAGAAATTTAGCTGAATCAGCTGCGTAGTGAACAACGATGGTTGTGGGAAGCAGAGGTGCCTGTGGTCATTTTGGGAGAAGCTCTTGTGTAAGGACTGGCCCTGCTTTCCCAGTGGGTTTCCCTTCACATCCAGACATTTGTGAGAGCTCCAGCTGAGGCCAGCTACAGTGTGGATAGCATGGTGCAATTCTCTCTGGGTGGCCAGGCAGGCACCATAGAGGCTGGTGCTGCTCCTCCGTGTTCACGGTCTTCTTCCTTTGCAGCCTCACTGCATGCTGCTGACTGCAGCCAGCATGGCAGCCACAGCCTGAAGCCTCAGCAGCAGCGTCCCTGTTCACCCACCACTGCACCTCATCTGTTCCTGGTACAGCATCCCTGAGGTGGGCAGGACCAGTTCCAGCAGCCACATCCTTCTCATGGCCAGCTCTTTCATAAGGAGTCATCTAGCATAACACAGTTCCACCTTCCCAGGTAGAAACATCAGCCATGCATGAATGAAAAAAGTGAAGAGGGTCATGTTTTATCTCTTACAAGAAAGGCTAAGCGATGTCAAGGTTTATAAAAGATGTCAGACTGCTGCTCAGCTCTTGTCAGCTGTTGGCCTTACATGGGTGGAGTCTCAGATGTCAGGTATTTCTGTCAGGTGTATACAGACAAACTCACCACAGCCCATGACCAAGTGCTGTGGCAAAACTAAGGAGCCTGGAGGAAGAGCTGTTCTAAGAGATCATTTTGGTATAGCACCCATGCCCTGGCTCTTTCTCTATTTTGTGCAAGCTCTGAATTTGTGATAAATCTGTTAGTGGTCCTCTCCTCCTCCTTTTTTTTTTTTTTTTTTTGCATCTCCCTGTGTCTTCCTGTAGGATATACCCGTGTAGAGATAAGCTATTTTACTCACGTTACATAGCTTGTCTGAAGAAATAAAGGTGGGTTTTTGCAGCACAGGAGAGATGGTGGGAAGATACTTTCCAAGTGGTTTAGATCTCAAAGAAAGGCTTATGAATCCAATTTCCAATAATGACATGTAATTTAATAGTGATCTGAGTGATAATTTGAGGACATAAAAATTATTGTGAAGCTTATGGCCTGTAGGTACAAATCTGCTCTTTTTAAAATTTTCTCTCTCTTCTGTAACTCAGATTCTGTTTCCTAGTTTCTTTACTATCCTGCATTTATTTTCTTTCAATTTTGTATTGATCCTAAACATTATGAAGCCTTTGCCTTCTTTCCAAACTGATGGAGGGAAAATATAGAGGGAGTAAACAACTTAACTAGGGCTATCCTTAAACAGAAGTATTTAAACAAGCACCTAGGGTGAAATAATTCCTGTAACAGGATATGACAGGGCCATGAGATTACTTGGAACTGTCTACATAAGGAGCAGATGATAGCTCTCTCTGTCTGAGTTCAAACCTCTTGGGAAGGCACAGAGACAGGTAGCCTAGATTGGTGGTGGTGCTAATATAGCAGAAAGGCTTTGTGCTCAGAGCTGTCTTTTAACCACACATCTCAGACATCAGTTATCTCTGTCAAGTCACTTGCAGAGCATTGTTTCTAGTTTTCTCTCTGCATGATAGATACCCCACTCCCTTACTACAAACTAGGACTGGCTGAGATCTCAGACTTACTCTGTCATTCTTGGAATTGCCTCTGCTGCCCTATTCCCCTCCACACACACACTTTCCCTCCTGTTGAAGAAGTACACAGGGGGGAGGGAAGCGTGAGGACAGATTACATAACTTAGTTCTGCATTTGTGTTGCTAGTGGTTACCTTCTGAAGTCTGGTATTACCATACCCATTTCAAGTCCCCTGACACCTGTACAGTTGAAGTGGAATGAGGCATTATAGTATCATCAGATTAGTCACAGAGTGCATTTGTTACTCACATAGATTAGTAACTAAGAGGTAGCTTCAGCTGTCTGGATGGGTCAGGAGATCCTGATTTTCCAGGGTCCTCCCTGTAGAAAGAATACCAGCTGCAGCATTTAAGGTGTCACTAGAATTACACAATGGGAGTCTCCTGTGTCAGGGTGCTTTTTCCTGAAAGAACTAGCAAACACCAGTATTTTTCTCAAATGGAGTGAGTCAAATTCAAATGAGCTCTGGCATCTCACTAAGTGGTCCTTCAGAAGTGACTGTTGAGGATGGAGTAATGCACTTCACTCCTAAGAGAGAAACAACAGTATACTTCATTGATATAAAGTAGTAAGTTAACAAAGTTTAATGGTGAAGTGGCAGTGGTTTAACAAGATTTGATGACATGGTGCACTTGATTAGTAGTTTCATAGGGACAGGGCCAGACAAAACTGTCAGGAAGATCCTGCCATTGAATCATAAGGTTCAGAAAAGACCCCATTGCTTTCTAAACTTCTCAGCAATGAGTCTAGGTGCACCTGGGTTCAATTCTAGCCCTAGACTTGGTCAACAGTTATGTCTAAAGGATTATATGAACACAATCAACTCTCTATATCTCTTAGCTAAGATTCCAAAGTTTAGTATGCTATTAATCACTTACCAAGAATATGCCAAGGAATCTCAGCCTCAGAGAGTAACCTGGAGAGGTGTCTCTGCTCAAGAAGACATCCTGTTTTGCAGTCTGCTGCCATGCAAGGCAGCTCAGTGAGCCTTGGGCTGTCCACTATTTTTAGAGTAAGATGAGTATGGAGAGAGAAACACCTTGGCAGCAGCAGCATTTCAGCTGGTAGAAACTGTTTTACTGGAATGCTTCACTTCAGATCCCTTGACCTCACCTTTCCAATAAACATGTCTCCTGCTCTTTGCAGTGTTCGAGTTCAAGGAAGATTCAATCCCACGCAGAGACCCAAGACATAAGGCATGTTTTAGAGGCCAGTCACTGTTTGGACTGCCTGCAGCTGAATTCCCTGTGAGTCCTGCCAGTGGACCGCTCTACCGACTTCATTTGGTTGGCACAGCAAATGGTCAACGCATGATGCAGCTGAGTTCACCAAGAGTGTCTGTAGCACCTTGTTCTGTCTGAGGCTTTCTTGCTGTGATGTTCAGCAGGAAGCCATGTATCAGTGATCTACCTCCTTTTCACTGTTTTATGGTGCTATGTCTGGCATTATCTGCTACTCCCTAATGGTGTAGGGCATATTCAAATTGTTCAAACTTCTCTGGTTTCTGTTCAACTCCCATCTTCCCTAGTGACATACCTGTCACTGGGAAACAAGATATTTTCTTTTTACATTGTGAACCACAAATTCCGTGTTCCTTCATCACATCACTCTAGTGTTGCTTCTGATCTTATTCTAATAAAAAGTCACTAAATTACTTGAATTACTGCACTGCTTCTTTTCTCTAGGGCTTCATTTGCTCTGGATATATATAGGAAAGTGTTCGCTTTCTAAGTGGCAATACATTCTGCGTGGAAGAGCTCTGATTCTCCACATCTGGGTTTTTCAGGTTCTGCTTGACTCCTGCAGGAGGTTTGAGAAGACTTTAAGCACTGCTCAAGGCTTTAAGCTTTGTTCTGTAGGTCTGCCCACTGGTCAGTGGTGCTAGGAAACATTTTGTGTACAGGGCACATCCCATGACTCTGTATCCTTTGCACAGTGCCCCTGTTCATGTGCAATTGAAGCAAGGCTGAGGAAGACCTTTGCAGTCCAGTTAAGTTCCTATTTGCTGTAGTTAGCTGCAAGACCAAGAAAACTATTGGATTATCTTTCAGTGCAGTTCCCAGAAGGCTCAGGAGGTGCCCAGCATGGCTGCTATCCAAGACGTACTGAAGTTGCACTGATTCTGCAGCTTACAGTGAAATTTCAGGGTCTCTGAGCTGGGGGAAACTCTTACTGGAGCTGCATGGATTTCACTCCCACTGAAGCTGAAGTTTTAAATGGATTCAGACTGTTAAACTACATTTAAACAGTGTAATTTGCACAAATTTTCCACCAAATAGCTTCATCCAAATTGCCCACTAACTTGCCAAATTATCCTCCAATTTATTGCACTAAGCTGTGACATTTAGATGGTCCAAAGGAACAGAGAATAAAAACTTACTCTAAGTCTAAAGAAGTCTTATAGTCTAATCAAATAGTGATTATTAACCTATTAAATGATGCTAACACTTATATTTCAAATTATATACAGTTAGTTTTTCCAGTCCATATCTGATTTCACCATTTATGGTGACTTTTTTATATTGAATGCCTGTTACTTGCACTCTTTGCTACATCTGAAGCTGACAATACTCAAACTGTAAGGCTGCATTCATTTACTGACCAGCAGCTGACCTTGGTGAGTTTTAGTAACCCTGTTATAGATCTGGTTATATTCCTATGGTGGTATTTTCAAGTCCTCTGCTCTCTTCCCATGCCTGTGCACCTCTATACTACATTTTTATTCTAGGTTGATAAGTAGTTAGGAAGAATAACTATGTGCTATTGCTGTCTGTCTTTCAAAAGCAGCAATACCATTTGGGGTCCTGTTGCTGTGCAGGTTATATAGCTCAGGCACCAAGCTGCCTTTGTGTTCAACAATTTTCTCATTTATCAATATCCAGAAGAAATCAATAAAAAACCAGTATAGCTATTCTTTTCCTGACAGAAGTCCTTTTCCTTTATTTGCTTATAGCAATGCTGTGTGAAGCATCCTGAATACCTGTAGTTTTGGGGTCCTTTAAAAATGACTTTTCATGGTATTTGTTACTAATTCAATTCTCTTTTATGCATTGAAACATTTGCTTTTTAAAAAATTAATAGTTTTTCTAGTTATTGAAGAAATTGCTCAATGTCTCAGTCACTTTATTTTAAATAGATAAACTCTTCTCATTGGTTCCACCTATTTTCTCCTTTCTTTTTCCAAAAACCCTCCTGAAACAGACTTGTTTTTTCCTCTTGAAAGTAACTGAGCTACTAGATTACAGAGGTTCACACTTAGGGTATCATACTTACTAGAGGTCCATATTTGCAGAAAAGTGCTTTTTTTTGTCCTTTTTATTTAACAATGTTACTTTTCTACTTTTTTTTTTTTTTAATAGAAAGGAATCTTGCAGATTTTATAGGATTTGACTTTGTTATTCTGCTTAATTCAACTATGTTCAGCTGAATTAGAAAAGAGCCAACAGCATTGCAAGATTGTTTTCTTGAAGATGGAAGTGAAAAGGAACAGTAGATGTTTGATATCTGAAAAGGCTGAGAGAAGAGCTTCACGTAGGCCACAACAGCCATTTCCCAGGAAAGAAAACAGTGCAGAAACTGCACAGAAAATGAAAGAGTACTGTTTTGGTACAGAATATGAATTGCTAAAGGTCTGCACATCTGGGCAAACGCATGTTCATGTTCAGAGTTGCAGAAGCAAGAAACAGCTGCAGCTTTGTGCAGGACTATTTTGGGACCTTGTTTCCTCAGACAGAGATGGCTGTTTGCCAAAGCATCTCAATCTAAATTCTTCCTCAGACATTTATGTGAATGGTGGAAAAACAGAGTTTTCCAGCAAATATGTTTTAACTCTTTCTTTTTGTGTAAAAAATTCTGCCCTTTGTTCTTACAGCTTCTTTATGTTACAGAAGCTCTGGTGAAAGCTTGTGAGGTGTTTTCCCTGCCTGGACAGTCCCTTGGGGAAAGTGGGTCATCTTCTCAGATAATGTCTTTTCTTTCATGGTAGCTATGGTAACAGTGGCACCTGAGCTCAGACCGACCGAAGGAGCTGCTTGGTAGGTTATGTTGTCCACATGTTTTTGGAATTTTCCCATTCATGGAAATTGTCTGCTTCAGGCTACATGATGGTTTTTTTTGTTTTGGTTTGGTTTTATTTGGTTTTTGGTTTTTTTCCCCACATTTTCTGTGGGGTGAATGAAAATCTACTTCTACTGTCATTAGTTGAAAGGGAAGCTGACAGTGGCTAGTGATTCTGTTTGAGGTCTGCATGCACATTAACACTGCAGTAAATTGTTATGCACCTAAGACAAAAAATTGGCAATTTTTTTTAAAAGGCAAACTTTTCAAACAAATATAGAATTAGGCTGGATACTCCCCTCAGTGGCACTTCATAAATAGTTTATTACTTTTGAAGTTTAAAAATACCATATCAGGAGCTGTTAAATGTCCTTGATTTCTCTGCTTTTAAGTAAAAGTGAGTATGGTTGCACATCAGCCATTCACAAAGCTCTGATTAATGTGATGTCTAAGACAGTAAGCATCAAAGGGAAGTACTGTGTTTTAAATCACTCTTTCTTCCAACAGCAGAGTTCACCAGTGCCTTGAAGGCTCTGCTGTCCCTCTGGAAAAGAAGAATTTCTCTTCTTTCATTTTTCAGTGATTCAGAAATATCAGTTGTTCATACGATATGCTGCAATCAGAAATGTAGCAAATGAAAATTCAGAAGAGGTTGCTCAAGTCCTGGGTTAGAACTGCAGTGGGAGCTGGGTCAATATACAGGTTGTTTTCAGCAGCTCAGGTGTCCTGACTGCTCTGGGTGGGTCCTCCACTAGACAATTCTAGGTTACTCTGAAGCAGAGAACTGCCTTGCCATTGAGTGGAGTGGGAGACCCTCCGGGAGCTACGCCTGGGCTGCATGCTCCAGGGAACACGAGTGGGATGGCTCAGTGCCTCAGAGATCTCTGCCTTGGCAGGGCAGCCTTTAGTACTTTCACCACTCCCTCACAGCAGAGCTGCAAGAAGAAGATGAAGCAGGGCCTAGCACCTTGCCTGACCCTTGCTGTTTTTAGGAGTAATCTTTGCACAAATGATTTGTTTATATCCTGATGAAACTTATTAGTAAGGCTGAGAAACTACTGTAGTATGCAATAACTCAGTAAAATTTGCATTTTCTGTAAAAGCAAATTTTTTTGCTGTAAAACCATTTCAAGGTTGACAGAAGGACTGATTGCTGCTGAGAAATGGATAATTTATCATTCTAACCTGTTATAAAGT
The DNA here is from genome assembly GCA_013399875.1 of Gymnorhina tibicen. NCBI lineage: Eukaryota > Metazoa > Chordata > Aves > Passeriformes > Artamidae > Gymnorhina > Gymnorhina tibicen. The sequence goes on from VXAZ01001701.1 coordinate 33,669, forward strand.
ATTAAGCAGGTGAATTTGCTGTTACCTTAACTCTCTCCCTGATGCATATGGATTATGATTTAGTATATAATAATGCTATCAGTATTATTCAAATCATACATTACGCTACCATATATTTTGCAAATGTATTCTGTCAATTTGGTGCAGTTATCTCTTGATTTAGCTCTTGTCCATCTCCCAGTTATCTTTTGTCTATACCCTGCTTACCATAATTACTTGTTTCTAGACTGTGTCTTCTGAGAGGTGTCCTGTACCCAAGGAGGATAGCTGTGGAGAGTGCTTGTTGATATTTTAGTCTTTTCTAGGGCTGAGAGTTGGGGACGTAGGGGTGGAGTCCACAGTTGTGAGGGTTAGGCTCTGATTACCAGCACCGGCTGGGCTGTGTGTGCACAGTGAGCATCCTGCCCTGAATGAAGAAGTAACAGGTGATGGGGCAAAGGCTGCATATCTCTTTTCCCATACCATCAACCCCTTTACTATCCTCTCCCTCTCTCTTTGATCCAGAGGGCAGGGCTACTAGACAGCAGCTGCTTTCCTAAGCCCATCACAGTGGTGATGCCCAAAAGCCCTCCCACTGTTTTTTTTCCCTCATACTGTTCCCTTTCCTCTTCCCTCTGGATAGTCTTCCATATGGGGAAGGCTCGCAGGCTGTCAGGTAATGAAGGACATTTGCTCCAGTTCCTGGCTGGTTAGTAATGGGAGAATGGGTGTGTCCGTCTTTACAAACAAATTCTGTAACTAGGTAACTTGAAAGAACCAATCACATTCTGGAAGAATGGGTATGGGGGTCTTTACAAACATCAAACCGCACAAGTTTGTTACAGAACCCAACAGGGTCTGAACTTTTGAGCTTTAGGGAAGAGTATGCAGTCTTAATAGGCTTATAAGTAGTAACTTCTCTGCCAGGGTGGGCTTGAAGCTGATTTTAATGACCATACGATGTATGATATGGGGGGGTACATGTCAAAGGGGGAATATGTATGATGCAGTTCAGGACATCTGTACCTTCCTAGTACCTCAGCCAATTGGGAAAGGAAGAAGGCAACCTGTGGTTGGGAATTTAGGATAAAAAGGAGGCTGCATGCTCCAAAAAGTCAAGAAACCCCACAGGAGTATGCCTCAGTTGACTCTCCCTTTATCTGAATCAAGTTGATTCTTGCAGGACTTCTCTGTCTCCTCTATGGACACTGGCCTTTGGCAGTGTGATTTTCTGCACAACTGGGAGGTCATATGGGAAAGCTTCCACTTTCCAGGAATGGCAGATGGCAAATGGAGTTCATGGCTCACCTCACCCACTATTAGATGACCACTCCCTTCAGCCGGCACTGGATGACTGATTGGGTACTTGGGAGTGTCCGGAGACTGGTGAGTGATGGATCGAAGAGGTCCATCAAGAGGTCCACAGGGAGGGACCACTGCAAATCTCACCGTGGAGTGCAATGGGAATTTCGGGGAGTAAGCATGAAAGGATGCCCAGGAAGGGCAGTGAAGGAAAAACAAGAACGGATCGCAACAACAGCAATGAAGATCATGGAATACCCCCAGACAGTTCTTCGGGGACAATGCGGAGGTCCTGAGATAGTTTATGCATTCCCTCGGAGGTAACTAAGAAAATAATGGTAGAATATTGTTATTTTATCTGTCCGGAATATGATCTGCCAAGAGGATTTAAATGGCCCCCTTTTGGGACAGATGATGTTGATCTTTGTCAAAATTTTCATTGTATTTAAATTATACTGGGAAAGAACTGCTTGAAAAGGAAAAGTATGGTTAAGGCAAGGTGGAAAAATATGGTGAAGGCAAATACCAGCAAGAGTCTATGTAGTAAGGAAAAAAGAAGAAGAAGAAGGAAAGAAAGAAAAGAATAAGGGATATTTTCTGGTACCTTCCTCCACCTTGTCTTCAAAATTGACAAAGATCCAGGGCCAGCTGCTCCCTGTATCTCAGACTTCCAGGACAGGTAAAACAAGGAAATACTGTTCCTACGGCCCCCCTCAGGGACAGCAAGGGGAAAGGACAGGATATCATATCTGTCTCCAGAACTAGAGAGGGAGCCCAGTATAAGACACTAAGTGCTCCTAGGACACAGGAGATGGGGATCTACCAGATGTCCCTGTGCCAGGTTCCACTGGTGGGCCAGGGTGGAGGATTTGGGTATTTAATTGTGCCAGTTACCATGCAGGATATAAAAGGGTGGAAAAAAGGAATTACCTCCACATTTGGATGACTCCAGAGGGGTGGGGGAAAAAATAGAGGAATATTTGGGAAATACAGATTATACTTGTAAAGACTGGGATTTCCTCTTGGGCGTTTTTTTTAAGATACAGGAAAAATGGATGATTTTGCAGAAAGCTCCCCAGCTGTGGGAGCATTAACACCCAGAGGCCATGGGAGACGACAGTCAAAATGTGCCTATGGTGCTTGATGCAATCTCCCAGGCAGATCCTCAGTGGGACCCAAATAATCAAGCTAGACTGGCCTACCTTTCAGATTACAGTGTCTATTTAATTAGAGCAATTAAAACGGTGGTTCCTAGAACTAACAATGCTATGTCCTTAGAGCAAGAAAAAAAAAAGCCCTTCTCATTGGTTAGAAAGGACTAGGGATGTCTTGAGGAAACAATGAGGGTTGGACCCTGAGGAACCAGCCTTCGGTTTGTCACCAAAAGCTGGTGAAGATAAAGTTTGTCACCAAAGCCTGACCTGAGATAAGAATACAGAAATATGGGGAGTGGCAGCATAGGCCCCTGAGTGAGATGGTTAGAAAGGCACAGTAATTGTATGTAAGAAGGGATGAGGAAAAGGCAAAGGTGAAGGCAAGGATAATAGCATAGCTTTTACAACCCCTGAAGCAAAAAGTGCAACGACCCCCAGGACAAAAGGGAAGGGGGCAGTCACCAGGATGTAACAGGAATATGTCTTCCCCAGTGGGAGAGGGTCAGCCAAGACAGCATTGAGAAGGAATCAATGTCCTGTTTGTAAGAAAGAAGGATATTGGAAGAGGGAATGTCCCCAAAGACAAGTGGACCCTTGTGAGGAGGAAGTCCACTGGTTGATGGAAATGGATTGTTAGGGGTGTCAGGGTCCATTATACCAAGGACCCACCACATAGGAGCCCTTAATAACATACAAGGTGGGTCTGGATCAAGAGGAAGTACATTTCCTAGCAGACACAGGAGCCTCTCGGTCTACTTTGAATTTTATGCCAAAGTTGGGACAATTGTCAAAAGGATCTTTGGTTATTCAAGGTGTAGATGTAAAAGATGAGCAAATGCATCTCATCCAATCACTCCTAGTGGATGTAGGAGATAAATACAAGATGCATGAATTTTTACTTGGTCCAAATTGTGATTGTAACCTATTGGGAAGAGAATTAATGGCTAAATTGGGAATGCAAACCAGTATTATAAAAGGTGATACAGAGGCTAATACTGCTGTAACACTGTGTAAATTCTCTATTTAAGCTTGTGTTAAATTGAACCCAGAAGTATGGGCAGTCCCAGGGAAATTTGAAAAATTAGATATGGAGGCCCTTCAGATTATTCTGAAACAACCTGGACAAGTGGTCTATAAGAAGCAATGCCCTATTTTCAAGAGATGGAAGAAAGGGATTACAGCCTATTCTTGAGTTCTCACTAAAGACAGGTCTTTTGGACCCATGTATGTGTCCCTATAATTCTCCCATCCTGGTGGTTAAAAAAGCAGATAGAACCTATAGAATGATGCAGGACCTAAGAATAATAAATGAGATTATTAAACCGAGGTATCCCATGGTCCCAAATCCCTATACCATCTTGAACCAGATTCCCTCCCGATATCACTACTATTTAATACTTGATTTAAAGGATGTTTTCTGGGAATGCCAGCTTAAAGAGGATATATCAAACAGTATTTTGCCTTTGAGTGGGAACTCGGAGAGGAAGAAGAGAATATGGTAAAGCAACAATTGACATGGGCAGACCTTCAGCAGGGATATATGGAAACACTGGTCTTATTTGGACTAGCCTCACAAAAAACATTGAAAGAATTTACTCCGCTCCCAGGTATTAGGTTACTGTAATATGTGGATATCTTGCTCCTATCAGGAGATAGGAGGTAGTGGTAGAAGAAGCCACTGTGAAATTGCTTAATTTTCTAGCTAAAAGGGGGCTTAGAGTATCTGAAAAGAAAGCACAAATGGTGGAGAAAAAGGTTAAATATTTGGGACATATTTTGACTGAAGGCTTGCAATGTATTGATCCAGAGAGGGTCCAAGGAATTTTAGAAGTACTGTTACCCAGGACTAATAAGGAGCTGTGACATTAGGACTAATAGAGTGTTGCAGAACCTGGATTGAGGCCTTTTCTGTTTTAGCTAGACCCCTGCATGACCTTTTAATACAAGACATCCCCAATGTTGTGATATGGACATCAGAAGGAAAGCAGAGTTTCAAAGCATTAAAAAAGCAGATTCACTGAGGCTCCAGCCGTTGCCCTTCCAGAGAGGGAAAAAGAATTTGAATTACATGCGGATGTTTAACAGGGCCATGCCAAAGGTATTCTGGTGCAAGAACATAAGGGTGCTCACAGCCAGCTGATTTATTTTTCCAAAGTGTTAGACCCAGTGGCAAGGGGGTGGCCCCATTGTTTGCAACATTGTGCAGCCACAGCTTTATTGGTAACTGAGACACAGCAATCAACGGCAAAAGGATCTCTTATTGTTAGTCTCACATCAAGTTAAGGCTTTGTTAACCAAATGAGCTTCTAAATGGATAACCAGCACTACGTTATTACAGTATGAAACATGTTTAACGGAACAGGAGGATTTAGAATTGAGAAGTGGGGAAGAGTTTAACCCTTTTGGCCTGGAGAAGGGTTTAACCCAGCTGCCAGTTTAATTACAACAGGATTTTCCACACATTAGCGTGGGTCGGTCAGGAATAGGGAAAGGAGTGGCACATGGGCCCAGGTTACAGGTGTTGTCATGGTAGTTGATTTACAGTGAAAATCCTGGTTCTTGCAAAACTAGTCTTGCACTAAAGATAACTCTTAACTCTGAGGAGTCAGTAAGACAGTGATATCTGTTCCATGAATGCTGAGAGGCAGTGTTCCCAGGAGACCTCTCCTGAGCTCTTTTTCCCATCTGCTAATGCTGGGCATTATGGAATCATAGTATGATTCCTCTGAGATGGAAGTGTGCCACAAGGCTCATTGAATCCAACACTTCACCCTGCACAGGACAACGCCAAGAATCATACCACGTGCCTGAGAGCATTGTCCAAATGCTTCTTGAACTCTGTCAGGCTTGGTGCTGTGACCACTTCCCTGGAGAGCCTGTTCCAGTGCCCAATCATCCTCTGGATGAAGAACCTTTTTCTAATATCCAACTTAAACCTGTCAGAGTTCATATCATTCACTTGGGTCCTGTAACTGGTGACCACAGAGAAGAGATCAGTGCCTGTCCCTCCTCTTCCCCTCACAAAGAAGTTGAAGACTGCAATGAGGTCTCCCCTCAGTCTCCTCTTCTTCAGCCTGAACACAAAAAGTGACCTCAGCTGCTCCTCGTATGTCTTCGCCTCGAGGACCTTCACCATCTTCGCTGCCCTCCTTTGGTCAATCTCTAATAGCTTTTTGTCCTTCTTCTATTGTGGCACCCAGACCTGCTCCCAGCACTCGAGGTGAGGCCGCCCCAGGGCAGAGCAGAGCGGGACAATCCCCTCCCTTGCCCGGCTGGCGATGCTGTGCCTGATGCTCCCCAGGACAGGGTTGGCTCACACCAATACTAGTGAATGGTTAGCTACGCAGAGTCACGGGCAGATCCCCACGCCTGGAGACACACTGTGGAGTTGCATGTGCCCCACTTGCCGTGGGGTAACAGATTACGGCCAAAATGAGCTCTTTTTCTCTGGTGGTTTTCTCATAGCAGTCTCGTTTGGGACAAAACCTTCGTGTTGCAGTTATAGGGCTGGCAATAACCATGATGTGTTGTTACTAGACTCATTCCTGCTTGCGCTGGCCAAAGGGTTAGCTGTTGAGAATATTAGGAGGTTCATGCACTCCGTTTTGTTTATTCAGCTGACATCTCTGAGTAGTATCATTATCAGCCTAAATACTCAGAGTGGGAGCTGCATTATCCACCACAGTCTTCAAATACATCAAAAGAGACTTGGAGAGAGATATTTTTAATTAGAAAAGCTGGGAACATAGGATAGCCACAAATTAAAACTAATATCCACCATTCTATTTCAAATTTTCCTCTTGTCCAAACCCTCTGAAGGGTGCTGTGAGCCCATGGCAGTGGGGGTGTTGCTTAGAATAAGGCTTGACTTTTTGGCAGGTGATTGCCTCCTCCCCTCATGGGATTGCTGTGCGTCAGTGGAGTGCCCTCATTCTCTTTCCATGTGGATGGAGGCTGACGGCAGGATCCCTATCAAAACTGTGCCGCTCTGATGTCTTTTCTGCATGTGCTCTGCAAGTTGCACTGTCTTGCAACGCCTCCAGACACCTTCTGTGAAAGGAATATAAGCACCTATATGACTGAGAACTGCTGTATTTTTCTAAGGCTTACTTTATTTATTACATGACCATAATTCTAATTTCCAGGAACGCTTCAGACCTGAGATTCTTTGCTGCCCTTTCCCCTCCCTTCCATTGTCCCTGCAGAATTCAAGAACCTTATTTTATTGTTGTACTGAGAAACACGTTATGTCTGACTAAGCCATGTCATTGCTGTGCTGTTTTCCACTCTCTCCTGGCATCTCTGGGGAAAATGGTTTATGTAGCACAGTACTCCCAACAACCTACTGTGTTTCACTTCTTTCACAGGGGTACGTGGTTCTGTGTTTCCTGATGGGATTGCAAGCTGAGGAGGCTTAGGGATACTGATTATTCCCATTATTAGATTTTAGAGGATCCCACCCACTGATTTGGGGCCAGAATAATTTTTATCCATGCTTATTTGGAGCAGGGTGGGGGAGAGGATAGCATGATCTCTGGCAGCTGGTGGTGCTCTAACCTATACAAATATGTTCAGCTTTGGAAAAGCCTTATCAGTATGCATATCTTTGCTCTGACCTTCACAGCATTTTTGCTTTTGTGAGAGGTATCAGCGACTGGTAACGCAGGTGTGCTTGACTTTTGTAATTGTAATTTAAAAATGAGTTGCACCACTAATTGTTTTGTCAACATAGGAGCTGTAATAAGTCATTGTGCATTTTGCAGAAGCTGGAAATTCCTCTGTTCTGGTGTGAAAGGTATTCCAGAAACTGCATACACTGTGAGGGTTCTAACTTTTCCTTGCAGATGATCTGGCCAGGCAGTTTGACATTTCCAGTGGTGATTACATTGCTCTATGACAACTCTGTGTTCTGTTTAGAACCCCATGAAAAAAGATTTGACTGTATTAAATTTTGACTGTAATTGAATTAAAACAGATTTAAGCTCCCAAGATTTACCTATATTAAAAACACCCCCAAGCTAAAGCAAACCAATGAAAGATGTTTACCCATACTTTGGAGAAAATGGGTTAGTGTACATTGCCTACTTGACTGTTAATGACTGATTTCTCATGATCCTGAGCTTTGGATTGTCCTTTGCATCAGGTATCACCTCTTTGCAGTACCTCACAACGTGCAAACCAAAGCAAAGCTGAGACACAAGGAAGCAGTGGGTATGTGCTGCCAGGCTTAGGCTTTGCACAGAAAGGTGTAGGGAGGCATTTTACTACAAGGACATCCTTTCTGTAGTTAATATCTCTGTGGACTGTATTCCATTGCTTAGCATCATGGGCTTGTGTTTTCTTAGCAAAAGCAACAGTGGTTATTTGAATGACTTGTCTCCTTACTTTAGCTTTACTCCTCTCTTCATACTCACCCAAGGTTTTTGTTAATGCAAGAACAAATACTCAGGCTCTGAAATAACCCATAAACTTGAAGATGATGTCTAATAACCAGAGTTTTCTTGCTGCCAGCCAGGAAAGGCTGAGAACTGATACATCCAGCTGTGATTTTTAATATAGCCCCCAAATGGGACATCCTATTGGTTTAAAGAAAGTGATTGTTAAAATTATTACATCATTTGTGTTCTGCTTAGAAGGTATAGGAAGGCGGTCTCATGGCAGATAACATCTATCCTCCCTATTCTCAATGTTTTTCAAAGAGCTAAAACTTTTTGATTCATCTTACAATCCACAGTGGAGTTTAATAATGTATTCTCATCACAGTGCAACATGTGGGCCTGTTGGCCCTGCATGCTCCTCCTTGATCTGTCTGTAGTGCTTGTTTATCAGTTAAGTGGAGGAGTGTCTGTGTGAAACACAAAGAATTGTAATGTAAGTTATCTCAGTGTTGTTAAAAGTCAAAGTTGAGATTTTTGCGAGTTCAGATTCTGAAAGCAGAATTATGGCTTAAGTCAACATTTACATTTACTAACTGTAACTCCAAATGTCTTTCACTCTCCTGATGCTTCTCTTTCAGAAACATCATATTTATTTATATTTCAGCTAAATTTAAGTCATTATTGCCCAACAAAGATATATGGTGCTGCTGATATCCAGAATATGATTGCAAATTAGAAATACCCAGACACTGTACTGTGTGCAAATACAGTGATATCAGCTGCACTGGGTTACACACAGAGCCCCTCAGTCCTCTCTCATGCAGAGCACATAACTGGTGCCTAGGAAAGATAACCACAACCCAAGTGTAGGGTAATGGTGCTTTCTTGGCACAAGTTCTAAGCTTCCAGTGAGTTACAAATCATGGCTCAGGTACCTTTGAATGAAGGTTTGGATCCCTTCATTAAATTATGACAGAGCCTCTAGATCTCCAGCAAAGATATGCTGGGTCAGGAATTGCACTGGAAATGCTGAAACTACAATAGAGGTGTAGCAGTATCTAGTTCTTAATCCCGGGGCTGTGGAGAAAAATTAAGGGGAAATGCTCTCTTTTAATATTATCTCCATCTCATTCTGGCTAAATCTGTAAAACTGTACTAGGACTGTTTCCCAAACATAAATTCTCATTGTTTCACCAATTCTGGACATGCTCCTGTGTGTTGATAGGAGGACAGGCAAGGGCTACATGGTCTTAATAGGCTCATCTTGGAATAATATGTAAAGAAATGCCTTTAAGATTTTGAGAAGAGAGTGACAACATGGTAATACTGTGTAACACACACCGGATTGCTTTCCTTGCTGAAAAATTATTTTTTCCCAAGTCCAGAACTTGAAAATCTTTCAGAGATATTGAAAAATCACCTAGCATTAGGCTAGGGCTTCAGATGACAAGAAGAGTGATACTGGCTCTGAATGTGGCCATTCTAATGTCAGTGATGCAGGAGTGAGATCATTAGTGGTCATGATTGTTATTCCAGTCATCTAGTCCTCACTGACTGCAGAGCGAATATGGTGGCCAAGACTGTTGTAATGAGATCCTGGAAAAAAATGGCGTTTTCTGAACACAAGTGTAAAAAAAGAATCTCCCTCCTTAAGACGGGGTAGTGATTCTCCCCTCTTTTCTCAATCATCTCTCCTTTATTTTTTTGAATATTTGTGTCCCCTGAAGGATGGCACAGAGGCTGCCTTATGATTCACAGTATGTGATTTGTGATCAGACAAAACAGACATAAGTCAAAGGGGGAAAAGAGTAGACAGCTCTGGCCTGGGGGATGTTCTTCATTGCACCATCAGCACATTCAGGTTTCTTGTGAGTACATCCTTCGCTCCATGGGCTCTTTGACTCCCATAGTCTTGTTATTACCGGTACTTTAAGATCACCTTTTTTCTAATAGTTTGGCTCTCTCTATTGCTCTGCCTTTCTGCTGTCCATTCTGGTCTTACCTCCACTGTGCTCCATTCTTCTTCTCATCGAAGAGGGCAGCAACAAAAAGATCTTCCTATGACAACCATTTATCATTAGGAGAGCAATGCCTTGTGAGACTTTCAATTATGTTGTTGGTCTCTTGGTAAATCCATCTTCATCTTTCCTTCCTGTCCTCTGAACAGTGCAAGAAAGCAAAGGCTTTGTTTCTGACCAGGCTGGAGATCCCCCTAAAACTTTATGAGGTATGCTTTTGAGATTTGTCTGGGCTTTTAACAATGTCTCATTTTCCTTGGGGAGCAGGAAGGAAATTAGGAGGCACTATCATCGTGTAGACATTGGTGTAGACTTTATTTCTGCTGACTCACCATGGCCAGTTCTCCCCTTCCCCCTGCTCCAAGATATTTTCATGGATAATGAGTGGGCTCCAACAGTTCTAAAAACACAACTGTGAGTGCAGCAGAGGAGTATGTTTTCTGGGTACATTGCCACCCACAGGAAATGACAAGAGGTTTTTGTTGCTGGTTTGGGTTTTTTTTGAAAATTTGATTAGAATCATGGTATACCTCTGTGACCGAGACTGAAACAAGTCCCACGTTTATGTTTGTTGTGTGACTCGTGGTGGCATACAATACACCTAAATTCCCAGACATGTGACTGTGGCTCAGCTCTCTCTGTAAATTCCTGTCCTCTTATGAGCACTTTTACAATTGCATTATTATCTCTCCCCGAAGCCTGGCTCCCTGTTCTCTGTCATCAAGATTCAATCTTAAAAATAACAATCAGGATACAATGATCAGCAGTAGCTTTGGAGCTATCAAGGTCCGTGAAGCAAGAAACATGGTGTTCATCTCACTCCAGCCTCAGGAGACTGGAAGAAATTGCATATCGCTGAAGGTCATCAGAGGAAAGGAGCCACTCAATTCTGTGTGCGTGCAGACCACAGCACAGACAGGCCACACTGGAGGGGAGAGGGTGATTCTACTGGGTGGGTGTCTATGATTTATGAACCTGTGCCCTCAGATCTCACTGACCTTAGCACCTTGTAGGACCGAGAGAACAGAAGGCTTGGTTCTAGCCCAGACACCAAGGGATTGGTTCCGGAAAGTGCTGTGCAGACACAGTGGCATTCAAGCCTAGATGTGAGTATAGATTTGCCCTGAATCCTGATCCTGTTCCATTCTTGCTCCTGATTTGAGAAAACTTCTACTTGTTCCTCCGATGAAGCAAAGACCTTCAGGCTTTGCACAGTGATCATTCGTGTCCTGACCACACCTTTCCCTGATGCCAGGACACCATGGCTTCACTGTGACTTTTCCACATAGCAACCACCTGCCTGGAAGAGAAAGCAGCTCCCTCCCTGTGGCCTCAACATCTCTGACACTTGCATCTAAAGAGGCATTGAGGCAAGAACTAAATCTAGGGAACAGAATAGTTCTCTCATGTCTGTGTGGGAGGAGGAGAGTCTCTGTTTCTTTTAATCATGGCCAAACAGGAAGCAAAAAAACCAGGTCTCTTCCTTGGCTGGATGCTGAAGGATGGGGTTAGGTATCAGGAGTAAATAGTGTCAAGAATAATAACACATCTTGCCTCTTTCATCACTTTGTGTATCTACAGGCACCCCATGGCTCTTCATGCTGTCAGGCTGTTGCAGAAACCTCTGAGATGTAAAGGACCTGAAGAAAATGAAGAAAGGGAATACCAAAAGAAGACGGAAGCACTTAAAGAGCTCAGAAGAATATGAAAGCCCACAAGGCAAAACATGTATTTGCTCTTTATTACTCAACTGCTGATTTTCCAGTTTTTAACCATTCCCTCTCCACAGTCTACTTTTAATAAGAAAGTGAACTACTGGTACTTGAGTGATGAGTATTTCAAAGATTATGAGTTATGTGCCAAAAACTCAGGAGATCGTTCAAAATAACAGGTTTAAAAAAAATCGATATGTTTTGTTTCTATGATTTTCTTTTTGGTATCTGATTCTCTAGTAACCTCTCATTTTAAAGCTTCTCTCCCTAGAACTTCAAAGATATCTTTCCCTTTGTAAAAGCATAGTTTTTCTCCTGAATTCGCTACCTGGGATTAGAAAAGAAAAAAAAAAAAGAAAAAAAAGAAAAGAATTTAAATTGTAAGTATTCTGATTTGATGACACTGAACTACTGATGACATCAGTGTATAGGTACTGTATATGTGTGTATATGTATATGTACGTGTACTGTGGGTTCAGGGCAGTAGTGAGTCACGATCTCAATCTAAAGCAAACATGAAAGGATCTTTTGCAGCATTAGAACTTGGTAGAATACACAAATACCTAACAGGGTTCAATTAGTTTGCAAAATCAAAGCAGAAGACTCCCTTTTTTATAGACCAACGTAAAATATAATACAATTTAACATCAGTCTTCAAACTTGAAGAATCAGAGCAGAGTCTGGTGTGTATGAATGATGTAACAGCATATATATTTTTGAGCACTTAATACCAGGATGCTTTTGGCAGCATGGGGAAGCTGGAGGGAATAGTACAATGATGGTGGAGTGTTATGAAAGGAGATGGATGCAGGCCCTACAGAAGCAGTAAGAAACACTGAAGGCAGAGTTCTTGAAATGCACGTATAACTCCTTGCTCATGCACAGAAATAAACGGCTTGCTAGGTCCATTCTCTGTCCAAGTGGAGCTATGGGAGGTCTTGGATACACGGTGGTTCTTCAGTTCTTCCCTTTCTTCTGTTGCTGCAATAGGATGTAGGGGCAGAAAAAAGGCCCAGGCAGGAGCCACCTCATCCAGCCCCCAGCCACAGCCAGAGACAGTACTAGATCTGGGCTCGCCGCTGTGTGTGGTCGTAACATAACAAGGTGGCCTTGCCTGGAGGTATGGTTTCTGAAAACCAGGGACTCATACTATGGTGAGAGGAGGGAATTTGCTGCTCAGTGGGGTGGATGCACCCCTGACCTGCATGCAGGAGCACCCACTGGCTCAGTATAGGTTGTTCCTATTCACAGAAAGAGAAGCAATATTCTTTCTTCTTTTCCAGTCTCCTTCGTCAGGGCGAAAGAAAAGCTTTGCCTCTTATGTACACAAAGATGAGGGATATTTTTGCAGTGCTCCTGTCCCACCTGCAGTGACATTTTTTTCCTGTCTGTTACAACCCCTCTGCAATCTCCTTATTTGTACTAGCTACTTTCACCTAGATTTGGCAGACGACCAGGGTTTTGGAGGATGTCAAGTGAGAAAAAAATAGAAGAAAAAAAGGGAAATACGGGTAGAAGAAAGGGGAGAGAGGATCTCTGTTTGTGTGCCAAGCAAGGGAAAGGCAGCAGCACTGTGAGATCAGCCTCTGCTCAGTGCTAGTGGGTTTGTACTGCAAACAGCACTAACGGGAGCCAAGCTGTATTCATTCTCCTGTGGGTGGAACCATTTGTATGAAGCAAATCATCGGTATTTTTTAATCAGATTTTTACTGACTTTTCACATATTGATGGGATGTGCAACTTTTCCTGTCAATTACTCACCAGAAAATCAAAAACTGGTGCTGAAATAAACTCCTTCCAGGAAGACAAAAATTTGGACCCCATTTATCTCCTTCCCATTGCATACACTTTGTGTGGTGACAGCACCTTCAAAACACGTGTTAACAAATTCTGGGAGCTTAAGCTATGTGGAATTGACTGTGTAAGGGTGCAGAACATCTGATTATTGAGTGCTTGGGAACGTCTATATTTTGTGGCTCTAAAATGCTAGCTGAATAAGCAGCATAAGACATCATAGTGGCATTGCATGGGTTTTACATCTAGCACCTTTGTTGCTCTTTCCTGTCTGAGATTTTACTTTTGCAGCTTGGATATTTTAGTACAATAGAGAATTCCCATGGAATTGCGTAACTGTGCTACTATGAATTATTTTCATTAGTGCCCAGGAGTACCTAAGACAATACCTCTGTTATGTTAGGCACTGCTGGCACCTGTTGTAAGAGACAATCCCTCCTACAGAGGTTTTGCAATCTAAATAATCAATCATGGACTGAGAGGAGAAGGTAGAGGCAAAACTCCAAAGTTCAATTTTTGAGAAATAGAGGAAAAAAAATGAAATAATTCTCATTTTTAAGCATTTGAGATTTTGAGGACCTTGTTTCGTCAAAAGAACAAGGCATGTTAATTTCACAGTCAGAAATTACTCAGGGACCATCCATGAAAATTGATTTTCTCCACCATCTTGGTAAGGGAATTTCTTCACACAGGAGAGACCTCTGCCCAAACAGGAGCCATCCCTTGAAGGGATGCCAGTGAGGTCAAGGCCAGCTGGTGGTTTAGCCCATGGATAAGCCCAGTTTGGCACATCTCCCACCAGTCTCTAGTGATGTCCTTCCCAATTCTGGTGAGCATGGCACATACACGAGCCTCCGTGAGTCATATGGTCAAAATGAGCCATCTTTTGCTGTTAAATTTCACTTTGCTGATGCTGTACGTTTTGAATGGAGGCTTTTCAGAGCTGGTAGCATTCATTTTTTATTGTGGGAAAGTGTATTTTATCCTCTTGTCTTGTATGCAAAATGTCTGTCTTGCTACAGCTCAAACGTCCATAAAAAATTTACCATGGAACAGAACTGAGCATTAAAAATGTCAGCCTGCACAGATGCCCCTGCGAACCCTAGCCAGGTAACGTGCAGGGTGTGGATATAAGGTCGTGGCAGACAAGCCCCTCCTCCCCCTCACCTATAGGCAAGCAATTTAGCAAGACTCAGCCCTTATAAAGGAGCTCCTCCAGTCATTATGCAAATCAACCCTTTCAGCCTCATTTGCATAATTGACGAACAGCTGGAGTTTGTCAGAATGGAGGGGCTGTGTCCCTCCTTCCTGACTGCTGGAAAGGGTTGCTTTAGCATGTTTGCTGAACTGTTGAACTGATAACCATTTTTCAAAGTAATCCTGTTTGTTCATAAGCCTATTAGACTGTGCTATTTTTAATTCTTTAATACAGTGTGTCATATAAAAAAATACAGAAAGCAAATTAAGTTAGTTACCATAGCAGGTAGCCTCTTGGACTGCAATCAGTGAAGCAGATCTTAGCATGGAAAAAGGCTCATTAACTTCAGCAGAGAGACCCTTTCCTTCCAGCTAATAAGTGAGTCATACAGGTACATATTTTTGCAGAAACTAGATATTTTTCCCATCACAGTCAATTGAACTGCCCATGTTTTATAGCCATCTGCCTGCTTAGGGGTGTGTGTGTGTGAATTGTGTTGTTTAATGTACTTTAAAATCCTAGCTTCAAAAGCAGACGTAAGAATAAAGGATTTGTTTACTCATCAATATTTCCATTAAGGCTGGAAAAAATCTTCTAAGTAGCACAGGAGTATTGCCAGATACTGTTGTCGTTTAAGGAGCTGAATATATTTTGCATCATATAAACTGTGTACTTGCAACAGAATAACTTTTATCCCGTGATATGGATTTTAATTGTGTATCTGAGGCTCTGATCCTCAGGATTCATTAACCATCCCCTCATCTAACCCTCCACTCATTAGCTGCTGCCTTACACCTTCGTAGCTGTCCCCAGCTTTGGGAAGGGCCTGTGATAAATAAGACTGCCCTGTGGCAAAAGGTAAAATGTTAATGTTTTGTTCTGTGCTTCTTTGCATTTGGGGGGAGCTGCACACCCCGACAGACACCTGATAAACTCCGACCCATGAGGCTGATCAGGGCTCTGTGGAAAGCACATCTCATATTCCTTACCTTCCTCTTGCTCAAATGTGAGGACTTTTTCTGCTATATCTTTTCTGCTAATACATTTTCTCATCTTCAAAAGTAAAAATAACTTTCGGAAGATATGAGTGATCACCACCATGTATGCCAGCCAGTCTTCAGTTAGAGAGTTAATGGGGATATATAACACAGGAAAATGCAAGTCTTTGCAAATCTCAGAGCTCGGCCCTCTAAGAGGATTTTTGAACTGAAACGGCTGATTTCTTTGGTTTGTCACTGAATAAATAAAGACCATATTGGATTGTGACATTCAGTTTGTGCTATTGCTTCTTTGCATCTTTAGACACAAATACTCCTTTTGATGTCATAACACAACACTTTCTCCTGGAAGGACAGCAGATGAGCTTCCATGTTTAGGCTGGCAGCTCCAAGGCAGCCATGGTCACAGTGAAGCATTCATAGAGCTGAAGATGATGGACACTAGCACTCCCAATCTGATTATTTATCATTTTGGTCAACCAAAAGCTGTTGAATAGTACCTGATAGGTTTTTTTCTGACAACAGAGAGAATTTGGAATTAGGTCCCCTACTATCAAATTAAAAGGTGTCACAGCGGCATGATGCATGTAAAGTCACCCTGCCAATTCATGACCGTCGTAGACGTTTTGTGAGTGTCGATTGGGGGTTTTTGTCTGGTTTCTTTTTGGTGCTAGAAGGCTTCTTGGTTCAAGACAGAAAATCAGCCAGGTATCACACAAATCATAAGAGCAAGGATGTTGCTTTGAGGATCTGAAATTCATGTTACTTCCACTAAAGGCAACAGTCCTGGTGAGTCAATCAGTGAGAAACAGAAATCATTCTCTGAAATTAAAGTTGTCTTTTTATTTCACTAGTCTTATAATTTTTTTTTTAATGCAGGCACTGTCATTCCAGTATTCAAATTACAAATTAGCTTTTGATCTAGATGGATTATTTCAGCAAACAAATGCATTGCACTCTTATACTGGGTATATTTAGATTAATTAGGTCATCTTTATTTTAGAGAAAGAACTTCTTTAGGCTAAGAAATGCAATAAAGCCTATTGATTAAATGAACTCACTTATCACATATACATGCGGTTGATAAGAGCCACTTAGTATTTCCTGTGTAGAAAAGAGAATTCAGCATTTTCATGTGGCTTCTATTAGTGTCTTCATTAAACATTCATGTCATTTTCTTCCTTTCCCTTACTTGTCTAATAAATATACCATTACAGCCATTAATTGCCCAGAGTTAAGTTGTTTAAGTGCTATAAGATATGCCAAGTAAATTGTTGGCTCCTAAGGTATTGGTTTTCTGTCTAGCTATCTGGTGTTTTTGCAGTCCCTTGAAACTCCAAATTCAATCATCTCTGCAGCAGCAGAAAGGTAATTGAAACATTAGGCACAGCTCAGTCCCCAAGGGAATGAACAAACAAAAGATAGGCAAGCTTACTGTGGCGTTCTACAAAGGTAGGTATATTCCATTTTAGGGGGAAAAAATCTTTACAATTGGAATCAAAAAACTACTGCAGTGAGAATTAATAATGTTATTGGGGTAGTAGCAATGGAAATCATATTTTCCCTGTTAGTTGCATAAACATGGTGTAATAAAATAGTTCAAATAGCCTGGCAGGTAGACAGACACAGCTTGTGGGAGCTTTGAAATCCACAGCTCAGGATCATTCCTGATTTAGGGAAATCTGGAAATGTCAATCCTCACCTTAAATTATTATTCCTTAAAACCCCCACATTTATTTCAATTAATGCTTAGCCTGTGCAAAGCACTTGCAGATCTTCAAGAAGTATAGTCTCCACCCGAAGGACAAGGTAGATATGTCAACACATATTAAGAAAAGAGGACAAGAGGTGATTCATGCACAACTGACCTTGAGGCATTGCAAGAAGTAGGGCTGCTGCTGCTTATTTAGGAGAGCCACGAAGTGAGAGAGCGTAGAGTCTTTGCAGGTAGGCCTGGACAAAATAAGCCCTGGCCTGCCTTTATCACAGACTTGTAAATAGGAGAATAAGGTGGGGTTAGGCCGCGGAGACTCAGACATGACAAGTAAGTAAATGGAGAGTGACAAGGGGCTTGGAAGGTAGCTCCAGGAAGAAGGAGTGAGATGGTAATCAGGAAGGCAACCAAGGGAGTGGATGTGTGGAGCTGATTGCTTTTGGCAAAAGCCAGTAGACAGGAAGGGGAAGCTGAGCATAGGAGAAACCAAAACCAGGATATGGTGGTCACTGAAGGAAATTTTAATGAGATTGTCTTCAAGAGAGAGCAGTAGAAAGGAATATGATTTCCAAGCAGAGATGCTAGTTGTCTGCTGATTCCTTCCAAAAGTTGAAGCCCTAAATCCACCTGTTCCCTCTGGCTTAAAAGGTTTAAAAGTAGTTTAGCAGGATGACTCTTAGTGTCACCTCCAGCTTCTGCTGCAGTGCCATTAGCTCTGATATCTGCGCAACAGCTGCAGATAAGAAACAGAGGTGTTTTGGCTTACAGGTCTCTCTCAGCCAGGGACTGTCACCTGGGGTTGTCCAGGTGAAATGGTGCAGCAGTAAGGCTACCTGTTTGGTGTGACATGGAAGCTTAGCTGAAGCAAGCAGAACAGCCTCTTGGTATAGAATTGTCATGAGCTCCTCACAAGAGCTCACATTTCCTGGAGACCTCATTGCTGAAAGAGAAAAAATCATTTTTATATTTGCTTTCTGTTTGGAGACCATTCTGCCTTTTTTGCTGGATGCCTTTGTGTCAGGTGAATTACACATTTGTACATACTTCTTGAACGCTTCAGGAGACACGGCCTCAGTTACCCACACTAAGGCTATGAGCAGTCATGAGTACCTTCTGGGACCAGCCCAGTGGATGGGTCCTGGCCTCAACTCACTTTGGGGTATAACAGACAAATGGCAGATATATTATCTCTTCAGATGGATGTTTTGTGATTGAGTCTGTCACTTTGGAACTCTACGTTTCTAAATTAATCCCCAAACTGTACCTCAGCAATTTATGAACAGAGGTTTCATCTCTGTCCCTCTAGTGCTTTTAGGTCTATGCAGTGTGGTTTGTAGAAGGCTCCCAGTTTTCTGGGCTCAGTGTTTCACTGTCCTCCCTTCTGCTTTAAAGAGCTTCTGCTCTGGCAAATGACATGTGCCTCAGCAGCACATTACAAACCAGAGCCTGTGAAGAAAATCTGCCCTTATTACACTTTAGGAAGGCCTTTTCCTCTCTCACATTTTGAGGATGTTGTTAGCTTTGCAACTACTCTTCTGCCCACAAAACACCCAGGATACCCTTTGGTAGACTAATTGCAATGCTGGAAAGAGGAGAACAGTGTCGTTACATCTCTGTCACTGTCTTGGTCTTAATAGGAAGGATATTGTCCTGAACTACAGGCTATTGCACTAAAATGTTTCTAAGAGCCTCCTACTTATTAACGATAAAGTCACCTTTTTCTTACAGAAAAAGGAGCAAAAATATTTTTCATTCATTGAAGCTACTATCCTCTTTCTTCTCCAGCTTATCTCCAGCTAATTATAATTGTATTGACCAAAATCACTCCTTGGGAAGTAAAGGGCTTGACTTACTCAATTCTCTCATCTTCCATGCAGAAAATCCTTCTGCTTAAGGGGCAGGATCCTCTGCAGGTGACCACTTTCCACCAGTCTTTACTCAGGCATGAGTCAGCTGTTGCACAAAGTCAGCAGGGGCCTTTTCAGCAGCTTCAAACAGCTGCTGGATCAGATGCTGCCTGAGTGCTTGCTGAATAGGAGGGAGCAGCAAGCCTTTTGCTGCCTGTGCTGTCTGGAGTTTGACAAAGCTGAATTTTACAATTTACTCCCTCTCTGCCTTGAAAACTCTTCTCATAGAAAGCTACTTTGGGTACCTCCTGCTCACAGTGCACTAGGTACGTTTCACTCAGTTTGGCTCTACAGTGAAGATGTTCTGCTGCAGCAGAGTTTGAGCCACACACGACAGAGAAAGCCAAGTGGGAGATGGGTGTGAGGGATGCAGTCAGGTGTGGGTGCAGAGCAATGTGACTAGGCTGTTCCCAAAGTCCTGTAAGGAACAGAGTGCCCAGGCATCATGCCCCTTCCCTGCAATTTGCTGACTTCTTTGTCAGGCGTGTTGTGCAAGCAGCATTTCACAGAAAATCTCTGCTTGTGATCAGAGATTTATGACATCCCTAATCTGTCATCAAAGGTTACAACCTACCTTTTTAATGAAGGTTCTTTCCATCAGTTATAAATATTCAGCAATGACTAAATACTTAAGAATCACTTTTTATTCTTACAAAAATTCCATCTTTGCTTTTCCTATGAATAAATTAATGCATGTGGGAACTACAGGGATCTTGTGCCAGGAGATCTCTATCACCATGTTCTGCTGAACTACAGAGCTGAGTTGAACATTGTCGTGTACATAAATTAGTTTCACATGCAAAAATTGGCAGATGTAACAAACTATTTCTCAAAATACGCAGCCTAATAAAGCATCGACAACCCCACTGGAATAAGCAGGATCTCCCAAAGCATGTAGCATTTTAACTGTGTGTCTTGAAGCTATTATAATGTAAGCGGAGTAAACATTTGGCCAATACAGAAAATGGGCATATCTCCCACTTACGAACCCTGCTGTGGTTTCTGCATTCACTCGGCAAAGGCTGTGGGATTGGTTACCATAGGAACCATGGGGAAATGAAGAAGAAGTAACTACCTGAAACCCAGTTGCATAATTTTACCACTGCAAGACTGTAGTGAGGCACTGGGTACAGACCACTGGCACTGATGTGACCCTTTGAAGAAGAGAAAGGTATCCTTGCCATTCCTGCAGCATGGGAAGGCACATGGGGCCTGCACCTTGGGCTCTGATGTGGCTGGGCTCTGAAGCCTGTGATGGAAGATGGAGTTGCAGCAGTGAACACCCCGAATTCCAGAGGCCTCTTCAAACCTGAAGCATTCAGCACAACCCCTCGGAGGCCTCCTGATTTACAGAGCAGTGTTTTAATGATGGGAGAATTGAGCACCTCCTCAAAATTTCCTCTGGATGGGTATGCAAAATGCAGGGGTGTGCAGTCCAAGGACATAATCCCAAGCTTGGCTTGGCTGCTTCATCTTTGTGCTTTTATTTCCTTTGACTTCTCAGAAAGGCAACTGCTTCTGCCCCTCTTAATTTCCTTCTGCTTTACTAGGTCAGCTGAAGAGGAAAGACTCAGTTTGTTCTCTTTCTTGGCCTGGGGTCACAAAAACAAGTCTTTGCCTCCCTTAGCTTCAGGCCCAAAGGCAGACTGCCAGTGGTGACAGCCTGGCGTGGGGAAGACACCTTGATGTGTATGATTTAATGGAACTGGTGAGGTTCATAAAGCCTGGTCCACAACTGGAAACCATCAACTCCACTCCCCACAGAGACCTCCACTGTTTCTGACTTTGGAGTCCCAGGGATACTTTTCTCAGCCTGCACTCTGCACTATAATTCCTTGCCCCTTTTAAGCTGAAAAATGTATTTGGCACTAAAGTTTCTATTCAAAATTAGCAAATTTCCTCTGCAAAGCACTATCACTGGTCCAGCAACTCCTAGTGGCTTTCAAAACAAGGCAGTATGCTGTACCTAAAGGCAACACCAGCATTATGGTGAGCTGAGGGAAGAGAAAACTTGCTGTCCTCACAGGTTTCAGAAAGGGATGAAGACCTTGTGGAATGCATACAGCAGTCAGTACAAAGACGTATTTGTGAGACACAGGTAATCTCTCCCTCATAAATACAAATATAGAAGAATGGCAAGTTATAGCAATCTCAACTTGCTGTGTTGAGAAACTGTAGCATTTTTCAGGGCTGATACTGAATCCATCACAAACTATCTTGGAAGCCTATTTATGAATATGAATTTCTGGAATTTGTTTACCCACCTGGACTTCTCTGCACGTGATGTAATCTGGGGAGTTCACCACAAACTTTGCATTTATTATGCAGATTGGTCTCAAAAAACAGATGAGAATTGTCTGCTTCTTAGTCTTTGAGCATCAGAAAAATCAAGCTGTTTTAAAATTCTGGCTCTACTTTTTAAGATCAAGAAGAGTCACTCATAATTTTTTTTCCATCCTATTTCAGTGGAACCTTGCTCTCTGAAGGATATTAGGAGAGTGGTGATGAACTACAGTTGAAAACAAAATGATGGTGTTTTCTGTCATACCCATCACAGAAGCAGATTAAAAAGTAGCTAGGTTTGGCTTTATTTGAGTGCCATGTCTCTTTTGGTCCAACAAAAGCCTATAAATGTGCACTGGAACCTAAAAACGGTCCTGATAAAATCATGTGATCTCTGGCTATGTCCTCTGCAAGTGCCAACAGATTGGTCAAACTATATTGGAGAACACAATTCATGTAATCCAGAAATGAGATAAGTCCTTGGTCTCTCCTATTTCTTTGCTAGGTTGCAGGACTTGACAATATATTAACAGCCCTGAAGTTGTAGATGACTATTTATGAAGGAAGGCAAGTGTTTAGTTGCTTGAGACAAATTAGTTTGAGGAGCTGTTCCCAGGAGCTATGCTATAAACTATACTCATTGATCCTGGTACTCCTATAAATTGTGGGTAGGCCTTGCATTTGTCTGGCTACTGCCAGTGACATTGCAGGACTTGGCTTGTTTACTTGCCCTTCTACTTCCACACTGCCTACATAAAAATCTCTGTGGGAAAAGAGGTGCTTTGGGCGTGGGAGAAATGGGAGAACTTGGACTGGACACTGAAGCTGCAGGAGCTTCCAGCCTGATGACTGGCAAATGCAGTCCCGATACCCAAGTGACTGCTTCAGCCCCTCTGTCTGCTCATATGTCTCAACATCCCTGTTATGCATAGATAGCAAGGCACCCTTCCTTGCATCCTATATTTTGCTCCAACAGAATCTGCATGACTAGTCCTGGATGCATGCCTAGATCTGGAGCTCATCACTATGTGATGAGCCAGTTCTGCCCAGCATGTAGCCTGATGCCTAAGTATTTGGTTTGGGATCCTAGGCAGCAGAGATTTCTCAAGGGGAAAGGTCTACAAAAGCACTTGTCTGCAGTGAGTGATGAATGTTTCAGGAAATTTAGAGTATCTGACTATGCACTGCAGCACCTTTTCCACAGTATTTTGGAACTGGTTTTGAGATGGGAAAATGGATTTTGCATGTAACATATTTTTGCATATCACTTATAACTTTCATTGAAACACACACATTAGGCAACAGCACACATCTGTAGTAGTAGCAGCCTTTGACTGACATGGAGAGTCACAAGAAGGATGTATCACTCAGAAGGGAAAAGAGGAAACAGAAAGCACTCTGGTTAAATGGCAAAGAGTAGGGGTATATTCATGCCAAAAAATATTGTTTAAGAAATGGAAATCTAGTTCTTGTAATGCTAATGGAGTGGAAACTAATCTTCCACTTTTGTCTTACCTGCCAGAGTGGAAGCAGGATAAAAGGAAATTTCAAGAGCAAATAGCCAAGGATACCAAGGGCAATAATAAATTATTTGCTGTATATCAGAAATATGAAGTTTGCAAGACAGTCAGTGTCTGTACTAGACCATTAGACTGTGAAATGGACAGTCCCATTGCACAGATGCTAAATGATATTTTTGTCTTGGCCTTAAAGGCAAAAGTTACTGGAAAATAAGGATTCTCAGTTTATTTTCTGTTACAGCTATAGCTGGTAAGCATGAACTATGGAGGCAAAGGCCTCAAAAAACCTCAAGACATTCCTTAGCAATAAGGTACTAAAATTATGGCAGAATTTATATATACTGAAAGAAAAAATATATGGGTAACTACCCGTAGTCCACATATAGCTGTAGCAGTAGCAGAAGATGTTGGAAGGGACCAGAACTGTACAATCTGAGCAGGCAAGATGAAGTGAACAGACCTCAATGAAAGCTTCAAGATGAAGATGAGCCTCTGGGGTTTGTACCCAAATTTTCAGATTGTTTGCTATTCTGTTCCTGACACATCTGCCACAGATAATTTTTTTCCCTCTTTCTCCAAAACGCAATGTCCACAGGGAAAACAACTTTTTTTTTTGTCCTTCTCTGGCTGGGCAGGAGCAGTGGTTCCATCTAACTCAGAACCCATCAGTATATTCAAGTTGCTTTAGTTGTTTCTTTTACTGTGCACTGCCAGTTTGCAATGCCCTTCCCTAAACTGAAATTCAACTACAATTGGGTGGCCAAAGAGTCATTTTCAGTAGGGGCTTTCTGATGTTCTTCATAAGGCTCTCCACGCCTTCCTAATCTAAATCATGGTGTATCATCAGGAAATCTGCCACCTAACTAGTCCTTTCCTTCTTCTTGGTCATTACAAAGCATGCTGAGGCACGGTGGCCCTAATGCTTCTCCTGACAGCACCCTGCTATTGACTGCTTTCTGTGCTGAAAAATGGCTGGTCTTGTAGGCTGTTCATTTTCTATCTTTTAACCGTGTTTTAATCTATGACAAGACCCATGCACCTCACTTCTACTGCTCTAATAGCCCTGATAAATGCCTTTGGAAATCCTGAGCAAACATCAGTTCTGATGTAATGAGGTAATTCATCCTGAAGCCTTTGTTTGGGGTTCAGTCACTTCATCTTGCTGGAGCCACAAGAACAAAGGGTGAAGGTAGGGAAGTTGTCAAACATGACAGAAATGGGAGGAAAGGAATACTGCCTTCTGTGAGATTCTAAGATTGAGGGCTGCAAGACAACCTCCTCTTCACCCTGTGGTAGTGATGGGATAAATAAAATAGAAGTACAGAGTAAAACCACAGACATAAGGAGCACCAGTAAGACCTGCCCAAGCAGTCCATTGTGTTGACTTTGCCTGGCCAGAAGGGCTCAGTCCTGCATCCGTGTTGTCTGATGTGGGAAAGGTGTCCATGGCTGCTGCCCTGGGTGCCCAACCACCCATCTTCGAAGACTGAGCTCACCTTTGTAGGGGTTCGGGGCGGTAGTCATCAGCTGTGGGCCTATCTGCAGGACCAAAGCTGTGGTTTTCCCTGCTTCAGGCACCAGCACCTCTGCTGCTTTGCACTGCCTTTCCAGAGAGCTTGCATGACCCAGGGAACAGTTCCTCCAAGTAACTATGTCTGCACAGCAAGCTTAGAATTCACTTAGAAAAGGTTAGTTTCATTTTACTGACATAAAGATGTCATTTGGAGTTCCTCTTTGCAAAACTCTCCTCTGCCTGGCCGGTAGGAACAGGATCATTAAAATTTCACAGCCTAGGCCCCAGGATTCCTCACTGTACTCTTATCTGGGCTTTTCAGTCCTGAACAAGCAAGTGATCAGTTTTCTCCTTATGGACAACTTTCTATATCTTCTTGTTAAATAGCACACTCAGAGATGTGCTGTCACTGAGGTGTCCTCATTAGCCCATTCACCATGGACAGTGGAAGCAGTCTGACAGGCATGAATGGGTAGACTGAGATGGTTGCAGGGTTCCTCACAGAGTTCCCTTGGGCCTCATTTGTGGCAATGGGAGTCCAAGCAGCTTCAGCTCATGTAAAGCAGGCAAGCTGATTCCTCACATCTTCCCCTGTGGTTCAAACCAGGGTCTCTTTACAGATAGCACTCCGCATAGATGCCATACCAAACAAGTGGGTGAATGATGTTCTCTTTTCCTCTTTGCCCCATCAGGCCATGAAGACCTGAATTCCCTATGGGGATGTGATGGACTGATATGGGATTTGTCCTGTGCATGCGTTGCCTCAGGTTGCCTTGACAGAGGAGACTGTGCATGGCAATATGATGAGGGCTTGCCTTGGTGATGTGGTATGACCGCAGTCCACACTGAGAGCTCCATCACGCTGGGAATCCAGGCTCTGGTTTCTGTGTGTTTTCTGCTGCTTACTTTTCTTTGACAATTCCTCCCTGCCTAAACTGTGATATCTGCATGAAATGAGTGGCTTTCTCTGTGTGTATGTGTGTAGGCTTGTAATAGCAAGCAGACAATCAGGTAGCAGATCAGTTGTACATCATGTTGTTGCACAATGTGTGATGTTCAATGCATGAAGATTTGTAGGCAGAGTTCATAGCTGATGACTTGCACTGATTCTAATGATAAAAAAAATTACTTTTTGGTGCAAAACAAAAGAAGAAAGAGGGAGATTAAAAGTAAAGGTAAATTCAGCTAAACACAAAAAAATATTTCAGGAAAGATTATATCTTGTGAGATATTTGTTGTCTAAACTGGCTGGGTGCATCACTGTGATGGGACCCAACACTATTCAAGCACAAATGTCAGGCGGCAACTCACCATCCAGGGCAGGTGAACTGTGGCAAAGAATAGCCGTGGCCCCACATAGACCCAGTTACTGGGGAAGCTGAGGCTGTGGTCTGCATAAGGGACATGGCAGGTCTTCCCCTGGTGCTCTGCTAAGTGATCTGATGCTATTTAACTCCTTCTGCCCAGAGCTGACCTTGACCCTGGCAGAAAACTAGAGATACGTGACCAATTCCAGACACTGCCTTTTCTGGCCCAACAAACTGATTATCGGAAAGAGAACTTCAAACATAGTTCTCTTGTGATTTTGTCAAGCGTCAGATTTTTGTCTTTCTTTGTAGTCTGTTGTGAAACTTGGCTCATTGCTGTCTATGTTCTGATTTTGTTTTCTAGAGCTGTACTCTGCACGGTTCTCAGTGTTAACCAAATACACTTTAGAATTAAACTTGGCTTCCCCTAAGGAAGAAGCGCAGGAATTGGAAGAGGGTTTTGCATAATGCTGGGTCATACTAGGCAACTTCTCAGCAGTTCGTACATTTAGCAGATTCTGAATCCCAATTCTTGTGGAAGAAAGTAGTAACCCTCACAGGTACTAAGTGATCCTGTGATTGAAGACAAAGAATTACCAGTGGGTTGCATGATTCATCTCTACCCTCACTGCTAAATATATGAGACAAAAATAAAGTGTTTCAAAATCATATATCCTATCCTAACAAAAAATATAAAAAATCAATACTAAAATAGTACATTCTGGGCAAAGTTCCCCTAAAACAGTAGGATAGCAGTTTCTATTTTTAAATTGATTGTCTGTTTTTATTTTTTTCTGTAGTACAGGAAACAGCTGAACTTTGCTATAAGAAGGAAAACCCAACCAAATAAAATGGGGGAGAAAAGTAGCTTATCTTTACATTAAACACATCCTATAGGTTCTTTACTAACACATAACTGTGTTAACGATTTCTCATCACCACAACTGCTGACGCAAGTGCCGTGGACTCATTCTGACTCAGAATACATTCTGAGAGAAGATATGGAGTGAGGTGACACCAACCTGGACATTCTGCTCCCAATGGAGCAGCCTCTGGAGTATAAATCAGATCTTGACTCTATTTTATCAGCAGTTTTTCTCTTTGATACTGATGCTTTTGCTCTCTTGGATGTGCAGAGGGCACCGTAACAGTGTCCGACCTGCAAAAACTAGACCAAACATCAGTGGATTCATAAAAAGGGTGTAAATTGCAAGACAGATATAATCTCCTGCAGACTGCCTTTAGAACAGGTTTCCCAGGAAACTGAGTTATGCCACTGTCCCAGACCTACATTCCTGACAGGATTAACTTAGTGGGCTGAGGAAACATCCCCCCTACTCTTCCATCAGCAGCCTTTTTGTCAGTGAGCCTTTAGCCCTGTTTCCAGCACACAAACCTGTACAATGCTGAGCTTTTTGTAAGATGGGCTCCCTGCAACTCCATTGCTTTCAAGACATCCAATGCAGACTATTCTTTGGATGAGTCTTCTCCTTTTTAAAGCCCACCATGATGGTGGTCTGAGCTTGCCTTTAGCTCCATTATTGATCTCACCTCAGTGGCTGCCCACCTGATGATGAGAGCTACATCCATGCATCCTGCTGTTGTTGTTTGTCCCTGGAAAGGAGCATTTTGCTTGAGATTGGACCTTGCTGCCTTTCAGTGTCCCTCCACTTTCTTTAAGGCCTTTGATTTGGGCCCAGTCTTCCATGACCACATGACACTATGATCCCAGTACTATAGATAAAATTAAAAAGATGAAAGGAAGTAAAGAGTAGAGAGGGAATGTGTTGGTTTAGACAATGATCCTTTATCAGGTGATGATACAGCATCCATCAGGGGTGCCCCCTTCTCCCTCTGGCTGCAATCATCAGGTGGTTGGCTCCGTGCACTCTGGGAATTGCAGGTGCAGGTGAGCGCATAGAGGGCAGAGCTCTTCATTTCAGTATCCTCTATTAGCAGCACCTCCTGCAGTGAGACAAGGATGGCTATGGCTTGTGTAGGTTTCTGTCTGTGGGCTTTTATACACAGAGCTGTGTGTTTCTGCCATGTGGCTGCACCATCCTACTACACCTGCGTTCAGACTGCAGCACTTCAGAAAAGTAAATGCCCCAAAAATGTGGATTTGCCACCTTCTGGTATGTCCCTGCTTTGTAGCATACATTTCAGTTCGGCAGCTCAGTTCCTTGTGCTATCTTGCCACTTTCTCTGAACTAAATTAACGCAAACAGCCCTTCTCCTGATGTTATGGAAAGCACTTAGCAAATGAGCTGAACAATGAAAGAGTAAGCCATTATCAGCACTGGTTACAGCATAGCAAAACGCTCCAACTTTACAGCAAGAAGACATTTTAGTTTGTAAGAATTAGAATCAGATGGTTATTCATAGTACTGACAGGCAGTTATAATGATGATCTCTGGTCTGGGTGGCAGTGATTGTCTCCAGGCTCTGGCATGGATTTTGACCTCACTCGATAGGTCACAGAACGGCAGAAAAAAAGGTGCCTTTCACTGCCACCAGCAAACACCTTGACTCTCCCAGAACTGTATTGCTGAAGATACGTGAACTAGCCATCAGTAGAGAAAATCCCCAGATGGCTGAGACATTGTGTCTCTATCATGTTAAATAACCAATGGCAAGACACAAGCCAGATGCGCTGGGAATTTATCAGTTTGTACACAAATTATAATCAAGTGGAAGAAGTGCTTTTTTTGTTTCATCTTTGAGGCTGAGTCCCTTGTAAGCTCTGATCTTCCTATGAAAAAAAGTAAAGGAACTCTGGGATAATGATAAATATAATGTACAAAGGCAGTATCTTGGCTGATTGAGGGTTATTTGTGCTTCTTTTTTTCCTTCCAGCCTGCAGTATTATTTTGAGTAGCAGAGTTCAAGATAAACACTATTTTGGAACCTGAAAACATGGAATTCTTTGTCCTCAGCTAAAGGCCTTAGAGCCTTCATTTGCTTTCTCTTACTCCAAATGAACTACACTAGAAATACATGGTGGTTTGTTTCCCATTTGTTATTTAACAACCCCACATGGAGGATGTACTCTGGAATGCAGGAGCTCAGTTGATTGAGATACCAGTTCAGAAGGAGGACTCTGCTCCTCTCAGCTGCCAGAGGTCACAGCTCCACTCCCAGGAGATCCCCAGCACTGTGTTACATGGCCAGTACAACACAAATATACATACTTACCATACTTAAAACACAGCAGAACAAAACTGGTTAACATGGACAGGTCTATTCAGTTTTCATTTTGATTCTGGAACTTGGCTCACTTTGGGAGTTTTAATCCTTTCCTAGGAACACTGGAAATTGCTGTCAGGAACACCAGGTATTGCTGTCAGGAAGACTCTGATCTGATAGTCACCTTATTAATGATGTCTTCTCTTGGAGTGAGCAGAAGGGATGGACAAAGGACCCATCCTGGATGATGGGGCACCTTCAGGAAGGACTTGACTAGTGAAAAGGAACGAGGCGAATGTATGACATGGCTGCTTAGACCTGGGTCTGAAAACTAAAAGATGAATTCATATGTAGGAAGGGCAAGTATATATACTTGTAGTATATATTCCTTGGAAGAATACACACACAGTCTAAACCTGTCTGGCATATGTGACCCTGAATGGTACTCCTCAAAACAGAACAGCAATCAAGCTGAGCATCTTTTGTCAAATTTTGCTAAATTCTGCCAGCAAGTTATACCTCAGTCATGCTGATTTGCTAATAAAAACTAGATTACTTCAACTACCAATGCTACAAAACTAATCCCTTGTCCAAAAAATAAAACTTGTCCTATGTTCTCCACACATAACCACCGACTGTACCTATTTTGGAGGAGGAGTTGTTATACCACCAATGAATGCAGCATAATCACACTGAGGGGAGACATGATAGTGTGACCAGTGAGCTCAAGTAGGGGCCACTGACACTAAAAATGCCAGCAGAACTTTCAAGCCCATACAGTTTTCAGATACTTCCACTAATGTTTTGTCAGTTTCAAGAAACATTGGACCACACCATCTTCCTTTGGTGCTGGTGGAAGAACTGTAGGTAGCTGAAGACCTGCACTCCTCCTCATCAGTCTTGTAAGCAGAAGGGGTCACTGATGTTGAAGGACTACGGTATCTTTGTTTGGCACATCCTCAGCTCCTGCAGGCAGCATTGCTGAGGTCAGCAGGACAGCCTGCGCGACGAGCAATAGCAGAAGAGAACAGAAATGGATCTCAGAGCGTCCCCAGAGTAAG
Organism: Gymnorhina tibicen; assembly: GCA_013399875.1. Taxonomy (NCBI): domain Eukaryota; kingdom Metazoa; phylum Chordata; class Aves; order Passeriformes; family Artamidae; genus Gymnorhina; species Gymnorhina tibicen. The sequence continues at coordinate 63,693 of VXAZ01001701.1, forward strand.
GCTTGTCTGAAGAGCCTTGCACTGTCTGCCGTACTGTCCATCTGCAGGCATGCCTGCTCTGGAGCAGCAACCCTACCCTCCCCTAAGGCATGAGAATGTTGCTACAATGCAAGTTCTCTCTGTATTACCTCTGGAAAATCTCTCTTTTTCTTGCCAGCCTTTCACCCATTTGGAAGAATTCAAAGTCCTTTTCTGGTTTGATTTTTGTTTGTTTGTTTGTTTGTTTGTTGTTTAGTTTAGTTTAGTTTTGCTTTGCTTTGTTCTGTGTGTGACACTGAGAGCAAGGAAGAGGTTTGTAGAAACTTGAGCCTAAGATGGATTTTGTGTGCTGGGTTCATACCTTAAAGGGATTTAACTTCCATATCAGAACCAGATCCTTGCTGTAGCTGGGCATTTTGCACAAGGTCATAGCAAAAGAAATTGCTTCTTTTGTTTCTTAGAAAATGTATGTTGCTCTCCTCAAACAAAATGTTCAAGAGAAAGGCATAGAAATTCTGTATTTAGACAGGTGTACAAATACTACAGTCACGATACATTGTACTTCTCTGCTCCCTGCTCATAAGTGACTTCATTTTTAAAAAGAACTATAAAAGGTAAATAGGTGAGGAGTTTCTTCTCAGCATTACCACAGTGAGGCAATTTTCCTTTTCCCCTCTTCTTTGGTCCATAACTGGATCAGTTATACAATGTAATTTTAATTATCTGAATACAAAATTTATTTCAGATTCTCATGACTCAGATAAATATGAACCTGCTGAGTCTGCAAACACTACAAGGAAAAGCTCAGATACTCTTGGAACTGCAGTGAAAAGCATTTTGCCTTGTTTACTTGGATTTTTTTCTTGGTTTGGTTTGGTTTTTGGTTTTTTTTACAAGTATTATTTTTTTTTGTTGTATTATTATTGTTGTTGTCATTAACATCATCATAATAATTTAATTTGTTTGCATTTTTCCTCATCAGCCTGGGAGCTGGAGTTAACCAGGGTTTGGATAACCAAGGTTTTCGAGTACACAGTGACTGGGAGACTGTATTTTTATTGAAGAATGGGCAGCACTTTGCCCCTGCAGTAGCAGGTCTACAGAAGTCTTCCACTGTGTTTAATGCTTTATATAAAAGACTTCTCAAAAATGAAAATGTTTGTTACTGGGTCTTCTGCCAGAATCAGCTGTGTAAGTAAAAAGTGGGAGCAGTTTTGTGCCTGGAAAACAGATAGGCTTTCTTGTGTTGTCCCATGCAGCTGTGTTTGTGCTACAGCCCAAAGCATTCAGCACCAGCAAGCAGCAAAACTTACTCTTCCCTGCTGCCTCTAAGAAAGCCCTTCCCAAAGGATGCAGTTTAGGGTGAGAGGATACAATGGCAGGTTATTCCAATATTTCTGAGGACATTAAACACATAAAGTTGATATTTCTGTTTTCACTGATACTAACTTCATGAAGTGAGGTACTCATGAGCACCCGAGGTACTCTAGAGAGGCTTTGTATGAACATGTAGGAGTATCAGAGGCAGAAATTTCAAAGCTCTGTACCAGTCAGTGTTTAGTAAGAAGCCTGGGAAACCTCCTGCTTGGCAACACTGCCCTTAAATGGCAGGTGTATTGCAGGCAAGTGCTGTTACTTTCATCAGAAAAAGCCCAGGCAAGTACAGATGCAGTTTTCAACTTAGTAGGCGCTACCTGTTTTATGCTTATATTGTCCATAGAGCTATTATTGCCTCTATGACTTAAAAGAAGTCCTTGCTTTGAAAAGTGTGGATGGAGGTGTTATACTGCCTTTGATTCTCTTTCTGCAGGGCTCTTTTATTCTCACTTTAGTGTCTCGATCTTGTCCTAGTGTAACTTTTCTCCCACAGGGATGGATAGGTTATGCTTACTGCCTGAAGAATCATTTGGCTCTTGGATAAACGATCCAAGATTATGAGGAAATTGCCTGTTGTTTTTGTGTTAATTTTCTTACAGTTGGCTTTGCAATATGCTTTCAAAACCACCCATCTCTATGCACTTGATCTCAGTCTTGTAAAACGTAATACTTGAACTTGAATGAAAGATGAACAGTAGTTTTCCTCCACAATAAAGAAAAGGAAATAAAATTAAGGGTTCAGAATTAAAGAACTGTTGCAATTCAAGACTTCAAAATCTTAAATGACCATTATTTTTCAGTATCTTTTAGTACAAGAAGAGGTACTTTTCACAAATAAAGATATTTGGGAGGAAAACCTTATTACTGAATCTTTCAATGATAATGATAATGATGATGATGATGAAGCAGCAGCATTATTGTCACTCCAGTTCCATTAAAGTGGCACATATAACCAAATACAACTTCAGAATGTCACATATATTGTACTTTAGTTTCAGAGTAGAGCATTAATGTTGGTCTGCCATTTGCAATGAGGAAGTCTTAGTAATTGCTTCTGAATATAGGATCTCAGTGTACATTTGAGACTGTTGATTACATCTCACTGCAATGCAGGACAAACAGATAAAGACATGAGCAACCAGTGTTTTGTAAGAAATGCATTGATGTTATATTAATGCATAATATATTAATGTGTTATCCCCTCCCCTCCCCTCCCCTCCCCTCCTTTCTTGATATCTTACACAGACATTATTTCCTCTTTGGCATTACATTTGTGAGGTCTCAACTGCTCTCCCTGCAGTGAGGTTGCTGCTAGCCCAGAATACTTGGGCAGAAAGTCATGTGGCTTTGTGCTGTGCCACCACACAGAGCTACCGAACTCTGGTATCAGCAGCCAAGGACTGTGGTCATCTCTCTTCATTTTTCTCCAACTGTCTCTCTGACCTCTAGAGTCTTCCACCCCTTTCAGGATCTTTCCTCCAGCTAAGATCTTTATCTTCCTCCTTTCTCAGCCCCTGTTTTCTTTCCAAGACCACCTCTTCAGGGAAGAAATGGAGACTCTAGCATCTGATTTTCTCAGTTCAAACTGTCTACCTGCAGAAGCACAGTGTATGATTAGCCTCCTAACTGGTGGTCCTGTCTGATGGCTCTCTACTCATTGGATGATTTGGAATGTGCCCCTGAACATTCCAAAAGAACAGCTGCTACCAAGTTTACAACCAGTCTGTCCTGATGGTGGGTAGTAACTCTCAGGCTTCTGCTTTGTGTTCGAAAGACAAATTAAAGTCTGTCTTGCACACCCTTACACATAATCAATTATTTGCCGCCTGTGACACCATGCTACTGCGTGTTCACTTCTCACCACAATGCAGCACAATATCTGACACTGAAATATTGGGCCACCATCTCCTCAAATGGCTTGTTATTGCTGTTGCATGTGAAAAGGCTCTGTGGACCTCTGCTACCACCAGCTATCAGCACGCAATTAGACTCCTACATCATCTGAACACCTCTCTAGGCACCACAGCCTCATTGCAGGGTTCCTCAAAGCCAAACGCTGCTTTGCCGCTTTGCCACCTTCATGGAAATCCTGCTTAGGTTGAATTACAGCTAATACATGGAAGAGCACTGTAGCACCCAAGTACCAGAGGAGCATGGTGCCACATAACTCTGGCAGGCTTATACTTTCTGTCACGAGACAACACGCGAAACAAGGTGGTACATCTTCCTCACACTGCCATCGCTTGTCATAACGCTATACCCTGGAGAGGCATGGGGGTGAGCAGTGAACAACAGCCAAGAAGAAGGTCCTTGGAGCTGAACCAAAGCCAAGTGCCTTTTCATGCTGTAGAACTAGAGGACTGTATGGGCCCTGAGAAGCTGCCCAGATTGCACCATGCAATGCGTCAGGATCAAATCTGGTTACATTTATACTGACAAAAGTGAGAATGCAAATCTACGTATAATGTGTTCTCAAGGACCCTACATCAACTCCTATTAAGAACATTTTTTTCAGGGTCCAGTAAAAGTTTTCCTGCTGAATTATTAAACCTGTGACTTTTTGTTCTACCCAGCAAGGATAAGAACTGCTTTTTTTCTTTTACTTTGCAAATTACTCTTACGCTTTTTATGTGGCTTGCAGGGTGTTTCTGTTCCACTCTCTGCAGGCGTTGCCCAGTACTCCATTTATGCTGTAGAAGTTGACATGAGTCACAGTGACATTCTGAAAATTTTACTAGTATGAAGATTTTTGGTTCAATGCTTTTTTCAAGTAGTTATTTCTTTAGAAAACTATGGAAGGGATTAACTACACTATTTTCACAGAACTTATATTTTGGATAAATGTTAATATTAAGCTTGCATTGCCATTGTTCTTCAAAGCAATAAGTCTGTGCAATTCTTTTCAGGTGGTTCAATCCCTCCATAAGAATTGCCGAATATACCTTACTATAGCACAGTAATTCCCTGTAAAGACTCTGCTATTCCAGACAAAGGGCTTGGTTTTTCTGTAGGTGGAAACCATTTCGCAGCAGGCTCTCCAATCCATTTCCTCCTGTGGTTGTTCTTTGTGCACATGAAGTGCAGCTATATCTTAGAGAGTCTGAATTTAAGATTAAATATCCCACTTCAGGACAAGTAATAGGGACTCATGTTTTTGTAGGTCACCAAAGTTTTGCAGATTTATGTTTCCAAGCATCAACTTCTGCATGGAGACAGCTCTGAAGATTAGATTAACTGACTTCTCAACATCTCCTTACAAAAAAAAGTATAGAAAATACCTGTTCAGCAATGGGTTTTCTTCTGCATTGCAGTTGCTGAGCTTTGTCCCCGAGACATTCCTTCTTACAAACCTCAGTTCAAATATTCAGTTTTCCAGTTGGTCTGAAAATAATTAATGGAAGAAAGTAAGTGTTGGATCTCTTTCTATTTGAGAAATTTGAAGTAACATGCAAGCTCACAGAACAATTTTACACCATCCCTGAAAACTGTTAATAAGACCTCAATGACTGTCTTAGAAGCAACTAGGAAAGAACAAGGTTTATCTCACAGTTAACCAAAGCATTCAATTTCTACAATAACATAGCATCAGTGTAGCTCCATCAGTACTAGAGCAACTCTGATTTAGGAATTCTTGTTACTGTGTAAAATATGTTACATGTTGCCATGCTAAGTAGCACTTGATTCATCATTTGGCTATCTTAATTTCTAGGAAACAGACAAAAGGGAAGGTGTTACTCTGCCTCAGCAGTTCAAATATATTTTGGCTGCAGACTGTAATGGAGAATTCTAGTGCATTGGATTTGTCATCTAGCAACTAATTTGTCATGTGATTGGTAATCATCTCAAGATTTGTTATAATTTTGAATGTGTGGCTCTTCCAGGCCCCTGAAGACAATTTGTAGCTCTCCTCTCTCTGTTTTGGAAAATCTGAGCTAAGATAATATGGGAAGCAGTGAAATCATTACTCACCAGCAGAAGGATATTCACTTCTTGTTGGGTTACTCTCTAATGATTAGGTGAGAACAGTGAGTGGAATGGGCTGGTCAATGGAGGAGTCTCTGCCTTCAAGGCAGAGGCAAGTGCATGTCAGGGACATGTTTCCTCTGTCTACGGCTGAGCTGATTTCACAGGGTGGTTTGTCTTTCTCTCAGTACTTTGCTTCTATATATTCCTGATAGCAGCACTCTGACACAAAGGAGGACGAGTGTATGCACAAATAGATAAAATCTGGGTCTTGAGCAGGACTATAGACAGGTCTCTAAGAGTAACACACAGAACAAAATAATATAGCAGGCAAACGCTCTTGAAGAAGTAACAAGCTCCTTGGCTAGTAATATGAGATGGAATGTTGTGTGTAATACAGCAGAGGCAGATTTGTCCTTTCTACTCAGTTTTAGCTGGATTATAATTTCAAGGGTTGGTCTCTGTACATAGAATCTTAGAATAGAATGGTTTAGGTTAGAAGGGGCCTTAAAGACCATCTCATTCCAACCTCCCTGCCATGGGCAGGGACACCTTACACCAGACCAGGGTTCTCACAGCCCCATCCAACCTGGCCTTGAACACTTCCAGGGATGGGGCATCCACAGCTTCTCTGGATAACCTGTTCCTGTGCCTTACTATCCTCACAGCAAAGAACTTTCACCACATATCTAAAAAGTAAAAAGTCCATCTTTGTTGTAGGCTCCCTTCAGGTCCTGAAAGGTCTCCCTTCAGGTCCCTTCAGGTCCTCCCTTCAGGTCCTGAAAGGCCTCAGTTAGGTCACCCTTGAAGCCTTCTCTTCTCCAGGCTGAATAAACCCAGTTCTTTCAGCCTTTCTTCATGAGAGGTGATTCATCTCTCTAATGATCTTGGTGTCCCTCCTCTGGACTCGCTCCAACAGGTCCGTGTCCTTCCTGTGCTGGGACCCCAGAGCTGGATCCAGTGTTCCAGGTAGGGTCTCACCAGAGCGGAGCAGAGGGGCAGAATCCCCTCCCTGGCCCTGCTGCCCACACTGCTTTGGATGCAGCCCAGGACACGTTTGGCTCTCTGGGCTGGGAGTGCACATGGCCGGGTCATGTCCAGCCTCTCACCCACCAGCACCCCCGAGGCCTTCTCACAGGGCTGCTCTCCATCTGTTCATCCCCAGCCTGTGCTGATACTGGGGTTTGGTGTAATAAAAGATAAATAATTAAGTCTACAGAAGAGGTACCAGGGAGATAAGTGATACATGAAACACAAGGGATTTGGGATTCTTAGTTCTGATATGGGGAAAGTAAAACTAAAAAAAAAAAAAAACAAAAAGAAAAGAAGAAAAGAAAGGAAAAAGAAGGAAGATCAATATCCTGGAGGTTTCTAAGAAAGGGTTAGACAAATACATGTTGAATTTGAATTGATATTCCCAGGAAATAAATTGAATTACCTCCAGAGGGATCTTAAAGCCTTAGATTCCTGCAGCACACTTTCATTGAAAACTCCATCCTTGAGGAGACTGTGTGGGAGCAGGTTACCTGGGCCAACATTTAAATTCAACTCCCAAACTGCCCCTGCACCAGCCTCTCCTTCTCATCACAGAAGGGCAAACACAAAATGACAAAGGCTAATCTTCACATTGACAACATTGAGGACATTGCTTTAATGAAAACAAAAGATAAATACTAGATTTTGCTCTCATCCAGGTCAATGTCTATTAACTTCTCTGTACCTGCTTTCCTGCAGACACATTGCTGCAGCTGACAGCCCATCTAAACTCCTTGTGCAGGCAGGATTTTGGCCCAGCTGAGTGAGGCCATCCATCATATCCCAAAGAGTCAGGTGGTACTGGGTCATGCATCCTCACCACAAGCATGCTACACCAGGTCCAGGTACAGAGCAGAGATGCCTGTGTAGGGGATGCATTTGTGGACAGGTAGTGAAGCAAGCAGAGTTTTCTCCTTGTGTTGTCTCTTTCAGGAGTGTGTTTAGATGCTATTTTTCATTTGCCCAAACATCTCTTCTGACAGGTTTCCTGGAGAGGATGATGCACCAGGAAGGTCCCACAGATGTCACTCTAAATGCTGGGACACCACAACATGAAGGCAGTGCTTTATGACAAGCACATGCCTTTTCTTTTGATCTTTATTGTGACTTCCATTTCAAAGCCTCAAATCAAATATATAATTGAAATAATAATTAAAAAGCAAGACCTGGTCCTTCTCACATTCACAGCTGTGCAAATCTGGTGGAATTCCGGTGCAATTATTCCTATTTAATTGCTGTGGAAATGAACTAAGAATTAAGTTTACTGTATCTATGCCTTTTTACATCTGCAAAAAAGCAGTCTAACACTTTTAGACTTTTTTGTGGCTCAATGAAGTCTTTAACAAAACTACAAAATCACAGAAAATGGAAACTGTGAAACCCACAACAAAGTTGCAGAATCAGAGAACATCCCAACATCCAGAGATACAATTGTAGTTTTCAAGTGGCTGATAAAGGTGCCACTACCATTTAAAACAGGAAGACCTGGCAGCATTGCATACATATTTTTAAACACATACAATGCCAGTTCTAAGCAAGTTTTGAGGTGCAGGAGGGGGGCATAATTTTGCATTTTTACATCAGATTTGTCCAAATTTCTAGGGTTTTAGCCTAATCATTTCTTAGGAGAAAATATTTGTTGATTATTTGGCAATAGCAGCACATTTCTTTCATTTTTTCTTTTTTTACTTTTCTGTCTGTACAGTGATATGTACATGCATTTCAAATTCTGCTTTTCTGTGCAAGGAAAGACACCCATAGCAATTTCTACTATAAATAGACAATGACTGTATTTATCCTTTGTGTGGAGGTGGCAGTTCATAAACATACATGTGTGCTGTATTTGAACTGTGCAATAAGGTTGTCCAAGAAGTTAAAAATAAGCAAATACTACAGTTTTGGGGTTTTTTCCCAATTCAGATTATAATAACTACTACTATTACATTTAATCTTCAGCATGGATTAGAAAAAAAAAAGACAAAGGGAAAATATAATGCTTTTGAAATATTTTCATTGATATTTAAATTCTGTGCACTTTAGCTAGGTATCAGTATATTGAAAGGAAAATCCAACCAGCTTGTCTCCAAAGACACAGCAGTAACTGGGGACTGCAGTGAGAGGGAGCAGCTGGGAAACAAGAAAAACAAAATGAGTAAGGATGCTTAAAAAAATTAAATGTGTCACTGCCAACATCTCTGTGATTTTCCTTCTAAGAGTTTAACATAAGATCATGGCACTTAGGGACATGGTATAGCGGTGACCTTGGCAGTATTGGATTAGTAGCTGAACTTGATGATCTGAAACCTCTTCTCCAACTTAAATGATTCTATGATTCTATGATTTTATGATCATGTTGAAATTACACCAGCCTTTCACTCAGATTGTTTGTGTGTTATATCCAAGCAAGAAAACAGTGGAGGTCTTCAGAAGAACCATCAGTGATTTAATTCAAGAAAAATCTACTTTGTACTTCAGTGCAAGGCAGGCATAAGGAGGAGGTCAAGGACTTCCCTCCTCTGTTTTCCTAACATTCAGTCATAGCAAGCTCTCAGCAGCTCTGGTTAGTGTCGAAACTCAGACTGTACTTCTGAAATGCAGACAAAACACAGTTTTCAAGAGAACTAGTGCATGAGGAGACCAAGGGCTCCCTAAGGCTGGATGAGTATCCCAGGGTCAAGGATGAGCAAGGCTCCTGTGCAACCATATGTGTTCACTTTGCTAACACTCACACATATTAAAGATGACACATTCTTAGTTTTCAAACAGAAATCCTGAATCTGATCAACAGCACAATTTTTTGCACCAAAAGAGAAACCTCTAATGTGAGCTAAATAATAGATGTTAATAAATTATGAAAATGAAATGTTGCCATTTCAATCAACAGTCACAACAGGCACATCTCTATTTTCACAGCAGTAATAGGTTTTCATGGTGATATAAGTGGTTTGCTTCAAAGACATATTGTGCATTTTAAGAGTAGGTAGGTCAGACCTGCAGAGAGAAAGCCTGAGTCAGAAATGGCTTTTCTTGAGAAAGAAGACTCTGATTTAAAGTAAAAGTAAATGCTGAAGAGAATCTAAACAATTGTGGCAACTTGGCTTATTTGCCAGGAAAATTATAAAAGAGAAAAGTACTGGAACTTGCTAGAGCAGATTGTACCTGATTGGGAGGTATTTGCCTGCAGACTTGCCATGGAACAGCTCCTATATAAACAAGAGCTCTCCTGTCAGTGTGAGAGCAGCAAAACCCATACCTATTAAGCAAATAACATATGCTTCTAACTAGGTGTTGGTACTTGAAAGTAAAAACAAAGCTCACATATTTCTACAAGATTTCTCTCAAGATACTCTTTTTAACTGAAAGATACATTCCAATTTATATGACATCTGCATTCAGATAGGCATAAGGGAAGTTGGTGAGCAGTGCAAGGAATTATAGGACTTGGCGTTCTTGTTGAGTGACGCATAGGAGTTACGTCTTTTGCTCTTGCAAAGATACTGACTGTTTTGTTAAATGATTTTAGCTATTTCAAATGCCTCTCCAAATCTTTGGTGCCTGTTGTGCCCATTATATATTTATATTGCAAACTGTTGAGAGATATGATGAACATCATCCACTAACCACAGATTCTCCCTGCTTCAGTGGCGGGTAGTTCAGGAAGGAGCTTGGTGCTTTGTCTTGTTTTGTGTGTGTTTACAGCCTCTCAGTACACCCATGACTTAAGTTAACATTATTTCAACCAGTTCAGCTAAGTGCACTAAATTGCCAGTTCTAGTCAAAGAAATGCAAAGCACGGTTGCTAGTCCATTCAAATTCTTGATTTTGTAAAATGCTTTGAGGTGTGGGGATGGCAGCCAAAGTGGTGCTCCTGCTATTAATGAGATACCCCCTGCAGAAAGCAGTAGTTCTCAAACTTTGACCCTGGAAGAACTTTTGAGCAGTTAGGCCTTTACCTGCTCTTAAAAAACTAACAAGCTTTGATCAAGACAAAACTGGAGCAAAATACCTTTAGTAAGGTCTCATCCTAGGTGATAAATTTAAAATGGAAAGATGGAGCCAGAGGCCCACAAAGGCCACACTGCTTATGGCGGGGCCTGGATTCACTGCCCAGGGCCTGCAACATAGCTCATGCTAAACAAACACTTGTGTATGCTTCACATACATGGGAAGCATTCTTGGGTGGGATCTCTCACAGACTGAGACATTTAGAAAAGGAGGGAATAGCGTTTGTTCACCCTTCGTTATAAATAGTGTGCTGTCTAGACACACACAGTTTCAGGACACAGCACAACCCATCTTTCTCTCCTTCTAAGAAGGGAAAGACACAAACACCTCCTTGTCCTTTGTATCCTGCCCCGACTCTCCCCAAAAGGGAGGTAGCACTCTACTTTTTTGGAAGGACTATTTAGTAAGGAGGCAAGGTTCTGTCTGGGGGTCAGTTGCTTAGGGAGGGGCAAATGCAGCAAAATTCTAGCCTTAAGGTTGTGTGGGCTGGTCCTTGCTAGGGATGCAGCAAAAGCAGGGAGGGTCAGCACTATCCATGCCCAAACTGACCCTGTGTGTGAATAACATAACGTTGTTGCCTTGATACACCAACAGCCCATTGTCCGAGGTTTCATTGTCAAAGGACTCCATGAGGCTGGTCCAGCTCCCTGAAGGGCAGCGCCTTCCAAGGTATAATAAAACCTCTGCTCAAGGGGTAGGCAATCCTTGCAGAGATCAGAGATAGCAGCTGAGTGAAGCACTGGGAGCTGCATTTCAACCCACCATGCAGAGAGCTAAATATAAAATATTTTTGCTGGACCCAGCTTTCCTACAGTTCTACATTATTGGTGAACAGATATTATTTCTTTCCTGTTTCTGCAATGTGGGCACCTCTGGGGCTTCCTGGAAGGGCTTCAGGCCCCTCTGTGGACATGGAGCCTCATCAGACCTTGTGCTGCAGCTGGCATCCCAGTTTAAGGATGGAGGTGTCCAGGAACCCCCCTGCATAACAGGTGACAGAATTTAAGGATAGTGCCTCTCTGAAATTACATGAATCACAGTGTCTCTGCCTGGTATTTGTTGCCGTACATGGCTGTTACTTCAGGGATGTTCCTGCGTTGTGACCCAGTGTTTAAGTGATGTCCCAATGGACACTCCCCTGTGCCAGTCAGAGTGCAAGGACTCAGATCCAAAATTTGTTCACAGCTCTTCCATTACAGAGGCAGGTGAGTAAAACAAATGAGGTAGTTTACTTTCTTTCATTTCTTTGTAGTTACAAACTCATGCAGTAAAACAAAGGTGCATTTTTCTGAGGCCAGCACATTAGTTTTGTGTGGAAATACACTCTCTCTGCCTTGCTTTGCTGTTGTCAGCAGACTAGTTTCAGGGAAGAGCAGGAATACCTCTCCTTCCTTGAAGTGGGTCAGCTCTGGACATTACACTGTACTCACCACAAGCTATTCTTTCTATGTCGTTTCAGTTTGTGAAATTCCTGTGTAAGGAAGGGATAGACAAGCACTCTATCACATCATCATCCCAAGCCACCTGGGGAGACCAAAAATCATATAGATGATGTAATGCATGATGGCAGAAGAACATGCAAGAATTATTTATCATCTCTTCCCTATGCATACTTCAGCTTTAGAGGATTCATCCTAATTATTTCACATATTCATAGGGTTTTATAAAGGAATGTTTGATAGTATTTCAGAGTGATGCATGCCAAAACAATTCACTTTGAATGAACAACAAGTCTATGAACTGTCCATAAATATATTAAACCAACTTGCTTATGCTAGAAATAGTCCATTATGAGTGGGTACCTTTTTATGTGCACAGCTGGGAAAAAAATGGAAGCCTGATATTTACAGAAGCAGAAGTTCGACACTCACATCTTCCAGCTGAGTTTAGCACATCATTTCAAACAAGGTAAAATGGTGACGGGCAGGAATTAAGATCCCATGCAGTATCCCATACAATTCCTTAAACTTCCTGCCTTGTTTTCAGAAGGAAGTCTAGTGAATGGTTTGAATGACAGAAGGGAAGAGGTTGGTCTCTCCAGAGGACTACTTGGGTAAGCCCCCCACGCATGTTCCCTGTGCAGGCGGAAGGAGAAATTCAAAGGGACTCTTGATACCTTTTCCTATCATGCCTGTGGACAGCAGGACATGTCCATCATACCCACAGCTTACCTTTGGATATGATAATTCATTCTGTGGGGAGGATGAGGGCGACATGGTGCAGTTACAGAGTGGGGAAATTTGTGTTCTTCTGCCATTTGCACACACAGTGGCTTCAGAAACTGCAGCTACAGGTGTGGCAGATGGCTGCTTTCTCAGCGCTTCATGCTGAGAGCTGAGGAACAGCCATATGAGACTGCTGCAGCTCACTGTCAGGGATCTGGAAAGCAAAAATTTCCAGGCTTACTGTTGACAGACAGTCCAGCTTGCCTTGGATTTTCATTGCGACAGCTGTCACTGCTGTAAGATGTGAAGCAAAGTGTAGGGCTTTGCACTGTGACATTCTTGGATAATCTGCCTAGCACAAGGTTCATCCCAACCACTTGCGGTGAGACAGGTTTAAGTATTAAAGCATGGCATTTACTATCCCTGTGCTCTCACCACTCATCACAGTCATTAGCTGCAACAACTACAGATGATAAAATTATATATGATTTACCTCTATTTCCATCATCAGCACCAGTAATGACATCTTTATGCTGTTATTCATTCAAATATTTTGAGATGTGCTATACATCACTGCTATATAGAAATTTATCACACAGAAATGAGTTTTTATGGTATGAATTTGTCTACACGGAGAAGACAGAATGCTCTATACAATGTCTTCAAAAGAAAGCATTGAAAGTTCTTTAGACAGATAAAGACATCTTTTAAAATAGTGACAAACGATGTTATGTGTTTCAAAATATTCTTTCTTCACATTTTCTTAATCTTCTATCATTCCAGATGTATAGCTCACTACCTCTATACAGTACCAAAAGTCCTTGGGAAATTTTTTTGAGGATCTGCAGGACATTCAGGGGTCACGGTGTGATACAAATCTTTCCATCAATAGAAAAGTGTATTCAATTTGAAAACTTCTTCCTCACAGTGTTTGGCATGCATTTCTGAACAGGTAAAATGTGCCTTAATGTTAATTAGGAAGCTAATTTGCTCTATGATGTCTGGTACATGCTGGTCTGGAGCAATGGTGGAGGACATCCACTCCTAATCATCTAATCCAAACCAAAAAAAGAAAGATCACATCGTTAAGAGCTGACTGTTAGTCAGAAGCGGTGCAAGATGACCTGGAGATCTTCCTCTCTCTCCAGGGCTTACATGAGCTAATGTAATTGGAGCTGCCATTCACTGAGTCATGTTTTTGAGCTATGATTCATTTCTCTGTATCCAGTGGTGGCATTAAAGTTGATGCAAACAAAAATTGCCCATGCCTGAAAGCTTTAGAATTTGGATATCTGGTATGAGGGACATTAAATCACGAATACTATTGGACATCTGCCTTCTCTTCTAGCCAGGAAAGTGCAGAAGACTTTGTACTCCTTAGTCACAAAGAATTTTTAAGTTATCATTCCTCTTTGAGGAATGTTGGGCAGAGTGTTAACTATAAGGTTAAAAATGTCTCTGCAGAGATAATATAGTAAAAGTGAAATAGCCTTTATAGGGATTGACACAGCATTTTTTAAAAAACTGTTTTGTTTTAAGAGTAGAAAGAACATCAAACCCATCTTAGAAAACTCCTGAGGCATTTGACTTGGGGGACAGCTCCAAAGACAGGGTACAATAGCGAGCCACTACTACTGTGGCCAGAAATCAAAATAGACTTTGTAAAAAACTTTCTTTCTACTCAGGAAAAGTCTAGAATTAAGTCAGTTACCTGCAATGAAGACTGCCATGTGGTACAGATAAGTCCTGGAAAGCAAATTTGTGTGGAAAGGCCTGTTCCCAATGACAGCCCCAGACAGGGGAGTTTTCAGAGCACTGAGAATGTAACCATCAGTTAGTCTGTTGATGGTACATCCATTGGTCAGCCCAGTTGATTGGTTAGCAGTGAAACAGCTAAGAAACACTGTCACGAAGGACACATCAGTACAGCAACTAAAGTCCTGCTGCCAGCTGAGAAGTCAGAAGTCCCACAAGAGATAGGAAGAACAGTGCATGCCAGTAGGTTACTGAAGCTGTTTGGACTGTAAAATCTAGGAGTTCCAGAAAAGGGAACTATAGGGTGGAGCCAAACTTTGGAAAAAGCCTTGGAAGGTCTGGCCTAGAGGAATCACAGGTAGCAAATGGTTTCCAGGTCGTACAGAGATGACCTTGCAAGAGGGAAAGTGAAATGGCCATGACCAATGAGGGAGGATGGAAATCACCAATCATGAACCAAAGCAGGGAGGAAAACTTTCCTTTTTTCCTTTCTAGACCCCACCCTGTGAGGCTGGAGGAAGGAAAAGAAAAGCAATTTGTCATATCTGGAGACAGATGACAGAGGGTTGTCTGACAGGCCAAGTCTCCTGACTCTGATTTAAATAAAATTATATGCCTTGTGCATGCTAAGCACAGCTCTCCTTCCTGTAGCTTAAGTCCCTCCACCCCCTACAGACACCAAAGCACAAGCAGTGGCTGCTGGAGAGGATGCAAGCAGCAGCACAGATGAGGGGATGGAGACTGGCGTTTGCAAGCTGTCGTTGAGCCCTGCTATGAAACTGAAGTCTGCGTCTCACTGAGCAGGTATGGCTCTCAGTGTGCATTTCTGAGAGCATAGTTGAGATATCCTGCCAGCACAATGTTCAGCAGCAGCAGGGTGCTCTGGGGTAACTGGAAGTCAGCCTGTGAGCATCACAGTATATCACTGGACTGTCTCTCCTGTCATGTAGCAGATAGTTACGCTATTACTGTGTACCTATTTCTTTTCTAATCCCATTCTCTGGAGATCCCAGCACTTTCTGTGACTCTATGCTTTCAACAAGAGCATGGAAAAGTTATGTGTCTCCTTCTTCCCAGTCTGGTTTGCCCCTGAAAGCTGCCTAAAGTGCTTATCCTTTGGGAAACCCTAGCCCATGGGTATGAAGAAGGAGGAAGCATTAAATACAGCAAGGTTCAGAAGCTTTTATCTCAGGTGACTTGAAGTAGAAAGGCTGCAAATATACCCTAATTTAGCCCTCTCCATTTGCTGTATTTAAAACCCACTCCCACAAGGTTTTTGTGGACATTGTCTATTTATCGGAAATTGCTGAAAACTGTGAGGTAAGATTCCTGAGAAAGAACTGCTTCCTTTTGCTAAGAAGACAGTATAATAATGTTACATGGTGTTTTACACAGATACACAGTGTCAAGATTTACTGCTTGAATGTCTCTTTCATTTCCACTTAATCAATAGTGATGTTCACCAAGGACCCCTAGAAATCCGTGCTGAGTCCAAACTGCAGTAATGTTACTCAGATTGATAACACACAACTTTTGTATGACCCCATGGCCTTCCTGTGGAATTTGAGACCACATCAGTTTGAGTTCAGCTCCCGGTCAGCTCTCATAAGCTTGAATGTGGGTGAAATTGTATTTTAAGAGATGTATTATTTCTAAAAATTTCCTATCTGTCTGTCTGTTTACCCTTATACAAAGATGTGCTTTCATCCCCATATGACGTACAGATTGGCAGAGGCAGTAAGCTGTCTGACAAGACTCTTTGCACTTCAAGGACTTTCCTTAAGGAGTAGGCCATGCCCTCAGCTACTCTAAGTCAGTGCCAATGCCCTGCAGTCTAGCTGAGCAGCTCTGGAGGACGAATGGGTTAAACCCTGCTTGAAGCTAGTCCCAGGCCCACGATGGTGGTGCTGGCTGTGGACAGGATGGGACAGCTCTGCTGGAGAAGCTGTGTCAGTTTACAGCAGCTGGGCACATGGCCCAGGGCCCTCTCTCTTCCCAGTGACCAGGAAAACACATTTCAAGGTGGAGATAAGCCGGAGACCAGGGGCCTTGTGACACACAGAATACTCTCTCATCATGCGAGTGTATCCTCTCCCCTCTCATATACCCTTTTCATATACCCTTTCATACAGCTCTGCGTGTATCCTTAGTGCTTTTAGCCCACATACTTGTAATTCCCTAAGT
>VXAZ01001701.1:88967-198008 GCA_013399875.1 Gymnorhina tibicen
CCCCCCCCAGCCCAGGACGTGCAGGTTTTGGCCTGTTCCAGGTAAAGAAGTCCCATTGCTGTGTTACTCGAGCCTGCCTCTTCGATCTTGTCTCTTGACCCTTGTGGGGATAAATACGGTGGTTGCACCAGAAGGAACAAAAACTTCTCTATGTGCGGTGGAGTGTCTCTGAGGACTTTAAATGTTGGCAGGTTTGAAGGAGTTAGATTTGCATATAACAAAGGCTTTATTATGGAGATCACCTGTGCGGGTGTAACAGGGGATTTTGAAAATACCAAAGTTTGTGTTAAACAGAACAAACAGGAGCAATTACTACATGTTTGGACAACTTAAACCAGTCTAAACAGTCTTACCACATTTCCCTGGCTACCGTTAGATAAGGTAGACTATGTGCATGAGAAAATGACAGCCTAGAAATCTTACAGGCCCTTGAAAAGACACTCAGGACCTATGGGCACCGTGAATGCCTTCAGGAACACATTGTGTTTTGCTTTTAACTTACCTCAGCACCTTAACAAGGTGTTAACTGCTACAGACTCCCAAAACCAGGAAGTGCTTGCTGCCCTCATTTCTTCTGGACAGCCACTCTACAATCCTTCAGTCTGGCATGGAACATACATAGGCACAACTGCTCAGCTTTCTCCAGGTAGTACTGCACCATTTAGTGGGGTCTGAAGAAAAGCTGTGATACCAAATCTGCTTTCAACTGCCAGAAGGCCAATGGAGTTGCTCAATCACCCAGTTCTTTTGGCTGAAATATGAACAGTCTCCAGGCAGATGTGTGCAATCTGACTTTCCCCTCATATCTGTACCCTAGTCACTTTCTCTGTGCTTGGATATTTGCTTCTATTCATGCATAGATGCAGGTGGTGATCTTAGCACTAAGTGGCAAAAACCATTATCTGGATTATGTTTACTGGGCATCAGGGACCACACAATTATTTTGGACTTTTTTACTTTTCATGAGCCCTGATTTGAGTTTGAAACCATCCATGTGGCCTTATGATTTTACACCATATTACTTAGTTTTATTCTTGGAGATGGAACAAAATCTTTCTAACGTCAAGGAGGCCATCAACAAAAGTGGTATCTGATGTATTTACTGATGACTTACCAGCAGGAACCATAGGACCAGACACATGCATCTCTGTTACAGCTAAACTAGGCTCAATGTCTAACAGATGACAGATCAGTCAGATGTTCATATGAACATCAACATGCCAACAAGTTAGCACTATTAACAGCACTTCACACTGCACTCCTTCCTGAAGCTGTTTGAAAAATAAGTAAAACTCATAAAATTAAAGTGGAACTGGAGGTCAAAATAAAAATTATAAGATCAAGAGGATTTGCTCTATTTTAAATCTTGAAGGCTGAATTTCCAGCCTTCCTAAAAGCTTGGGACTTTCCAACAGTGGGAAAACAGATGTGACTTACTTTAAGTGCAAGTAGAAGCTCTGGTATTTTTTCAAGCAAAGACTAAACTTGGGTTTTTTTTTAAATAAATCAAATCCTCAGGCTTGACCATTTCTAAAACCAGATATGGACAATACCATCTATTAGTCATGGGGTTTGGAAGTGTGTTACCCCAGTGGCACCAGTAAAACTGAACCATGAATCCAAAATCTAGTGTTTTTTCACTACTATACAGGAGGAAACAAATATTTTGTTCTTCAAAAGAAATTGGGGTTCTACTGTTTTGAATTTCTCAGATTTTGGTTCAGACCTTGTGTATATTACAGCCAACAGACTGACTCCTCATGACTCCAAAGGGTAGGGACAGGGGATGATTTTGTTGTCCTACTTATCAAAGGCTTTTGATTTGTCCTCAGCTGTGGGGATTGCACACAGTTTGGACTTGTTCACACTTTAGAAGGAGCAGGGAGCTGAAGCTTCTTTGCCTGGTGCCTGGCTCAGTGAATAAACCTTCCCCTGAGTGTTCATCACTTCATGCAACCCACTCTGTGCAATGATATCATTCCTCCTTTAAAGCACAAAGGCAAGTTCATGAGACTTTTACTGACATGACAAGCATTTACAAGCATGACATTGCTTTTCAGACATTGGAATTTATTTTTACCAGGACTAAGCTACTCCATGGGCTCAAATGAGTAGCAATCTCCACCAGTTCCTAATCTCACAGCATTCAGAATGTGTCCGTACTGAGAGTTTTCCTTTTTTCCTCCTCTTGGAGGAACCTTGTCATGGGCTCTCTGCCTTCCAGGGGCTTGAGAAGATGTGGCAGATTCAATCCCACTGAAGTCAGATGTACCTGTGTGTAAGGGGTAGATGACGGGGAAGGAGTAGCCTGAGTGGCCTTCAGGGGACTTCAGGTCATGCTGCAGCACAGAAAAACTTGCCCAATATCAGCCCTGATGATGTAAAATCTGGAGGTTAAGGCCTCCTAGGAGACATGGCTCAGTAGACAATGCCATGGAAACAGAAAAGCTTATCAACTCTCATACTTTTATGTCATTCATGTCACTACCCTCAGTAATTCTGCTCAGTGTATTGTCCACCAATAAAGTAATTCCAACTTGAAGGGGTACATATACTATCCTACAAGTGACAGGTGAAGCACTGTCCTGAAAAGTACATACAACTGTCAACATTTGGAAAAGCTGACTTTTCCTGCAGCAGTTTTGTTGGAAGTATCTATCACGGAATGCTTGGCTTACCTCACCCAACAAAATGAAGTCTCAGAGAAAGCATCTTTCACAGTAAACATGCTGGGAAATATGCAGAGGAGAAAGTGCTGTTCAACCCAAAGGACATACCACCAGCAAAAACGGTGTACGCTATCCTAGGATAGAAAAAGGGCAACAGTGGAAGGGCTTCTGGTCTTGGATGAAAGAACAGAGTGGCAGGTGGGAGAATGAGATGTTTCTGCACTGTTAAGATGAGACTTGATCCCTCACTGAACAAGCATGACACATGTTAGTCTGCAAAACAAGATGCTGGAGATGTCCTGCTAATTTCCTTCCTAGTGCTGACCAAGTGATTCAGCACATGGAATGTCCACACCACTCCTTCCCTCCACCTCTGCTCATGTGACTTAGAGCAGCTGATTAGGTGAGGGGCAGGCCCAAGAGTGAATGCAGTCTGTCAAATACATCGCAAGTCACTCCTCCACAAGTACATCTATATATCAGATACATCAGAAGAATCACACACATCATAATTCTGGTCTTTTAGGCCACATACATCAATTTCACACTCAAGGTTAAGGATGCATGTCTGGCCAACACACAGTGACTTAATCCTGTCCTGTGCACTTCTGGAGTTTCCACTCTGCCTGAGGATGTTTTGGTCCATTTCTTCTTCATTTATTAAATCAATTTATCATTGCATACTGAGATGCAAGATATGCCTGAGAAAGTCTATGGACTGCTTCCATGGAAACATTCTTCATGTTAGTTGATGTGATTTCTTGTCTTTCTAAATGGTGATGACTGTGTCAAATAGCACATAGTGACAATACTCTGGAAATGAGAAAGCTACCACTGAGGACAAACAAGAAGTCCAGAGCCATCTGTCTTTCTCCTTTTCCTCTACCCTGGGTAGCACATGCATTAGAAAACCATCTCTAATACACCATAGGATAAGATCTCTTGGTAAGTCGCCACAGCACTGCTACAATCAGTTCGTAAAAGTTTTCTTCTGAGTATCCATCCATTCCAGGCAATTTGTCCCAAGTTGAACATGTAAGTTCATAAAACTGCAGAGAGTTCTTGGACTGCTGAAGATCTTCTTGGACATCTGCTTACACACATTTTGAATTCCTGCTGGTAACACTGACTGGGGATACCTGCTTGCCCTTTCATCTTAGATTTTACCTTAGATTATATTTGAATGGTCTTCAACAGATCTGTCTGCTCTAGCTGAAAATTCCACTTCATCAGAACTAAGCAATGCTAGCAAAGTTCACTGGGGGAGAAAGGGAAGGCAAAAGAGATAATTAAAAAAAAAAAAGTTGAAAATGTGATCTAGTGAAATGGGAAATCTAGTTTCAATGGGAAATCCACATCATCTAAAATGACTTTTCATGCATCAAGATTCATTAGGTATGTTGGTATAAGTTTGGCTCTTCCAGAAACAGGCAATAAAGAAACTAATTTCCCAGAGTTTAAGTGGAAAACATAACCACTGTTACTTTCACCTGCAAGTAAATAAGCAGTCTAAACCCAGTTCAACATAACACAGGGAAAAGTTAGCATTAGTAGAAACTCCAGTGTTATCAGGTAACACTTGAACAGTGGTCAGAATACCAGCTTTACACCTCTAGTCTTAAGGAAGAAAAAGAGCTGCAAATGTATTCTGTCTGTGTTGAGCAGTGAAAAAAGGTCACTTGATTTTGTTTGTCATAGCAGGCCTCAGTATTTACCTGATTTCATTCCCACCTGCAGTTCAATATCTTTGCTTAAACCAGAGCTTTTCTGGGCCTGCCCAATGACTGTGATATCTGTTCTCTACTGAAACTGCACCACATTTCTGGTTCTAATTTATCTCAATTCAGCTTGCAGATTCTGCCCAAGAGACCTCTATGTCTATGCCACTGCCAGCTCAGAGACCCTGGTATGATCAAATTTCCCATGGATGCGTTTTGAGTCTGTTGATCAATCTCTCCCTCTCTTTATGCCCCAGGGCTCTCTTATTTTAATGCTTCTCAATTTCTAATTGTTCTGAGATTTCTTGCTAGAAGTCTCTGCAGCTGAATGGCGTTCTCCTGGAAATGGTACTTCCTGAATTTGTTTCCGTACTCTTTTCATTTTTACCCTTTTGCACTTGTTAAGAGACACTGCGGGTTCTTTTTGCACAAGACTGGAAGAGCAACATGATTATAATTGTTTCCTTGGGGAAGACTGCCTCTGGAAATCAAGATTGCTTTTTTTTCTTTGCTATACTGTTAATAATTTATATTTTTGGGGGTGGGGAGGAACACCTTTGGCAAATCTTATTTTATCTGCCACTTCACCAGATGGGAAATAATCTTCCCCTCATGGTAGAGGGGAACTATGTATGTATACTCCATACATAAATACTTGTTTTGCACTTAATCCCCTCTATAAATGCAGATAAAGTAATATTCTCTAAGCTGCAACTTCACTACAATGCATCTGTCACTGAGGATGGTAAAAAACATCTGACTTGTAGTCATGTATCCTGAGTAAAAATGATGCCTGTAACTTTAATGGCAGTGCTTTCTCCTGGGACAGAAGTTGGAATAAATTCCAGAAGTCCACAACTCCTGCTTGTTGAGTAACATTGGCTGAGTCTATGTGCCTCAAATTTGTAAGCACCCTACTCAGCTTTGAGGACAATATCATTTTCACATGCCAGTCTTTTCCATGCAGCAGATAACTTTTCTAGAGCATCCATGACCTTTCAACTTTGTGGACATGACTGATAACTACAGAAAGTCACAGCGAAGTCGTGGATGTCCCATCCCTGTCAGAATTTCCTGTCAGAGGCCAGACTGGATGGGGCTTTGAGCAGCCTGGTCTAGTGGAGGGTGTCCCTGCCCATGGCAGGGGAGGTTGAAACAAGATGATCTTTAAGGTCCCTACCAAGCCAAGCCATTCTATGATTCTGTGAAAATTCAGTCTCTGCACCACAAAGGTGGTGAGCTGTCCCGGTTATTTGGAGCTCTATTCTTTCCTGCCTCAAGGCCCTGCCTCCCATACCTGACCCTTGTGATAAGTTGCCTTCATAGATAACCCTTTTTTCGGTCTCTAGTTTCATGCACAAAATGGTTGTTTTGCAGATTAATTCCCAACTTCAGAGTCCTCGCATACCTTCTCATACCTCTCCTGTTTGTGTCAGGCCCTCTCAGTGCATTGCTGATACCAATAGAAGCACAGACACAGAAGCTGTATTCAGCCACTTTGCTGTGGTGCCCAGTGACAGGACCAGAGACAGCACTGAAGCATGGGAGGTTCCTTCTGAACATCAGGAAACTCTTTTCCACTGTGAGAGTAACCAAGCACTGGGACAGGTTGTTCAGATAGATGGTGGAGTTTCCCTCCTTGCAGGTATTCGTAAGCTGTCTAGGCACTGTCCCAGGCAAGTGGCTCTTGGTGGTCATGCTAGAGCAGGGGGGCTGGACCAGGTGCTCTCCAGAGGTCCCTTCCAATTTCAGCCAGACTGTGATCAGTGACAAATTTAGTGTCACTGAAATCAGCATTTCTCTTCTGGAAATACTTACCTTTGGATAACTATGTTATAATTATGTTGTGGAAAAGTTCTGCCTGAAAGGTTCAGACTGCTGCATTATGAGCACATCACATATGTAACATATATATATATATGTTACTTTGAAGTACATGGTGAATGTCGTACCAAGTAGGGGACAGCACAGAAACCACTCTAGCTATTTCATGCTATAAATATATTAATGAAGCAATAGTACTGTCCTTAAAATAGATAGAAAAGAACCCCTAGCCATTGGCAATGTCTCTCAAAAGTTATCTTTAGCAAGAAGTTACAATTTTCTAGTGTTAAGTATTTATAGGCATATGGGAATACTAGTGCTGGCCGTCATCAAGATGGCTTTGAAATAAGTTATTTGAGATGGCAAATCTATATGACAGGACTCAGGAAAATGAAATAACTAAATGAGGTGAAGCACATTTAAAAGTGTAGAAAGAATTTACTGCAGTGTGTAATGGAGCTGTCAGGCAGACTAGATCCCTCACTTGTTGTTACTGTTGCTTCACTGCACTTTCATATGACAAGGCTCTGCTTTCTCTAAGGAGACTGACTGCTGTGTCCTGACTGCATTGGATTCTGTAACAAACATCCTTTCCCCAATGCAAGAAACAGCTGGGTAGTGGCAGGAAAAGTCTTGAGTCTCAGTTAACTTGAGAGACCTGTCACAAATGAACGCAACTGTTTAAATGATCCTGTCAATGTAAGCAGTCTTTTCTACTGCAACAAGAAGATGGAGCAGGATGTTGGTGCAAATAGGAAGTTGGGCTCCTGTTTCATAAACAAGGGTCTTCAGGGTTCGGTGAGATGGTGAGCTTTTTTAGCTGTCTAGGGCTGTTGGAATGGCTCAACCATGATGCACAGAACAAGAGCTGTCAGTCCCCAAATATCATCCAAAGCACCATTTCTCCTTGTAGCCATTTGGGACTAACCTACAAAGGCTCCAGGACCATAGAGCATGGGAGAAACAGAGGTTCAGGCAAGAGAGCAGCTGTTGCAAATGCAATCAGTAAACTGTTGGGCTAGTAACCAAAGGAAAGAGCCAAAGTGGGCAGCCATTCACAGTGCAGACTTTGCTGGTTTTGCAGGACCTGAGGACTGTGCTACTATGCCTTCCGAAGCTTCATCTATCAGGATTAAGTATATGGAAGCAAAGTGTGCTCTTGTAACAATGCCATTTTTCACTGTTGACAGATCTTATCACAGAATGGACTTCCTTGTACAGTAAGGCAGTTGGATACAATGGGGCTAAGCATAGTGTAAATGCCAAGACAGATTACAGCAAAACAGACAATTTAGAAAGGGCTGGACCTTGGCCAGGCAATGCATAGCTGCAATAGGAAGTAGTGGGGAAGACCCATAGCTCCTGACTCTTTTCACATCGATCAGCACCCCAGGGTAGGGTGCAGCCAACTGAGTGCACCCCTTCCCAGTGGAATTGCTGTGCTTTGCCTTTGCAGTGGTCTTCCACATCATTGTGCTGGCCCTGCTCCCCAGGGGCAGTGCTGCATGGAGCTTGGTTCAGCTTTTCCCCCACAATTCAGCAGGGAGCCAAGCATTAAGCCTTGTCTCTGCAGAAACTGCCTGACAGTTGACGCAGGGAGCAAGGCAGCAGTCGAGTTTTTCATTCCATTAAGTATTCACACTTTCTTCCCCTGTCTTGCTGTTGTTGTTTCTAAACATGACAGACAATAATCAGAAAACAAAAGCATTTACATTCTCTCCACTGGCAAAGCAGCACATTCACAACCAACATCAAAGGTGGGTTTAGCGATCATTAGTGCAATACCGCACTTCAACATGATCAAAGCAATCAGTGCCCAAACACAATAAAGAAGACGGAGTTCTGATTCAGCTCTTCCATAAAAGGCAATGATAAAGTGATCTGGGGAGAGGGTGAAAGCACAGTAAGTATATGAGGGCACACGGCTGAGATATTCTTTTACATCAAAACAATTTCTCATTTCATATCCAATTATACCTCTGAGCTGTTCAGCCCAACATTTCTGTCATCTCTGGCTTTCAACTGACATTGCAAATTGTGGAACAGAAAAAACTACCATAAAGCGTGTCTCAGTTGAAATTCCTCCTGAAGTGTGTCACTGCAGATGGATAACTCTTTGAGAGCTGGGATACTTGTGCTGGCCTTACTGATGCTGCCAGCCAGCCTCATTCATGTTTGGGTGAGGGACTCTTTAGTTACCACCTAGTCAATGAAAATAGCCCTTTTGCTTTACTGTTTGAATCACAGAATCATAGAATGGTCTAGGTTGGAAGGGACCTTAAAGATTGAGTAGTTCCAACCCCTCTGCCATGGTCAGCGACACCTTTCAATACACCAGGCTGCTCAGAGCCTCATCCAAACTGGCCTTACACACTTCCAGGGACAGGACATCCACAGCTTCTCAGGGCAACCTGTTCCTGTGCCTCACCACTTTCACAGGAAAGAATTTCTTCCTAATATCTAATCTAAACCTATTCTCTTTCAGTTTGAAGACATTCCCCTTTGTCCTGTCACTACATGCCCTTGTAAAGGGGGCATGTAGTGCCCTCTCCATCTTTCTTGTAGGCTCCCTTCACATACAGAAGGCTGCAATTAGGTCACCCCAAAGCGCTCCAGGCTGAACAAACCCAGTTCTCTCAGCCTTTCCTCAGAGGAGAGGTGATCCATCCCTCTAAACAACCTGGTGGTCTCCCGATGTCCTTCCTGTGCTGGGACCCCAGAGCTGGATCCAGTGTTCCAGGTGGGGTCTCACCAGAGCGGAGCAGAGGGGCAGAATCCCCTCCCTGGCCCTGCTGCCCACGCTGCTTTGGATGCAGCCCAGGACACGTTTGGCTCTCTGGGCTGGGAGTGCCATGGCCGGGTCATGTCCAGCCTCTCACCCACCAGCACCCCCGAGGCCTTCTCACAGGGCTGCTCTCCATCTGTTCATCCCCAGCCTGTGCTGATAACAGGGGCTGCCTTGAACCAAGGTAGAAGGTTTAAAGTAGAAAGCTCTAAGTGCAAGGACAATGGACTTTGTGACGTTGGGTATCCATACCGAGAGTAGCAAATGCCATGGAAGGCAAAAGTGTAGAGATGACATTAAACAAGCCACTGTAATGGATCCTTTTGTCTCTTGGACTTGTGCAGCTCAGGCCACAAAACTGCATCTTGAAAATCCCATAGGAAGCCCTCATCTTCTGCCTGACTGGGTGCAACTCTGAAATTCTGAACTCAGTTTTGTCTTAAAATCATTGAAACAGTCTCTTCTATATAAGAGAAACATCATTTCAATGCCTTCAAAGGAGTTATGTATTTTCCCTTAATTAATGTTCAAAATTACTGAGGGGGGCTGGAGGGGAGGCTTTGAGAACTTGTGGTTTGGAGTTTGGGGGTGGGAGGGGCTTTGTAGAGGGCAGGTTGGATTAACAAGACCTCTGATCCAGGAGTCTGGTCCCTAAGTATGTTGCCTGTGACTGCATCTGAGTCAGTCTGTCTTCTCTTGTGTAAGCAAAACCGCAAGAGTGTCTTAAGCCTTTCTCTGGAAGACGGATTTTCCACACTCGGAATGGCTTGTAAAGGAGATGCTTTAAAGATGTATCTTGGGAGAAGAATACAAACAATAGACCAGACCCAGGAAAAAGAAAGACATTCAGTGATACTTAGCAAGGCAGGGCACTGGTCTGGGAGCGGCAAAGCATCAAGGAATATTGGCACGTTGTGTTGACAGCAAATTAAGCTAGTAAGAAAGGGAAGCAACTGAATCGTGTGTTCAAAGAAGGAGCCACGGCAAGTCACAGAGGACACAGGGCAACTCAGTAACAGGGCAGGGATGTTCTGCAGGGGGAGGAGACTATTTTGCTTTGAAGGATGAAATGAGTAATAAAGTTTGAGGTGGAGGTGCTCAGCATGTTGGCAGTGAGCGCAAAACTGATGCTGCTGCACTCACTCTCACAAAGCTTCATTAGTATACACAAGTGAGCTCTTTGTCCGTATCATGAAATGGCTTCAACTGGATAGCATTCCCATTTTGGCTTTATAAATACTCACTGTCTTGTGGGTAACAGCAGCATAAGCATAAGTTCTACCTAGTGGAACACCTTTGACTTAGCCTACCTCCTCCTTCAGAAGTAAAATGGGTTTTCTTTACCAAAAGCTTCAAGGTCACACGATGAGGGGGTATAGTGACCTTTGGCTCTTCAGCACTGAGTCAAAACATGCATGTAATTCCTGAAAAGAGCACAATATGCAGGTGTGGAAGCTTTGGGGGCTAGCCTGCACAGCAGAGGGTGTAAACCAGCAAGCAGAGAGCACAAACAGCAAGGAGAGAGCACTGGGGAGAATTCCAATCTGACCTGAAAGGTACCTGGACAATTTTTGCTGCTCTGGTTTTCCAGTGTGAGTGGGATCCTGGCCAAGCACTGTCTTTGTCCGTTACTTACTGCTCAGTCCTATTCATGCTCTTCCCATAAGCAGCTCATGTATTTGTTGAGCACTTGGGGTAGGGAGGTGGAGAATTTTGATCTATAAGGGATAATTACAGCATAGAATTGCCATTTCAAGTTGTTCTAATTCTTCATTAAAGACAGTGTCTCCTTTCCAGACTTTCCAATAGAAAAGTGACTATCCCCTGGGAATCTTGCCTGCCAATGTCAGGTAGTGTGTCCTTCCAGAAAATACTCTGCTCACATTATTCATTGGGAATTGTCTGCTTAATTCTGTTATCCTCTGCAAGTAATACTCAGTTAATATTTTTTAAATTACCACCTCAGACAGCCCCTCCACATTTGTGGCATGGTGGCAAGGTGGGATTGTGCCTAGGACTTGATTTCTGTGCAAAACAGGAAAATGTCCCCACCTCGATCAGCCCCACCACCTTTTATGCTCAGATCCTGCATCCAGGCAAAGGCTATATAGGGAAAATTCCTGTCTCCTTACTGCAAGTGGGGAGGCAGAGATGAAGCACTGGCACAAAGAGTGGCTCCTCTTTCTCTTCTTGAACTGTCAATGTAGCAGACGTCGTGTGCATTGGATTTTTGCTGCAGAACAGTGAAGCAATACAACAGACAAGAAAGGACCAGCAATTACCCATTTTCCAAGAAGTGGCTGTTCACCAGCTGCCGTCTGTTTATGAATTTACCTAAAGCTACCTTCAAATTCAGGCTTTCTGTGTGTAGTCTCTTCTCTGCCCAGAAGAAATACAGAAAGTTTCCCTTTCTGCCAACCATTTTTGTGAATCTAACCACTATATGAAAAGAGTTGCAATAGCTATGGGACAGATGACCCTTGAAAAGGATGTATATATACAGAAGAAACATTTGGTATGGTCCTACAAATACAGTAAAGGGGCATGTATCTCAGGGCTTAGCTCACACATGATTCCAAGTTTCTTATGTTGCTGTGGTCACAAATTGGTCCTGCCCCTCAACAGCAAGGGAATTTGAATAATATAGGCAGTTTTACACAGCAAGGGTGTGCAGAGCTTGGCTTCAAGCTTATATTAATGTAATACCTGAGGTAGTGTGACTGCTGCTGTCAGTGCTCTGAAACAGAGTATGAAGCCTTGAGGGAACCCATTCCAACCTACACATTTTCCCAAGCAGATTTTCACGTCCTCTGTAAGCACCAGGTTATCTAAATATACTGTTGCTTATTTACATTGATAGACAGAGATACAATGCACCTAAAACTATCTCACACAGGCTGAAACCCTGTCCTGCAGGCACCCTCATGGCCAGAGCTGGCACTGTAACTCAGCTCTAAGTACATGGCTGTATATACTGTGGGAAAAGGCACGTCCCGTGCCATCTCTGGCTTTCCCATTTGCCTTTCTGATCTCCCTCAGCTAGGGAGACTCCAATCTGACAGTGGAAGGATGTCTGTCTACCCTCTGATGAACATCTGGAGGGAGCAGCCTGGCCTTTGCACACAGGGTTGGAGTACGGATGTGCTTGTGTGCCACCTCTGTGCGGATGGTGGGGAGAAGGCCCCGTGGAAGTGTGTGTGGGTGGGATGCAAAGCACACCCATGTGCCAAGCAGCCCCACCACAAGGAGAAGATGTGCATAACCAGTAGTGGTTCTGCTGGAGAAGGAGAATGCTTTCCCCATACAAGAAACAGGCACCAGCTGGGAGTTCCTGGGAGGCAGATGCACCGTGATGGAAGGGTGACACCACCAACAGCAATTGTGCATTATCTTTCAGAGCAGTGGTTTATTTGAAACCTGTTTCCAACTGACCTGACAAATTCATTTCCAAAGCAACAACAGATGGCAGCAGACAGATGGCTCAGTAATTTCAAAGCCTTCCAGAGAAAGGAAGTGTCACTATAAGCCCGTGCTATCTTAACATTACGAAAGAATGGGATCTTAACATCTGCATTAGCTGAAAATAGTGTTAGGACACATGTTGTGGGCTGGATTTTTGCAGTTATTCTCATGGTGTCCATTGGCATAGCTCCACAATTCTCAAACCTTCTCCCTATCTCAAAATGGCATTTTGAGCCAACATTTATATTATTTACTTCACGACTACAGATGTTTTCCCTGCGTCATCTTGGTCCAATCACATTGTTCCTTGATGCTTCAGCTTCTTGGCTGCAAAACACAGATAAAAATCCTGTACTGATCCTGTGCTTTTTGATAGCAGACTCCTTGACAGAGTATTTTCCCATGTTTCCATGTGTTCCTTATTTTTTTTTCATTGATGCTGGACTCTTCTTGGCTGGAACCTTACCCTGTGCAAAAAACAATGCTTAGAGGGCTGTATTTCTTTGCTACCAACTGATGAGAAAGCGGGCTTCAATTTTGACTGCCTTTTTTTTTTTCTTTTTACGCTAAGGGTATTCTTTTCTTTCTTACAATTTTACTGCCTGTCGCATCCCAAAACTGAACTCTTTTGATAGTTTTTCTTTTTTCATTTTCCCTTTCTCTTAGATATTTTACTGCTGCAGCTTTTTGGAAGAATTGTTTGTGCTCCTTTCTGCATCCTCATCACATGACAGAAGGCCCATTAAATGCTAAAACCAATAATTAAAACATAAGAAGTGACCTCTTCTTTCTGAAGCCAAGGTTCTCAGCTCTGACCTGTCCTCTAGAGTACATGTAACACCCTCATCTTCTGAGAAGGTAATCAAACGGAATCAAAGGGATGACTCCGTCTTGTCATCTGGTGCGTACCCATTAAGCAGAATCAGGAGACAGAGGCACAGAGGCGGTTGCACTTCAGGGATTACAAGGCGGTTGGCTATCCTGAACTTCCCTTTCTCCTTTGCTAGCGAGAGCACGTTTGGCCACTTAGACCTGTTGGCGTTACAGAGAAGGTAAAGCTTTGCCTGGTGGTGGTGGCGCTACGTCGAGCTCAAGCCCAGAAATCCATTGGGGTTTCAAAACTAGGAAGGGTAGAGGTCATAGCTTGTGGGTACTGGGCAGTCAGAAGGAAAGGTATAAGTTTATAGACTAAATGGACACGAAAAGATCCTCACTGGCATCGAGCAGAAGGTGACCCTGGATGCAGAAGGAGAAAGGTCTTGTAGGAAGATGTAAATGAGGGAGGAAAGAACCAGTCATTAGTATGAAGCCCATGCACAATGACAAAGCAGGGGATAAGCTGAGGATCAAAAAATGGCAATGCCTGTTGAAACTAGCATGCAACAAATGAACTTCAGCAGCTACCACAGGGCTGTTTTCTGTTCACTCTTCAGAAAGCCTTTGGTGTTAGGTGTTGCAATACAGGCCTCCTGGACACAAAAGGACAGGTCACCCTGAAATGGAGCATGGCTAGTGAAGATTGGTCTGGCACAGTTGTGACACGACGGGGCAGAGGTACATTAGGATGGAAATTGCAGGCCACTGCAGGCCTCCCATAATGTGGAAGGGGTTATGTCTGCCTTTGGAGACACACAGGTCTGGGAAAAGCTTGGTTCTGCTTGCTGCTGCAGAGAGGATACACAAGCTTAGAAGACAAGAGGTGCTCAGAACAATGTCATTTCATTCCCAGCTTTTACCAAAATGTTCTTACTGTCCTGCTGCCTCTCATTTTTTTCTCAAAAGGTCTGAGTCAGTAAGAGCTATCCTGCTTACAGAATGTACCCTAAGATGAAACACGATCTGGGAACTGATTATGTTCCTCTAGAAGAGATCTGGGCTCAGGCCTACCACTGCTCATCCAAGTCAAAATTTTAATCCTCGGTTGGTGGCTAGATGATATGGGTGGGTTTCCACTAGAGAGCAATAGTGTCTCCTATACAAAGGAGTCTGCCTTGCCAGTTGAAGGAAGGACTTTTAAAAAAACATATGAGTAACCGTGGGGATTGGCACCAGCTGCTCCAAATGGAAAAGACACCAGTCCCTCAGTGGACATAAATCCAAACCTAAAAGTACGAGGACTGAGATCACTGTTTCTGATGAGGAGAAGGCAGGGGGAAAAACAGAGCAGTCTTATTTTCTTTGGTGCTTTATGCCAGCACTGCATAAATTGCAGTCTCAGCTCCAGCAAACGTTCATCTGTCTCCACACAAGCTAAGAAAATAGAGAATTAACTGCTGGGTCCATCGGAAGGATCCTGAATAAAACAGAGACATCTGCAAATGTTCAATAAACCCAAATGTGGACTGTTGATACAAATACAGCTTCTGCCATTAGAAACAAAGTGGGGGAACCCAGTCACTGCTCCGAGGACTTTAGCAAAAGTGATGCAAATGAAGCCAGGTTATTTTTTTTTAAAGTATGTTATTGACTTGTTCCCCGAAAATTACATTTCCACCAGAAGTCTACCTCCAGTCAAAAGCCTTTCCTCAGCAGACAGGAAGCAGGCACCGGTCTCAGCAGGCACCTGGCTGTGAGGGTAATTGAATAGTACAGCAGAGCAGGTTCGGGACTCATCAACACTCATGGGCTTTAAAATGAGATTACACAGTTCTTTAAATAAATCAGCTATATTCCAGCCTGTAAGAAAAATGCTGTTGCTGGATTAAACTCTGGGTTTTTAACAGCAGTAAAATAGAGCAAACATGTTGTCTCTGCTGCTCAGTGTGGTATTCACCAGTCTTGGCCATGTACTTGGAGGTCTTGTGATCACCACAGGTGAGAAAGGGAATTGATTCATGTCATGTGACAGTCATGTTCTCCTGTTAAAGCTTCCTAAGAGAGGCTTTAAAGTTTCCAGGTTCAAGACAGAAACGCAGACAAGAGCTGGACTTGAGAAGATACTCTTCTGTACTTAGAGAAGTTATCAGTGGTTCTGCGCACAGCCAAATGAGACACGTGTTCTTTCCAGTCAATAGAAGTGACTTTTTGGTTATAAAATGCATGTTTTGTGTGTTTGTCCAGAACTTGCCATCAGTCCTTCTGCCTTTTATTTCTGATAAGCCAGGATCGCATAACTCGTTGGAAAAGGAATTACCATGGTAGGTGATGGGGAATTTTTATGGTACATTTTGAGGTAAATTAAACACACATTTTTGTTTAAATATAAAAGAAAAACTTAACAAACAGTGCCCTGAGCAGAGTCCTACAGCAACAAGAGGTTCTATATGGACTCTGAAAAGCTGCATCACAAGTAGACTTTTTATATACGCTCTCAGCAGCACCGATCCCAAGAGTGGCTGCATGGGGCACCTCAGTCCAGCGGTGAGTCTATTCTCCAGCCCAGCTGCGCTATCCAAAGGTGTCCCCCCAGCTTGGGCTCTTCTTGGATCCCATTCCAGGATGGCTACAAGACAGTGCTGAGGCTGTTGATTATCTTATCACCAAGGGAAACTACACTCCCTTCATGAAATCCTTCTGTCTCTGTCATTCCTGCTTCCAGTCACATTAACACCTCCTTCCAGATGGGCCTTCTTGCCCTCCATGCCACATCATACTTTGGTCACAAATTTCTACTACAGTTACAATTAGATTTTCCCCTTCATAGATCAAACTGGCTGATGAAGAGAGCTTTTTAGTCTCTTAAAAAATAATCCTGAGGGTCATTTTAAGTATGGGGACAGAGACTCTGACTTGGATTTTGTGTCAAGAGAAGAACCAATGTATACTTACTTTGCCCAGTCCTGTTAAGGAGATGGTCTGCAGCCATTCACAATTTTAGGCCTGGTTAAGAAAAGGGAAGCTAAGGCCAGGCTGTTGGAATTGCTTGGGAGGCACTAGAACACAGCATATGGGAATCAGCTCATGCACAGACAGGCTGTGACATGCCATGTACCGCCACCTCTGACCCCTGTGGTGTAAAATGGCACTGACAGAAGCCTCAGAGAGGCTGTGTGCACTGCCCAAGGTCACAAAGGACCTGTATCTGAAAATGGCGCCCTAGTCCCCTGGGACACCCTAGAGTACTAGCCTTCCTGCTATCCTTAGCCTGGCTTTTCTGTGCTTAAACAGTAATGCATGTTCCCATTCCCCTGTAATTAATTAGCAAGAAATAATTTATTCTCTGAGAGAAAAACCAGCTTTTTCAGCCTGCTGTGTGTTTAGACAGCTATGAATCTCTTGAATAAATTGATACAATAACTACGCTGAACTTTTAAATCCTTATGGAAAATAACCATTACAGTTTTTAGGTGTGTGTGTCTATTAACTAACACCTCCTCAGGGAAGATGAGAGATGTCAGCTCTGAATGGGCACAGGAGTTCCAGGAAGTGAGAAACAGGGCTGCAAGTGCCTTGCTGGCATCTTCTCTACCACCTTGCAGGAGAGACGATGTCTTGTGCTGCCTGGGGCTGTAATCTCCTCCCCTCATAGGCAGGGACAATGCAGCCTACGGTGCCCCCAGGAACGGAAGTGATCTGAAAAGCAGTGGGTTTGAAGGGCCCAGGACAGAGCCTGGCCCATGCCCTGTGGCACACAGAGGACAGCAGCCATTACATGCTGTTATCTTCTTCACGACTGTACTGATTTCAAAGCTGCTGCATCTTCATCCTTTCAAAGGTGTGCTGTCCCTGTGTTGACAGGGGTGTGTTGAGCTCTCACGCCAGTCGCCGTCTTCCGGGACCACTAAATTCTTGCTCTGCAGCCTCGGAGTCTGTTGCATTAACCAGAATAAAAACATCAGTGAAACGGGTGGTGCCATCTACTGGGAATCGAGATTTTTACAGACAAGACCAAGGACCGATACAATGCCATCAGTTAAACTCTCTCCAGGCCTTATCGGACACTTTTGCGGCAAGGTATTTATGGAATGCCCACTGGCACCATTGAAACTCAGAATCTAAATCTGTCTATTTAGAAATTTCTATTCTCCCTCCCACTGGTGTAAGAGCACATGGAAAGGCGAGGAAGTACTGCTTCTGGTTTTTGGACCTAGGAGAAAATGTTCATGCTGCTGTTGTAAAGTGGAGATTAAATGCCCTGCAGCTGTGACAGACAGATGTGGGTTGTTTTGGGGGTCTGATAGGAGAGGAAAGCATTGAGCTTTCAAAAGAATCTTGGAGACATTCTCTCTTCTGCTGTTGCTGAAGTTGTTCCCCAAAAACTTTGATAGAACACCCTTATAAAACAGGATATAATTTTGTCACTAACCTCTGCCTCAGTACCTAAAGCATCCAAGAACCAGAGAGCTCTGGGGCCTGGGGAGAGACCTTTTGGAGTCCCCTTTTCTAGACACCTGTATTACTGGATTTGGCCATAGTTTTGGTTATGAAATAGAATGGTTCCGACTACTCAGCAACTCCCATGTCATTTGGAGCAGCAATTTCTCTTTGCTGTTCAGTAAAACTCCTTCTTGTTCATAGTACTCATAGCCAAACACCGAGTCAGGTTTTGCTGCAGCGTGCTGTCATTTTGTCACATCCCAAAGTAGAGAGAAGCCATCAATAAGCCATTTGCTGCTGGCCTAAGACTGTCCACATTTGATTCAGTGAGAGTTTCACCTCCGATTCCTGTGGGGAAATTATCATTAATGCCTTAGAAAAATCCCTTCTGAGCTGTAACTTTCTCTCCTTCTAATGTTTGAAGCCTCCCTCCCTGCCTCCATGTATTGCTAACAGATATTGTCTAACAAGCAAAAAACCAATTAATTGCTAATATTTTATATGCTGTCTCCAGCAGTTATTTTAGATGAGCTATTTGCTGCATTAGAGCTGCAGGCCCCTGTTTTGCTTTCTACAAAAAGTCACAAATTCATCATGCTGGCCTAGTCACAGAAATCCATCAATGCTTTAATGCCCTGGAAAATAGACCTGAGACATTTTCAGAGCAACAGATTAACACATGGTTTGGATCCTTACTTGGACTGCGAGGCAGCTATGGCACGGATGCATGTAGGTTTACTCCAAATCCTAATCTAGCAAATTTCTCTGTAAGTGAAACACAGTTAATGGAGGGACTTGAGACCAGCCTTTTCCAGTAGTCTGCTGTGAGCTAGGATGGGCAGACTTCGCCAGAACAGGACTTTGAAGTTGGCTTTCCTCACTGATAGGCTTCTGTTTAAAGATGGATCATTCATCCTTCTTCTCTCTGTTTTGCAGGGTTTGCTAGGCTTTTTTTTTTTTTAATCCAACTGGTCTATCTGTGATGGTCTAATGTGTGCCCAGAACAGGGTCTGTCTTGTGTTTGAGTAGAAAAGAAGAAAAAAACCCAACACTGGCTCCAAGAGGTTTTAATTCTTTCTGAGACAAGCCCAGATAAAAACTGAGCAGTCCCCTGGTCTGTAAATCTTTCCGTGTCATGACTTTTTTATGTTTGAGAGAAAAGCCCTTTCGAAAGCTCTAACCTCAAAATCCCAGCCTGAAATACCAGTGTTCCTGGGAGAAGCCAAAAGCATCTGTAGGGAAGTTGCCTTTGGATCTCTCAAGCTACTGTTTGATGTGAATGGCAATATTCTCCCAATTCCTGTGCTGCACAGCTGTTCTGAGAGATTTGGGGGTTTTTATACCTGAGACTGGTTTTCCTCAAATACTGAAAGGGAGACTTGTAGCTTCCCTCTGAGAAGCACCCAGATGCATACACCCATGTGGAGAAACACCCTTAATGTTCTCCATTTCTTAATCCTTGACTTTGAGAGGGTTTCAGTGTATCCTTAAAAGGAAGAGCTCCAAAAAATCTTTATTTGGAAAAGAAATATAATGCTACTAGCCTTAGGAAGTGGAAATACAGTGCTTTTCTGAAAATCATGTGTACAAGGGAGAGGGAACAGGGGTGAGTGAAAGTTAAGAGATTGAGAAGGCTGGGAAGAGCAAGTGGGGACAGGACACTTAAAATTATTTCCTGGTTAACCATGACGTTAGTCTGTGTGTCACAAAACCTCTTTAGGTAGAATTTTAAGTAAAAACATGTCTGAATAATATGTATGCTTTCTTTCAAGAGGATAAGTAGTCTCAGAAAATTTTTTTTTTTTGGTCTGCTAGAAGTGGTTTGTTTTCAAACTCTGAGGCCTGATGCCATTCTTGTTTACGCAGCTTTCACGCTCATGAAAACAGTTTTACCAGCTCTAACAGCTTTGCTCCTGATTTGCACCCACGTCCAGTATTCCATCCAAAGAACAGTAAAAAGATTTAGAGGGGAGGAGCAGGAGAAAACCCAGTGGTGAATAAGAATGTCCCCACAATCTTCAGAGTTGGAGCTTAAAGCAATGTAAAGCATATGTCACATCCCTTGCCCTGTAAGCCAGTGACCTCAGAAACTCCAGTTTATACACCTTCACCCTTCATTTGCTAAAAGGAAAGGGAAAAGATTGTCATGGTACATTAACATGAAGGCTATGTGTGCGAGAGGCTCAAGGGAGATTTACAACCTTGGAGCTTTCTTTACAAATAGTCCTTGAAATATTGGTTTGGGAGGGGGGAAGTCAAACTTTCCTCTAGTACCAGATGGAATAAGCAGCTTAGATTTTTTTCTCCTCTTTTTGTGATCGAAGGAGAGTAGAGCTGGTCTCGTCTGAGCTGCCTCACAGAGGCAGTGGTAATATTGACACTGGTTTGTTCCTATACACCCCTGGAATATTGGGGGAGCAGGGGGGATGTTGTCTCCTCCTTCCCTCCTGTGAGGAACAACTTCTACAAAAATTTGCTAGGGAGGAGTGGATCTGTTCTGAAAAACATGGTATGGGATATTAGGAGCAAAGAAGAGACTTCTGCTGCTTTTGGGACAAGAACATAATCCAGCCCAATTCAGGCTGAATTTTGCATGCGTGCTGAAGCCCTGCCAGTGCGGCTGGCAACACCGCTTTTCAGCAGCAGCCTGGTTATCTGTATGTGCTAACAAAGACCTTGTGCCCTGACTCCAGTGAATGATTAACTCTGTGTCTCTGGCGGCCATGTGGACCATATGCCTCTGCAGGCTAGTGATGCCTGCTCTGGGAGCACAGTATTCACTTCCCTTACCTCTCCTGACTCTGCCTGAGATGTGACTTTTGTGCTGTTTTCAAGAAGGCTTTTGCTAAAGGTAGCCTCATTGAAGAGTGAGGTTTGTTCCACCACACATGAGTGTCCAGGTGCCACAGAAGCCTTCACATTTGGTGACACAACGGTTATCAAGCGGAGAGCTGAGTGAGTGCATGACCCTCTGTTTCAACAATGTGCTTTGTCATGGCAAATGAAGTCACAGGCTGCACACACTCCCTCCTGCTTATGACTTTGAGTGGCACCTGCACCCTCTTTGACAGACAAGACTTCTCTGTAACAGCCTTACTGCTGGCAGAACTTTGGGGAACACGTGGTGAAGAGAGAGTACAACAACAGCAACACGAATGCTATATTTGAGTCACACAGAAAAGGACACTCAGGACTTGGGTCATCACAGCAGCAGTAACATAATACACACCTCGGAAGTGTTCCACTTTCAGTGGGTGACTAACTCTTCTGGATATGGCACAACAGAGGGGAAGGGAGGCTGCTGACATCTATCTGCTTTCCTTCCCCAGCTGTGCTTTCCTGTAACAACAAACACCACTCAGCAAGCCTATGTGAAGCTGTGTCAGACTAGCAACAGTTCCATGCTGTACCTGAAAATTATGCTTTGTCTTCTAGTACCTTTGCACAGTAAGTATTTGCATAATGTAAAGGAAAGTGGGGAGATCCCAGCCTAAAGCCTTCCCTGCCCCTTCTTCTGCATATGATATGTTTTGGTGAGGCCACACATAGTCCTGTCCATTCCCCAGATGGCCATGCTAAGAGCACTCTAGAGACCCTGGGATGTGATTTCTGGTAGGACCGAGTGAGTTGGCCACCTTGGAAACTGGAATTCAGGTTAGCAGCATTATAGACACATTTGTGACTATTGTGTTCAAGTGACAAACAAGCCGTGTTCCAAATGCAGTGGCTTATGGTCTCCTTCGGCTGCGAAGATGCCTGGTTATGCAGCTCCACCTTCACGTGAAGCCCCTCATCTTCCACTGGGTGCTTGGTCCTGGTAGCTCTCCCCATGCACCAATGTCTCTGCCGCTTTGCCGATCTTCGGGGCAGCTGGTGGTCCTTCATGCCCTCCAGTGCTGCTGGGGGTTAGGGGGGAAGTAGACACAGCTGTAAGGATGCAGTTAATTCCCTCTCGTAGCTGCAAAATGGCTTCCAAAGATCTTTCCTGTCCTCTTTCTTTGGAATTGAGAGCAGCCTTCCTGTCTCTGCACACCCAGCTCTTGCCAACATGCTGATTGCACTGTGAAGGGCCCAGGTCCCTAACATGTCCCATGGTTCCTTCCTCCAGCTATTACCACCTGCTACCACCTCCATCTTCTGGGGAAGAGTTTCTCGGTGTGCAGTTTGCATCTTAAACACAGCCAAACAGGTGCTTGCCCTTGTTCCCTTGCTCTCCCTATGTGGGGTTTAGCAGCCTATGTTGTTTGTAGGAGTCCTGAGCAACCCAGTGATGTGAGACTGCAGCATCACAGGGCCAGGTTCCCAGCTCTGCCTCAGCAAAGCACTGGCACCCATGTCTAGATTTTCAGCATGTGAAAACTCTTGTTGGCTACTCTGCATATATAAGGACTGCAGGAACCAGGGCCAAGGCCAGGTAAAGCCAAAGGGCTATCTGTGCTTTTCAGATATAACAGATAAAAAGTGTCCATTTCCATTTCTGGGATGACAGTGCCACACTTGCAGACTCATTCATGCCATCAGCTCTTTTGCTACCAGGTACAACAACTTGGAAGAGGGTCTATTTTAACTCTTACTGTGAAGGTGACAGTCCTCAGACACTAAACCCTGCCATGTGACTGCTGTAGAGGTCTGCAGAAGTGGCATAAGATGGAAGGACCTGGAGGGAATAATACTGCAGGGATGCGTTGTCCTGAGGTTTGTCGAGCTCGCATGGAGGTAAATAGGTAATAGGTAAAAAGCCCAGGGTTCTTGGTGACCACTTTTCATAGAGCAGGCTCTGATAAGAGTTGTGCTCATGAAGAAAGCAGTGAAAACTTGATTCATCAAGTACTCAAAAACATAGAAAACAAATTCTACCTGTATTAATTTTCTATTTGATATTTTCAGGTCTATTCCATGATTTTTGAGGAATGAGAATGATCGCACATATATTGTCAGTGCTAAGCTGAAGACTTCAGTGCTGCCAGGCTGATGTTTGTCACACCCCAGCTACAGCCCTGACTGTAGCTGTAGCTTGCCCACATAGCCCATGGACATGCTCCTCGACAGGCTGGCTGAACCTCCCCACTGAAAGAACAGGCCAGCTGAGCAGCTGTGACTTTGATTTCAAACACGGCTCTCAGTATTGGCTGACAGTCGAAAGTGCCTGTTGAACAGCTAAAACACAAGCTTAAGCAATGGCTTTAGGGATGTTCCTTTCATAGGAGCAACACTTACAGCGCAGCCAGCTGCAAAATCCCACTATCCTAGCTGAGAGTCCTGCTTTGGTTTTCCTAAGAGACTGCTGCTCTGGCTGACCAAAAGTAAAATGCATAAATTTATTTACAGTGGATGGAGGAATTTCTTTCTTTTTTGCAACATCTGTGAATGATCAGCATCAGGATTCTGTCTGATTTCTGGATAGCCAGCAAATCCAAGTCGAAACATCTGTGCATCAGATATGCATCATTGCTGATCCATCTGCAAAACACATCGGATGTCAGTTGATTGATTTGAGCTTGATAGGGCTAGATAACCAAGCAGTAGGAAAAGAGAAACTACATGGCACAGTGAGACTTGTTCCCCCTGCCCCTCCTTCTTTTCAGCTCTATATTTTAGTTCCACTGTTTACGTTTTCGCAGTTGTTTTTCTTACATGGTGCCGTTATTGGGTTGAAAATGCATAGGAGAATGAAAGCCCACATCTCAAAAATGTGGGAACACATCTGTCCTTGGCAAAAATAATTGTATCTGTGACTGCCATCACCAAAACCATAAATTAAATAAGTAATGAAATCTTCCAGAAACTGCTTTGGGATCTCAGTGGGAATACTGGCGTGGCATTCAGGTTCTGTATTCAGGGATTTTAACATTTTTGGGTGTCTTTTAGTTTTTATATCATGTTGATTCAAATGCAGTTATGACACTAGAGATTGTTAAATCCTATTTTCTCTCTTCCTAATCCCTGATTGCATTTACACTGGTCACCACCATTCCTCATTGCTTCCTACTGCACACTTCTTACAGCACATGCACATGCAGTTATTGTTTTTCTGTCTGCTTCTTTATTGACCTCTGGAAGTGCAGACATGCATGATGATGATTAAAAAGACTCATGGTTAGTTTTTTAATATGTGCAAGGGGATGTGGCCTGGCTTATGACTGTGTATCTGTTGCAGCAACTACAGTATCCCTCAGTACTGCAACATCGGCCTAGACCTGGGGCTTATATTGCCCTTCCAACCATTAGTGAAGGATTCAGCCATTATCACTTGAGTAGCAGGTCTCCAAACAGTGCCTGAGAGGAGAAAATTAAAATCTGTCTCGCTCACCCCTACATTGCATCATCATGGGAAGTGACAGCGGCATGTTGCTGTGAGGTTTTCAGGCAGATGTGACCACCCAGACCTGACACAGGCAGCAGGTACAAAGCTAGAAAGTGACAGCTTTATACAGACATCTTTCTGATTCTAACTGCTGTTGATGTGCCACATCTGGATAGCCAGCAACCAAATCCTCTGCTGAGATCATGTCATGCTCTAGATTTTTATGCTGCTCTGAGAGAAATGGGTGTAGAGTGTTTCTGTGCAGGCAATACTGGTAAAACCCTGTTTCTGAGACAGAGAGATGAAGGCTTGCTTTAGCAGCCTTGTGGGACTCTCTGACTATTATAGCTAACAGAGGGGATCTGCCACACAGTTTAAAATCACAGCCATCAGCCTGTTAAATGATCTTCCCTCTGCAATTCAAGGGTAGCTTGTTAGCACTGTAGTTCAAACTTCCCAGTATGACTGTGATGGCTGGGTAAGTGCTTTGCAGATTGTCTTTTAATCCTGGTAGAAGCGAGCAGTCACTGAGCAGCTGGTTGGCCTAGCAGATGAATCCCCTGTTCTGTAGGCATCCCCTGTGTGAGCTTACAGATGTCTACATGAGAAAGGAAATCTTCTCCTTGAAGGCTGTGGCTCAGGTATTATGCATGAGCTGTTTTATTTGTATGATACCATCTGGAGGAAAGGTCTTTCTGCGTAAAAAGAAACCAGCAGAAAATCACAAATGGGGAGAAAAGCGTGGATCTCATAACTGTGTATAAATACCTGAAGAAGGTGTGCAAATATATTTGAACTAGTCTCTTTTCAGTGATGCTGAGTAATGGGACCAGAGGCAATGGGCACAAACTGAAACAGAGGAGGTTTTCTCTGACCACCAGGAAACATTTTTTTTACTGTGAGGGTGACCAAGCACTGGTACAGACTGGCCAGAGAAGTGGTGGATTTCTGTCCTTGGAGATATTCAAAAGTCATCCAGACTCAGTCCTGGGCAACTGGCTCTATGTGGCTTTGCTGGACCTTGGGAGTGATTCTGTGACAGTGAGTGAGGGTATCCCTTCAGACCAGTCTAATGTGAGCATGGTCTTCACCCAGGTACTGGGAGCGGAGTCCACCAGATCAGTGGCACATGGCAGTGAAATGCCTTAGCCATGATAATGTGTTAGTAGCAGTGCTTACTCTTGTGCAGCTTCTCTCTGTTGCAGACACAGAAGCACATTAACAAGCACCCACATTTCACAACCATGGGAAAATGAGGCCCTGGAAAGTTGATATGGGGTCGTTTAGGTCTAAGACAGTTCCAGAGGCCAACACACTAGGCAGTACCACTTACTGCGTGACGTGGTTATGCAATGTTGTCCTAGGGAATAAAAAAAGCAATGCATTTCAGCTTTTTCTCCTACAAAAACTCTGTGACATTCCCTTTTGCCTCTGTCCCTTACGCCTGGGGGCAGTTTAACTGGTAACTGACAAAAGTGAGATTGCTGAAAGCGTGCCCTGCTCAGATCTAATAAATCACATGAAAGTAGAAGAGGAACAGAACTGGAAATGTCTCTGAATAATCAGCAGATGAAAAACCTTTTACAATCTACTAAACTTGAAACACAGGCAAAGATTTGGTCAGTTTTGTTTCAGAACTAAGTAATTCTGTGGTATAAATTAAATAAAAAAGCCAGCAAGAACGTTTCTCTTCCACTATGTGGGGGAAATATGCTCCAGATGCTTGCAGTCTGTTGGTAACAAGCAGCAGTGTGATGGACTGGATGGATTTTGAAATTATGTCTCTAACTGATCTAAAGAAAAAGTAATGATAAAATGTCCAGCAATTGTCTAGGTGGAAATAACAAATGGAATGTTGTAACCCAAACCTCAGAGATGGCTCTTACTGTGCATCAATTGAGGCAATTTTCAGAGACCGGACCCAAAACCAGCCCTGATGCTGAGCAATTTTATTCTGTCAAGGTACTGGTAGACGTGGGGAAAATTTTCCAGTGACTGAGTGGTCTAAAACCTGAACCTTGGTTCTGAGCATTCAGCACTGGAAATGCAGAAGAGCAGTATTACTGCTGAGATAGTTTGGTGTCTGTGGAAATCAGCCTTGACTCCCTGAGAGCTTTAGGGATCTTTTCCAGCGTCACTAATATTCTGTTGAGGAAGAAAACAGGCACTGGGAAAAACAGTGCAAGGTATTTAAGACATGAAGTTTCTGAAGCTGACACAAAAGTGAATTTGGTCTCGGAGCACCAGCTATGTGAGATATCAATACAATTTTGCAGGGGGTTTCACCCGTCTGATGTTACAGCAGAGTTAGTTTGGAATTCTGGTGCCAGGATCAACCTAGCCTGTGCATAATCGGTGGCGAAGTAAGACCCTGGGAATCCTATGCTTTCACTGTTTTTTACCTAGAGAGTAGTTTGAGATAACTGTGTCCAGAGTAAGGAGAGGTTTTATGGCTAGAAGAGAAGCAAAATGTGCACATGGATCGGTGTGGTGACTTGGACTGAAGAAAAGCCCTCTTACTGCTGAGCAGACTACTGCAGCATGGATGTCTCATTTCTCCAGTGACTTTTGTGGCAATTGACTCCTGCTGGACTCATCTGTGCTATTCACACTTGCAAAGGTGCAGCCATAGTTTTTAGCGAGCCCAAAATTTTTTTCATACTATAGTTATCACATAAAACTACATGTTATATAGTTATATAGTTATATAATCAGCAATTTTTTTTTTCCTATTAAAAATGTTAGTTCTAAACTCTGGGTTTTGCTTACACCAGCACTAGATTATGATTGTGACAGTGGTAGCTGCCACAGATGTATCAAGATGCTTGATTACAATGCTTTGGGACACTTTTCACTTTTCATCCTCACTCAGGATGGCTTCTGGACCCTGTCCACCCCAATAGTGCAGGGATCACAGGGACAGGTCCAGGAGTAGCCCAGCTGCCTTAGCACAGGGATACAGGGACACACCACACAACCTGGTCCCTGCATATATTGCTGTATGGACTTGTGCAGCCTTACCAGCCTTTGCACTAGCTTGGTTATCTCAGCACAATACTACATGTTTGTTTGACATTCATCCCACTGTCTATCAAAGACCCTCAACCCCTGTATACTTGCAAGCAAACTTGAACACCTGGCTGCCAAACTGTGTTCTTCAACTTTTCTGAAAACACAAACTGTAAAAATATGATCCATTCTTTCACAGGGTGTCTTCTATTGCTTAGAGTGAGGCGACCAATCCCAAAAGCTTGTTAGACTCTTCTGACACAGCAGGCAGCTTGCAAATATCCATTCTCCCAGCTTTTCACTATATGCAACAAGATCTGCCTGTGGAGGTGTGTGAGAACAGATGGGCAGGAAAAATTATTGTGAAAATGCTTCTGGAGACCAGACCCTATGCTGGAGTGTCAAGCACTGCCTTAAAATTAGAAGACAAGGGGCAAACCCACACTAGGTCTCCATCCCTCCATTGCAAATTTTCCTGAAGGAAATCAGAGAGCACAATCCTGTGGAAATCTGCTGGAGTCAATAAACTGACCTCTGGGTAGGTGCTGGTGAGCAAAAAGGATGCATTAAAGCCAGAAGGATTTGAATCCCAAGCAAGGAGTGACAAGGTATAATTGTGTCTAGTGATGGGGAGAATCCCAGGAAGTGGGGTGTAAATTACCTGGTTTCCTCCACTGGAGTTTAGCCGAGAATTTAACACCTTTGTTTGCTTAGGAGAGGTCCTGCAGTGCTTTTAGTGTCTGTAAGGGCTCCAGCATTTCTGCTGTCTCATGCAAATGTGCTGAAAAAGCACTTCAGAGCAAGTGTCATGAATCAACACCAGCCCAGGCTCCCCAGGAAAAAAATAGTCAGCCAGTCCTCCAGTCTTTACTGGGGGTCTCTCTGTAATTTATGGGTGCCTGAAGGCATACTTCTTGAGGAAGTGCAATCTCCTCCTTTCGTTTAGGGTTACAGCCTGAAGGCCATTTTTAAAACTGACAGGGACATGTCCTGTGCCAGCACAGGAAGAACATGTCCTGGCACACTGCATCTCATCATGGTCTCCACTATAGGCATATCAGCTAGTCCTGATGAGCAACTGGAGGGAGTTTTCTTGCAGGATGACATTTTGCACAGCCACAGAATTGTTACCACAGAGGTCTACTCATTAAGTGATGATGATTTTCAAAAGTGATTATCTCAGATGGAAAGGTTGACTTGATGTAAGCTTACTGTAAGGAAAATCTCTTTCATCTATAACTGATGCTCTGGTATCCATTTCCATTTAGTCAGCTTGCAGCTAAACCCTATCAGTGAATAGTCACTTCAGAGGGCCGCACACCTGGGACTAGTGATTTTGCTTACACCAGCCCAAAATTGGG
The DNA here is from genome assembly GCA_013399875.1 of Gymnorhina tibicen. Lineage (NCBI taxonomy): Eukaryota > Metazoa > Chordata > Aves > Passeriformes > Artamidae > Gymnorhina > Gymnorhina tibicen. Next base: position 117,356 of record VXAZ01001701.1, read on the forward strand.
CACTGAGCCCAAAATCACTGCCCTGCCAGGTCTGAGGTGTCATTCTGGCAGCAGTGTCAAGCACAATGGAGGAGCAAGAGACTGGGAAAAAGAAATCCTTACTAGCAGGGCACCTTGAGGGTGTTCTAAGTGCAAACAGGTGGAAAATTTCTCCTTTCTTAGACAGGGCCAGGAAAGCAATCTTGTAGGTGATGCAAAAGATAAAGGCAATGAAAAGACTGGAGGAGCAGCAGATGCATGAAGGCTGCTGAGCTGGTGTACAGAGTGGTCAGGGGGTAAAACAGGTGATGAACAAAGCCAAGCTCTGGCACCACAGGTTTTGTGACATGCAGAAAGATTCTTGCACCCTAGACCCAAAATACAGAATGAGTATGATGGGCTCTTCCCCCTTTTGTCACCAGGAACAGAGACTCTGCTAGAGTGCGTTTGTCTGGATTCTCATCCAGGCAAAAGCCATACGCAGGCTGGCGTAGGGAACGATCCAAGCTGCTTGCCTACTCCAGACTGTATAGAGCTTTCAGAGGCCCAGCCTAGCAGTAATGAAAATTTTGTTCGGTTTTAACAATTAACTCACTGTCAAACAGTTGGAGAAACAACACAGCCTCTTCCTGCCTTAACTTCCTCATCTATCTGTTCTTCTGACTTGACAATGACCAGGATACATACTACAAGACTTGGTATTCATCCAACGATGTTTTAGTAAAGTTTTAGACAGGAAATGCTATTGTCTTTGATGCTACTTCTCCCCCAGATCTTCATCTCTTTAGGACACAGTCTCTGTATTGTTGATGTTAAAACATTTTCTGTCCACTTCAGTTGTATGACCTCCACTCCCTCTCACTGCTGCATCTGTGCAGAGACAAACTGTCACATATAGATACTGATTAGTCCTGCTTTATTGTCCTATGGCTTGATAATAGAAGGAGGCACAATCAAGGAGACATCAGAGGAAAGAAAGATCCCTTAACTGGATTTAAAATGCTACCTGTAACTTTTTTCAATCTCCTATACTGAGATGTTTGGCATTTATAAATCAATCAAATAGGATCAGGAAGTTAGATTCCAGAAAATAATAGTGCCTCCTTATTTCTTGTAGTAGAACCAGTCGAGACTCTTTCCTATGCCGAACCTAGATGATTTTATTTGAGCATATGATCCTCTCGACTCCTTCCTGACCTCTTGCAGAGCTGTGAGAGCTGGTTTGTAATGGCACTGGATGCTTGGTACCAGTCCACACTCTTTGTGTGGAATCTAAACTTTGCCCTGCCACTGGGCTGTGATATTAGCAGCTATTGATCAGAAGGACCCAAAGGCAGCTGGTTCATAATGTCTAACAGATATTGAGGCCTGAAGCCTTCCACAGTGGAGAGTATCTCATGAAGATGGATAAAGGGAAAGAGACCATCCTAGGAAAAGTATGATGCTATGCTTTAAGATGAATCCATAGAAATCATAATGCCATCTTCTGGTCAGAATGTCTTTAGGGATCTAAAGAAGAGAGGCAAAGAACAATACATCCCAAATCCTTTTATCTGAAGAGAAAGAAGACTGGAGTCAATGTTGAGTGCTGTTTAAAACCCCATCTGCACAGTATCTCCTGCAGATCCCATCTGTGCATGGGTGTGCACTTGGGCTGCAATCCTGTGCAGTCTGGGTTGGGAAAGTAGCTCTGACCCTTTGTGTGCAGATTCAAGAAAGTGGATGAAATGAGACTGTGGGCTTCTTTTACTGATAAAAGCTGACCCCATGGCCTGGGGAGAACAAAGGTGTAGCAGCTAGCTTCGCTGCTTCTCAGGTATGGAGATGAAGTGACCTGAGAGATTCATAGAAGTCCTGCTTTGGATCTTGCATTTTCTAGTGATAAGTTAAATGTCCCTGTCTGTCTGAAGGAAGACTAGAATTAGAAGGCCTCATGAAGCAATTCATGAAGGCCTCATGAAATGTCAAAGCTAATTCTAGCAAATGCCACTGAAGCTTAAAAAATGAGGCTTTGGTTTAAAATAGTTGCAGATAGTCACGGTAATTAAGTAGGAGTCCTGTCCACAACTGGAAGGCAAATGAACAGGGTGGAGGAGCTTCAGTGCATGTGCCTGGGGTCTGAGAAAGAATGGGTTGTCTTGCTAATGGTTTGGTACGTATGGCTCAGTACCAGGGCTTTAATCTTCACATGGTGAGGAGATATCCTTAGGAAAGAACTGTCTCCCCAGGAACTTCCTTCCTCAATGTTTTTACATGTATTCAGTATTAAATACATTGACCAATGGAGGGTTCAGCTTCCTTTGCTCATTCTGGTTTGGGTTTGTTTTCTGCACAACAGTGTTTGACCAGATTTCAGCCTCCAATGGAGATCTGGTTCAGCTGTGGTACTGTCCATCTGCTTCAAGTTAAGCATGCTTCCAAGAACCCTCCTGGTTTGGAGGAACATGGTCCTGCTGCTTTCATGTCCTTGGCAACCCACTTACTTGAAAGACACCACAAGGATGAAAAAATTTGTTTTATGTTATCATAGTGGGTGCAGAGGAGGTAATTTGGCCTGTCTTTGTAGCATATCTTTAACACAGGATTTAGGGAATAATCCTGTGGTCACTGAAATCCTGGACAGAGCAGTCCGTGGAGAGACTGCAAATCAGATCCAGACTGGCTAAGAAAGTTACACAGCATCTCCAGCAGAAATGTTCATGGTGCCTGATAAGGTTTGGACAATGTTTCAGCTCCTCAAGATCACCTGCTTGGCAAAGCGAGGTGCAACAGCCGTGACTAAAGGCAGTTATTAGTCCCCTCCCCACCCCAAAATGCTGTTTCAGCAAATAAATTCAGCATTAAGAATTGTCAAGCTAGAGCTGTGCCATTTCTTGGAATAAGTAGAAAGCATTTATTGGCTCTTTTAAATTTATCTTCTTTAATCCTGATGAAGAACTGTAGGCATTTTCTTCAGTATTTAGTGGGGAGAAAGAAAATTCCCAGTTGACAGAAAGCAAAGCAAGTGCTGACTAAAAGAAAATTACCCATGAAAATAGAACTAGAATAAAAACTTAATTTCAGCTCTGCTACACTTGATGGACTGACAAGAAACAAGAATCTTTACAGTCAAGTAAAGGGTAATCACTGGCAGGCTCATATCCAGCTACGCGGTCTCTTGAGAGAGCTCAAGGCTAATCCAGAACTGCACAGAACTTTCTCAGTATGCAGTTTCTTTAATTTTCCTGGGACACTTTGCAGTTAGTGAAGCAGACTGTCTATGTAAATCTTCACCACATCTGAGCTTCAAACGCCTTGAGGCAGAGGTGGCCATTAGCTGTGCAAGTCTGTATAGCAAATAACCCAGCAGGATAAGCAGTGGCTCACTGCCGAGCAAGGACACATTCAAGTGCTTCTCAGAAGGCAGGTCTGAAGGGGTTGGAAAATACATGGCAGTTCTGTGGTGCCACAAATGTCTGATCTGACCTTCACCACCCCAAAGAAAAATTCCACCCCACTGAAGTCAGTATCCTGAAGAACTCCCAAAAACGATTTCTCTTGTTGCTGGAGCTTCACTCTCATGATGCACTCTGTGGCTCTGTTACTGCCTTAGTAAATTCAGGGAGAATTCATCATGTGTTTACCTGGGTAAAAAAAAAAAAAAAGGGCACATTACATACTGTTAAGACATTTTGTAACAATGTTGCTTACATTGTGTCTTCAGCTCTGACATGCTTGCTCATATTTTTTAGAGCAAGTTACAAAACCAGGAGAAAGTAAGTGTTATCTCTTGGAAAACTCCTCTTGTCTTCATGGAAAATCCTTAATTACAGTTGCTAAGAATGAGGATAGCTTTTCTCCCCTAAAGACATCCTGAAAAAAAAGCTAATTTCATGGATTAACTGAATTCAATGCACATCTACACGGTTTAGATTTCCTTCAGTTGTTCCAAAACAAAGCTGTCCTGATATTTCCTAGAAGACATCAGAAATATACCTATGTAAACTAAAGGTTTTACAAATTTTGGAGCCTTCCTGAGGGGCCCAGTCTTTCCAGCTGCTTCCCAGATGGATGCTTATGTGCACAGGACTACGGTTCACCCGAGTTTTCAGGACTGATTTCTCCTGCATCTTTCCTCCAACCCAGTGAAGGGCTTGAGAAGGAAGTGCAAAGAGAAGAGGGATTGTTGCATCCCTCCTTTCCAAGGCCTAAACAGCTGGTTTTTTGACAGTAGGGCAGAAAGCCATATATAGGCTAGCAGTGAGGCTACAGTTCCCACAGAGAGAAAGGGACTGAATCCCTATTTACCAAATTTAATAACATTATGCATTAATCACATTCATTTTTTACAATCCTTTGCATTTTTTCCCTAACATTATGAATTACTAACTAACTCACAACTTCTTTTTACTATTTTGTTGGCACTTTATTCTCACATTTTAAATAGTTTGGGTTTTGACTGCACTCTTATAAAAATACTTTCAGATTGGGGAAAGTGGTTGGAAACTGTCATTTAACTCCTTCCAGCCTGACTTCAAATGATCCTCTCATTTATTTCAAAAGTGCTGGGGCCTAGCACAATTCAGAGCTCCCTGTTATGGTCATGTACTTTCTCTTCATCTCCTTTCAAAGTTTAAGAGATTTATTTTTGTTTAGCTTTCTCTCTCCATTCAAATTGAGATTACTATTAAGATGCATTTGGAGAACAGAATTCCACTCTTTTCTCTCTGTTTTTGGCTTTTGGCTAACTATGCTTGATAATTATATGTAACCACTTCACTTTGTAATATATTCCCCATATTTCCCTTCCAGCTGACCTAACACTTTCATACAGTAACATACTACAAAGTTCACTAACCCTTTTTTATCTGGAGGCATAATTGGGACTCTGTGTTCTTGAATCTCTGAAGTCCACATCAATCCTTCTAAGCAAACTTCCTTTCAAATGCAGATAGAGTACTTTCTCTCAACTTGATGAAGAAAGCTCCTTTGCTCCTTTATTATGTGCTTTATGATATCTGTTTCATAATTTTAAATGGTGAGAAATACTCATGCTTAATTTTCGTGGTCTTTAAAATCTATTTTGAATTCATGTTCAACAGTAGATGAATCAGAGCTGACCTGCCCGTTAAAGGACTGTGAATACAATTCTGTCCTGAACTCTGTGCAAACCTCTTTTGTGGCAGCTTCTTTCACTCTAGGTTCACTGTGTTTGGCTGTATGAGGTGGCTTTCTTTCCCACTGCAGGTTAACGTTAGGTAACAAAGGCACATGCATGATCTGGAGGTCTCTCAGGCTGGTGTGTGCTGTGTCCCATGTACATGTGGATGTGTGCCATCCCAGTTAGCACGTGCAGGAGTTTTGGACTGTGATGCTCTGCAGATCTGTTACCAGTAACACCCACTTGAGGAGACTTGTGCCTCTGACAGCCTCTCAGCCATTTCCACATAAATGCTCTTATGGCCTGGGAAACGAACTAAAGTTAACATCAGCTGACGGGGAGGAGAAAAAAAAAACCAACAAAAAAGATATGGCCTGTTTTTACACACAGCCCAGGTCACCTCTTGGCCCCACCTGTAGGCATACCTAAAGCTTGGGATGGAGTGTGAGCAACTGCCTGTGCATGACAGCTGATTCAACTAGCTACTCAAACTCTGCTGCTGTAAGAGACAAAGCTCCTTCAGTTACCTTGAATTAAGTACCCAAATTAAGTACCAACTAGACAAATCAGGCCACAGACTCTCCGTGGTCTAAGGCCCTGATCCAGAAAAGCATTTAAGTGCGTGCTTGTTTACCGTTTCTGTATAATGTTTATAAGCACATGCTTAGATGTAAGGACATTTTGAAGTCCTATTGAAATAATTTTGCAAAGGACTGGGAAAAACAAATACTGGCCGTTCTACAAAAAGAAATTTATTAAATAAAAATGTTGGGTTTATCTCTTAGGTTTCTGCTAATAGAGTTAGGGTGTGGCTTTCTACTGAAATGTCGCAGTGCAAGTAAACATTACTTTGGAAGTCTCTTTAAGACACTGCCTTTGTCTTTTCTCATTCCCTATTTTTCATAGTGATTCACCACAAAGAATGTATTTCCCACCAATTCAAAAATAAGGCCAAGCAGCATGTTAATCTGCATTGCCTGTAGGCCTCCGAGCTGTGTTTCAGAAAGCACTGTTATGTATTTTGCTACTTTAAAACAAAAAGCAGACCAAATGGTCACACAGAAGGTACCTAATCAGTCTGCCAGAACATCTCTCTGCCATGAAAAATTTATTCTTATTCTCTATAGGTTGATCAGGGTATTTTATGAATGCTATCTGGCTTTCATGCCCAGACATACATATGGCCAAATGTGTGTCTGGCTTACTGCATTCCAGGGCAAAGAAAATGTTGTTGCTATGTTTTACACTAGGCTGCTAAGAGTGATGCTTGGAAAAGCTGCTTAACTATCTGTGACTGGTGGGAAAAGTCACTATTTGAAGCCCCAGTATTGAATCAGGGTTGTTTGTGGGGGGGGGGGGGGCAANGGTGTGGGGTGTTTGGGGGGGGGGGGGGGGGAGGAGGTGGCGGAAAAATGATAAAGAAAGTGGTACCATCTGCATTTCTTGCTCTGATTGTTATGAGAGTACCTGAATCGCTGGAAAAATGCCAGTAGTATTTTTCCCTGCTGTAAAAAAAGAGAATAATAATTAAAAGTTAGTGACAACAACTACTATTCATTGCATAAGTGCCATATACTTGGTCATATAATGCTCTTTGCTCTAAATTGTTGGCATGACTTGACAAAAGAAGATGCACTTCATGTATTACCCCAGTATAATTCTCCTCATCAAAATCCACAACGTTTAGAAATACAGTAATTCACAAAAAAGAAGGCAAAACAATTAAGGGTTCTGGCTCTGCATACAGTCTTCTGGAGGCAGTGAATTTGCACCAAAAAACCAGACACAAGGAAAGAATGGCATCTTTTCTTTCTTTGAGCTGACGGGAAGTTTGCCATTTACTCTGAACCAGAATTTAACCTTGGGGACAGATATCTGGATCTCTGGGGTAGAAAAAGATGTGTTTAGAAGTAAGAATATGGCAAAGCTAAAGAGACAGTGGCTGAGTCTGCAAACAGCCAGAAACACTTGCCTTGTGTTGCTTTGTGCATTGTATTTTCACATACACAGCTTTGGAACAATGGTCAACATTAATAAAGAAATTATAGTGGTCTTTTAAGACCATCTTTGTTCATTCTGTGTACTAAGCCCAAGGGTAGGTCAGGACCACCAGCAATTTAAAAAAAAAAAAAAAAAACCAAATCAGAAGAAACCTCATTCATGCCCACAGGACAGAGAGCATAATGGTCACTACTAAAGTAGAAATGGTAAAAATACTAATATCAAGTAGTATATATGGCTAATATATTAATATAATATATATTGCTGATATAATAGTATATATTTCTAATATATACTGTATTAATAGATAACATGTATTATTATATATAATAATATGGAGAAAAGATGGAAAAATTCATCATGGAGAATGAGCTGCATAAAAGCAACACCTTATACTTAAACAAACAGATACTGCTTTGTAGAGTGGCATGCCTTTTCCCTTTCACTTGACCACTACTGTCTTTTTACTTAAGGCTTCAACAGATTTTGGCTTTGTTGTTAGGAAGTACTTAATTAAAACAAGTAGGGATGATGCAGGTGGGAGTGTTCCATACAACAGCGCCATACACCTTAGTTAGCCACAGATTGTTAGCATTCTAACTTTAAAGGTTTACTCAGCATAAGCCTTAGAAGTTCTAACAGTTTGGCTATATGTGAATTAATTGCACATGCCATAATAAAATTAGCAGGAGGAGCCTACTGAATATTTTGAGAGCTATGAAAGCTCACTCTTTTAATCTGCTCTGGATTAAAACCTGGTGTATTTCTGGCTTTTCTCAGTATTTTTAAGACTGTACTTAACAGCAAGGTGTACTTTTGTGAGGATTTAAATACTAGCCTCCTCGGCAGAAACAGCTGAATTTCACTATTAGAGACAGTGATACATTCTTCAGTGTATTTTTGAGCACACAAGGATCACGCTTAGAGCATGGTACTAATAACACCATGGTCGCAGATTCGATCCCTGTATGGGCCATTCACTGAAGAGCTGGACTCAACGGTCCTTGTGGACTTTTCAACTCAGAATATTCGCTTATGCTGTGAACACTGCTTCTGCAAAGCACAGTGGTCACACAACTTCGGAATGGCCACCCATGAAACAAGAGGGAGCCAAAATAATTCAAGCTGACGGACACTAAAAAGGCTTGTGAAGAATCACAATATTCCATTTTATATTCATTTAAGGAGAGCAGCAGGAAGGACAGAGACAGGCGGGCAGGCCCAGGGCGGGCAGAGCCGGGTGCTGCGCTCCCTGCGGGTTCGCCGAGGGCTGCGGGACGGGGTGCGCGGCGGCCCCAGCCCCTCGGGACTAGGCGAAATCCCTGCGTGGCACTGCCCGGCCGGCGGCTGCGGGACCCCCCCGATGCCGCCCCATCGCCCGCNGAGGGAAAAATAAAAATAGGCAAAAGAAGTCAAATTAAAAAAAAAAGAAAGAAAGAAAGAGAGAAGTAAAACGGGAGGTGCGGAAGCAGGGAAAGGTGTGGGGGCAAATTCGAAACCGCAGGGGGCCGCGGTCCGCAAGCTGCGCGAAGCGCGGGGATGGTGCGCCTCGGCGGGCTCTGCCTCCTGCTGCTCCTGCTGCTGCTGCAGGGCTCCCTCCTCCTGCTGGCCACAGCCCGGCACGGCCGTGCCGCTGCGTGCCCGCTCCGCAGAAAGGTAAGCGCCGCCCGGGGTGCCCTCCTGCCCGGGGTGCGCTGCCTTCCGCCCCGCCCTGCCGGCAGCGCGGGGGCGCGGGTCTGGTCCCCCCGGGGTGCGGGGACGGGAGGGGGCGGTGTGCGGGGCTCAGCTGCAGCTCAGTCCCTGTCAGGCGGGCGCGGTGCGCGGAGCTCGGGCGGCAAGCGCTCGGGAGCGGCACTGTGGCCTCCCGGGACTATGCGGCAGGGTGCTGGGACCGTGCACTCATCCCTGGGTGCTGATGGAAAAGCGTGCAGGAAGAGGAGGACCGCGGGGTGAACCCCAGCAGGATCTTCTGCCTGCTCTGAGTAAGAGCTGTGCCGGTCGCCAGATGACAGACTGGCCGGGACTGACTTGCAGCCACCATCCCACGCAGGGGTACCGCCTAGTCCCACTGCAGAACGCCGAGCGTGCTGGAACAGGTTCGGAGCAGCAAATGGCCATTTGGAGTGAAAACGCAGTTACGTGTTATGTTAGGTTTTGCTCGTCTCCTAAACTTAGCAGGTTGGCTGCAGCAGCCAGGAGCAGCATGCGCTGACTTAGCTCCGGTGGGTGGTTAGCAGAGGCAGAGGATCCCTGCTGCAAGTAAGGGGTGATGTTATGGCCAGTGTGAAGCATGTGTGCAGGGTGTCTGTCATTTCTGTGAAAAATCAGAAAAAGTCGTTCTTGTTGAACCTTCTGAGATAAAAGTACCAAAAATCGTGTAGGAAAAGCCTTCTTGAACTTACTTTGTGTTAACAGGCCATCTGTGCTGTCTCTTGGCATCTGCTTGGACCTGCTTCTGGGATATGTGTACCAGCACTTCAGCTTCCCTCCCAGGCAGGGTTAACTCCACCAGCACAGCTCTTAAGGAAGCTGGAAGCCCTTAGAAGTAAGTGCAGACCTGCTGCACTGGGGAGGTGCCAAAGCCACAGCAGGCTCCCTGCAGGATAGGTGTGAGAAAGTTTTACAACTGAAGAAAGGTCTGCTGTGTGACTTCACTCCTCTCTCTCCCCTGCTCATGCACCTACATGTAGCCCTCGGTCTTGGGGCCTTCCTGCCTCCAGGAGCATGCTGGTTCCCCAGGATATCTTCTCCTAGGATTTAGGGCATTATGGAATCAGCCATATGCCAAGCTACATGTGCTTCACTGGAGGTGTCTGCCTGAGCCTGAGTTAAACAGAGCTTAGCCCTACCTTGTGGTCTCTTAACAATTTGCTTGGAACCAGTTTGTCAACTGTGGATTTGTAGGTGGCTAGCTGTGACACTGCCATAAAGCCAGGTCAAGCCTTTGGAGTGAGTGCCCCCTTCTCCTTGAGGGCATGAGGTGCAAAAGCCTGGGGGCTGGTATGAAACTAGTGGAAGGAGCTAGTGAGAGCAAGGACAAAGAGGACAGCTCCTGAAAGCCTGAGCAGAAGTCATACTTGTGGAAATGGATAACTTCACAGATTGGGTGGGACATGCAGGAAGTTTTTCTGAGGAACAATTGACTGGACTTCTGCCGGTTACTAGTAAGACTGGAGGTGAAATGCGTTAATGACAGGTCATTATCTGCTGATTACTCTGTCATTAAAATGTGAGACCACCTGTAGCTCTGGAATTGGCAGGCCGTTTCCTAGGGTCATTAGGAGAGTGGTAGTAACCACACTGTCTAGGACTGGCAGCGTCTGCCTTATTTACAAACCTGTTGTGTTTATCCTTATGAATATTTACATCAAGGCCTTAGGAAAAATACACCATCTTGTTCCTGCATGAACACGGATGGCTTTTTAATTTACTTTGGTTCTTTATAAGATTCCTTTTCTTACCTCTCTTAGACAGGTCTAACTTTCTTCGTTTTGTCTGGTTGCCTAAGTCTCTGCCGTGAAAGAAATTATGTGTGGTGTTGCCTGAAAGAGAGAAACTTTCATTTTAAGGAATGAATCTACTATACTTCAGAGGGCTTTCTCATCATCACTCCAAATTATACTTAAAGCTGCAACCAACAGTGTGCTTTGTCATTCCAGAAAAAAAGAAAGACATAGAAAACAGTTAATTTAAAATGAAGTATGCTGGAATCTTTTTTGGGTTGTGTTCCAGATACTAAGTAATGTGGTGTGGTACTGCTTTCTTTTTGCTTAACATTGGAGTGTATTGGAAAAATCAAATCCAGAATTCAGGGATTAATTGTGGAATGCTTGTAGTTGTAGTTGGTTAGTTTTTTATGATGTGTTGTTCCTGATAGAGGGCCAATTAATTTATACGGCTGCTTTTCCCCATATACGCCCCTCAGCAGAGCAAGTCATCTGTCTGTTCTTAACCTGTGGCTTTTTAGTTAAAAACTTTATTTTTCCTTTCTGGCACACTGGATGTGGTTTTTTTTAGTAGCTGTAGCCACTGCAGTGTTTATCCCCAAGCGAGTTCTGCTTTAAGTCTTAAGCTGAGTTTGAGAGTGTCAGTAATGCAGGTGGGCAAAAGCACAAGAGAAATAGTATTAAAAATGTGGCCAGCATTTTTGTGTGCATTGCCATAGCTGCACGGGCACATAACGTGGTGAGTAAAATCTTTGCCTCAATTAGGTATAAAGGAACATGGCAAGATACGACCCCAGGCTAGATAAGAGAGAGGGAGAAAGCCATATAGGGAGGGTTATAGGGCTGCCTGCCTGGGTGAAATATTGCATGCCACGTGCTTTGGCTTCTGCAGCAAGCAAAAAAAATAAGGCACAAGAATACTGTGGATCGAGAAACAGTGCAGTTCTGGGCTGAGGTTTGGAAGGTATGGCTATGAGGCCAAGTGGTGAGTGTTAGGGCTCCAGAAAGACAATGAAGCCACAGAGGGCACCTACCTGCACAGTAAGTTACACACTTTGTGCTTTGAAATGTATAGTGTACATAGGTGAGACAGAAGATGGAAGGAAGCAGAACATGTAGGAGGAAGCAGACCAAGTTGTCTATGTCTGGAGTTCCCATCTGGTTCCTCAGTCTGTGGACAACAGTTTTCCTTTCCCTCTGAGCCTTCATTCCCCGTATTACCACAACCTTCCATCTTTACTTTCTTGTTTAGTTTTCTATACTCCCGTGCTCTTCTAGATGTTTGGAGTGCTGTCACTAGATGAATTCTGTGTTCCTCCTGGTGTTTTTCTGAATTGTTTTCTGGATGTTTGCCAGTTTTACTCTTGTTAGTATGTCATTCAGCTCAATTGGAGCTAGTTTTCTGGAAAAAAAAAAAGACACTTTCTCTGATCTTCTTTGGCACTTCTTTTCCAGAAGAATCATTGCTGCCTTGCTTGAAGTGATGCATGATATCTACAAATGCAGTAGTATTTGTGTATTTGAAGACTACAGGTTGCATCCTGTAATGGATCTATAAATAGTGCTGGAAAAGCAAGCTGTTGGGGCTAGTTAAAATGAACAAAATCTGAGGCCTGGGGTTTTTTAATCAAAAAGAAGGAACCTCAGCTCCCGAGGAAATACCCTTGATGCGCACCATGCTTTCCCAGAATTTTTGCAATGGCTGACACCGTTGTCCTGTCGTGTTGGGGAGGTGTTGTCTGTTCTTATGTGTCCCCATTGCACCGCAGTGGACAGTGGAGTTTGTCCCCTGTGCAGCCTTGGTTGAGAAGGAGGCTTTCCAAGTCCCATGGTATGGAGTGGGTCCTGCAAGTTCCAGTGTGTTCTCTGTGACAGCGTCAGCTTTTTCACCTGGGGAGGTAAGGCAGAGGAGAAGGCACCATGCCATAGTGCTGAGCATTCAGAAATACCTTGATCTGATGATTCCTCGGACCTTGGTGTGGCAGCAAGTTGGCAGGTCTGTGTTCTCATGTGAGACTGCTGCTTTTTCCCCTTGCTCGGGGTTTTTCCCATGATGAGTAATGCATTGAGTACCACCTGTAAATTGTAGAGTGGAGACACAAATATGCATCTTTGCATCTTGATCTGTTCATGAACCTTTTTGTTGTTATGCTGCTGGAACTGAAATTCCTCAAGCTGTACAGCCCAGCTGCCATAAGCCTCCAGGACAATACTTTGAGTGTAACTTGTTTGTTTTAAAACACCTTTTTTTTGTTGCAACAGCTGTGTTAAAGGATCCTACTGCAAAGGAAAATTGGGTTGTAGCACTTTTATCTACTGCATGCTCTCAGGGAAGTGAGGTGCCACAGTGATGGTGTATGGTGTGATGGTGTGATGCTGAACAAGCCTCGGCATTACTCCTGTGCTGTTTCATGGCCACCTAGAGTGCTGTTTAACAGCTTCCCTTTTACGGTATTGGGGTGAGATTATGTCTTTGCTTTTCCCTCTCTGAAGCTGCACTGAGACGTGCGAGAGCTCCAGGAGGTGGGCAGGGAGGCGAGAGTGCCTGAAGGTGCAGCAGGGGAAGACAGACCTGCTCAGGCACACCCAGGGCTTTGCCCTTTCCCCTCTCACACAGAGCAGCAGCAGGCTGTTTGCAGGGGTCGGGCACAGAGGCAGAGCAGTGCTGGACTCCAGTCTCCACTTCTGAAGGAAAAGGAGATGCCAAAGGAGTGTTAGGCACTAGCATGTCCGGAGCAGCTGTAGTGCCACCTTTTAGAGGGAGAGTGAACTTTGTGAGCTCCCCTTGTACCATCACTTGGTGATGGTAACAACTGCTGGTACCTGGAAACTGATTCTGCAGGGTCCGGGAAGTTTCCAGTCAGTGGTGGGAAACTGCGGTTTCTCTGTCCTCTCATGCTGGCTCCAAGCATTCTGTGAAGGAAGGTCTGAATGGTGCTTGGGGTGATTTCCCAAGTTCCTGACTACTCCTTTTGACAAGCAAGTGCCAGCAAGAGGGCTCAGCGGCTCTGCTTTGTAACATCTGTGTTGAGGACTGTGTGAAAATTTTTGTTATGTCTCAGCCTGCTTTCTTCTGCCTGTGTTCTTTAAAGGAAGACTTTATGTACTCTGTGCCTGATGGCCTGCTTTATTTCTTCAGAGGTACTACTGGTAGCTGGCAGTATTACTCTGCTTTTGATATCCGATTATGAAAGTTGGGGGGATAAGCAGAGAAAAAAGAAAAAAAAAGAGTTGAATTCCAAAAGCCTTTCTAGCTGGGCTGTGTGCAGTAGTCCAGAGCAGCGCTGATGATCACGTTAAAGCCTGGTACCACTCATCTGGGCTTGAGCTTTCTTGCTGGGTTTATTGAGGAGCTGAATTGAAATTTTAAGCTGGCTGGTGACCACTTGTTCTGTACAATTCTTTGCAGTCATGGCTGGTTTTGTGCGCTCCCACATGCATGATCAGACTTGCATGAAGAGAAGGAGTATTGACCTCCTAACCTCATGCCTGGCCCAGGTGCCTCCTCTGTCTTTATACTTGCCGTAGATAGAAAGCAGCACTTCTGGTCCTTCCTCCTTGCTGCCTGACCACTGCTTCCAGTTCATTTCTCACCACAGTGGCATGTCCTTGCATTTTCCCCTTCTGACTAATGTCTCTCATTTTCCCTCTTGTTTTACTTTGCATATTCATTCTTCAGTATTCTTCACAGGTCTGTGTTAGATTTTTATTCACCTGTTGCCCTGTATCTGTTGTACCCCCGGTGTTCGTGTTTGTTCGCCCTTCTTCCCATGGTCTTCAGGAGAGTTTTTACGCTCTGTAATTTAGATGTGCATTCCAGGACTGTCCTATAGGAGTTGTAGAATGGTGTTGCCAGGGTCTGAAGTATCCTTCAGACTCTTGATATGCTGCAGAACAGTGTGAAGAGCCCTTTGGAATATATTTGGTTTGTACAATGCTCTTGGGCACATGGTGCGATTCTTGGGGCTCTCCCGTGCAGCTCCAGGAGTTGGACTTCAGTGATCCCCGTGCGTCCCTTTCAGATCAGGGTATTCTATATTCTGTAATCCATGCAGGTGAAGTCCATGGACTTGTGGTAGCACTTGGCTGAAGTGCTGCCTGGTCTGTGGCCTGGTTTTGATGTACAGAGCTGCTGGAGAAGGTTGTCTGGGATGAGCCATTGCAGAGCAGTCTTTAAGATTAACCTTTATGACCCTGAGTCTTTAGTGTCAGAAATTTATGGGCAATGTGCTTCCAGTAAATTCCTCCAAGCAGCCTTTTCTGCATTTGGCAGTCAGGCAGGCTTCTTAGATCAGCACACATGCACAGTTAGCCTCAGTGCTGAGGTTAGAGTTATCTGCTGGCTCAAGACTGACCAGATGTTTGAGTGCATCTGGAAGCCTGTTCTCTTACTTAGACATGCAAAGGCTACCTCTTCCTGTCTGTGCAGACAGACACCATTTGTGTCCATTGCTCCAGTAAGTACTGCTGCAGCAGTGGGGTGCTGTGGGTGATGAATGCTGTGCCTGCTGCTGGTGTAAAGTGAGTTGGAAGGATTCAAGCAGGATCCATATTGTCCCATCTGCTCTTCTGTCCTGTGGGAACACAACCCTGTATTGAGGTATCCCACATGATGCTGTGAGGTACATTTTCCAGCAGAACAAATTTAAATCTGATTCTGACTTCCTGATGGCTGTGGGTTTTGAGAAATTTTAAAACCTAATTAAAATGAAGAAGCTTTTTTTTCTTCCTCTGTGTTTACAAGTGTATACCCTGAAACCACAGGCCAAGCTTGGCCTGCAGAATTTTTTGCCTTACTTTCCAAGGTATTGCATGCTCTTCTCTGCTACTCAAGAAAGAGTACTGGGCTGTGAGGGGTCTTGACTGTGTGTCTGTCTGCCATGTGCAAAACTTTATTTCTACCTGCTCCAGCAAGTCTGCCTGCCAGCCGTGTTTTGTGTTGCTCATTTTCTTGGTGTCTTGCTGTTGTGGTTTAACCCCAGCTGTCAACCAAGCACCACACTCATTAAATCCCCATGGGATGTGAGAGAGGAAGGGTAAAAGTGGGAAAAGTCTTGGGTTGAGATAATGGCAGTTGAATAGCTAAAGCAAAAGTCACACATACAAGCAAAGCAAAACAAGGAATTCATTCACCACTTACCATGGACAGGCAGGTGTTCAGCCATCTCCAGGAGAACAGGGCTCCGTCATGCACAGCAGTGACTTGAGAAGACAAACCCCATAATTCTGAATGTCCCCTGTCCTCTCCCCCTGCCCTCCCTGACTTTTTGTGCTGAGCTTGATGCCATATGGTTATGGAATATTGCTTTGGTCAGTTAGGGTCAGCTGTCCTGGCTGTATCCCCTCCCAATACGTTGTGCACCCTCAGCATCCTTGCCGGCAGTCATACGACAGGGAGAAAAGGCCTTGGCTCTGTGCAAGCACTTCTCAGCAATAACAAAAACATCTCTATATTATCAGCACTGTTTTCAGCATGAATCCAAAACGCCGCCCCATACCAGCCACTGTGAAGTAAATGAATCCACCCCAACCAAAACCAGCATACTCAAAGTGGAAAGTTCACCCATGATGCTGCACCACCTTCTAAGTGTCACAGCAGTTTCTTTGATGAAAGGTGCATTGCTGTGCTGAAGTGAGAGGTGAAAGTGATAGAAATCCTGCTCTCCTGCTTTGCTTCAGCAAAGCGATGCCAGTTTTTGACTTGATGAAAAGCAGAAGTCGGGTAACTGTCGTGCCTGGATCATGGTGTGCTAGGGCTGTGCTCCGCTGCTGCTTTTGGTAGATACCCAGGTGATGTATCAGGTGGTGTTACTGTTGAGAAGACACGGTCTTACCTTTCAGGAGGAGAAAGCCAAAGCCAATCTTCTTATGTTTTTATTAACAAAAATTGCATTTTTACCTCAAGACCTGAGAAAAACAATGGTCAGAGAGGACTTTGTGTGAACAAAGTCGCTTTAGGAAAAGTCCATGCTGGCAAGCTGCTGAGCCAGGTGACCTGCTGGCTTGGCACCATGTTTTCCTTAAGCCCTCTGCTACAGTGGCCTGGTGTAAATGTGTGTACTTACTCAGCTGTGTCTCCCTCTCTCCCAGCAAAATGAGCTGAACTCCTTCTTGTGGACAATCAAGAGAGATCCCCCATCTTATTTCTTTGGCACCATCCATGTCCCATATACACGTGTTTGGGATTTCATCCCAGAGAACTCCAAGAAAGCCTTCCAGCAGAGCCACATTGTGTACTTTGAGCTGGACCTCACTGATCCCTACACCATCTCAGCTCTCACCAGCTGCCAACTCCTGCCACAGGGGAAGAACCTCCAAGATGTGCTGCCCCGTGACATCTACCGCCGTCTGAAGCGGCACCTGGAGTATGTCAAGCTCATGATGCCGTCCTGGATGACCCCAGACCAGCGAGGCAAAGGGCTGTATGCAGACTACCTCTTCAATGCCATTGCTGGCAACTGGGAGCGGAAGAGGCCGGTCTGGGTGATGCTGATGGTGAACTCTCTGACAGAGGTAGACATCAAGTCGCGAGGCGTGCCCGTCCTGGATCTGTTCCTGGCCCAGGAAGCGGAGCGGCTGAGGAAGCAAACGGGCGCTGTGGAGAAAGTAGAAGAGCAGTGCCACCCACTCAATGGGCTGAACTTCTCCCAGGTGAGGCGGAGTGCTGTGCAGGGTGCCAGGCTGGCTGCTCAGGTGGATATCGCAGCAGCAGCAGCATGGGCTGGGGCATGGGGTAAGTGCTTTCTACCCAGAGACTTGTGTCTGCTCCCTGCAGCCTGTGCCTTTGCCTACATCCTCAGGAGAATTTGCTAGCACAGGAGATTAGGCCAGAGATGAATTCATTTAGGCCTGGCCTGGGGAGACCCCTGTTTTCTTCCTTGGGCAGCCATGGGCATGTTCCACCCTCAGAGACACCAGACCTTTGAACATGAGCTCTCCCTCCCTGACTGGGCTGCCCTGCAGGAGCCCAGGACAGGCTGGGGCTCAGTGTCCAAACTTGGTTTTGTAATAGCAAGTTAAAAAGAAAGAAGTGATTACTTGGGGCAAGCAGGGGTGCTGTGAGTAGTGCTGAGAAGTAAGTGCTGATTGGAAAAGTATCACAGCGGGTTTCTCAATGCCCTCAGAAATAGGGGCCCATCCTCCACACTGGGAAAAGTACTTTTGTTTGGTTTTTGGGGATTTTTTCCCCTTCCTTTGTTACCAGGTAAGGGTCAACACAACACAGCTTTCTGCAGGAAGTTTCACAGACTAGTACAGGCTCTTGTGCAAGTGCCTTTGTGTTTGCAAACCTGCTGGAGTTCAGCACTGTTGTTCATGCCGCTGATTGACCTCTGTGTTGTCCATGTGCTGGATGAGGTGCTCCTCTCTGAACAAAATACACCAGGCAGCAATGTCTATTGTTGTCTCTGCCAAGTGGGATCACAGGCATAACGTTGCTCTCTGACATGGGGTACCTTCACTGCAGGGAGGTGCCAGTTTGGGGAGTGGAAGTGGCATTTGTTTAGAAATAGGTAGGACCTGCATTTTGCAGCATGCCCCCGTAGCACAAGGTGGGACAACCTTTAGTCATAGGGCTGGGGAGTTTTGACTGATGCCTGACCCTTTCCCCTACATCCTGAAGCCTGTCCTGTCACGGGTGCAGAGTTTGGAACGGAAAGAGCAGAAGGGGAGTGCAGCACAGCAAGGGCAGGGACAGCAGCTCAGGACAAATGTCTGAAATGCTGATATCCCAGACAACATTGGTGGGGGGACCATGGTGCAGGGAATAGCACATCAGCCCAGGCTGCAGTCCTGCAGCTGAGCAGTCCTTGAATGCAGGCAGGGCTTCTGTACTTTTCCACTATTTGGAGCTGGGCAACCTCATTTACATCTCCAGTCTTTTGCTTAACACTGTGCTTTGAATCTTTATGCCGTTTCTGTTAGCTCACAGCTAACCTGGAAATAGGCTGGGAAGTCCCTTCTTTTCCACCTCTTCCCTGTTTGAGGATTTATAAACATTATTGCCCCTATTTTATTTTTGCTGATATTGCCCCTATAGTTTATCGTGATAGAAGTGGAGGGGGGGAGGCATGAGCATTTTTATCCACTGCCTTGTAAGAAAGTGGTAGGGAGACTGAGAAACGTTGATGGCAAATCGTGTCCCTGCTAAGCTCATGCAAATGTTGACTCTTAGGCCTTCACAGCTTTCTTCAAAGAGCACTTGTTACTGTGCTGATTTGCAGATGGGATAAATACCAAGTGATCCAAGAAGCTGCATGGGCAAGGGACGCAGAGCTGCAACATCCAGAATTGCCCAGCCTTCTGAGAAGGCCAGAGAGACAAAAACTGCAGGAGAAACTTGCCTCTAGTTAGGAAAATCACAGCCCATGATTGCCCCACGGTGAGTGGGGGTGTGCATGTGCATCATGCAGGCTGCAGCTCCTCCCATGCCTGCTCACTTAGAGGGGAAGGAGTGCACTGTCCCTTGAGGGAGCAAGTCTGGAGCAGCTACTGCACTGGAGATTCACACCTCTGCTGCTGCCCTCTACTAGGTCTCCAATACAGGCAGCTCAAGGAAAAGAAGAACCAGAAGCAGATGATTTTTATGCTTCTAAGCCAATTTCAGGGTTATTTCAGAAAATGACTTGTGAACTCTCATGGTTGGCAATTCTTTAAGTCTTTGATTTCATGATCTCTTTCTGTAAGAGCTTTCTTGTCAGTTTGTTCAGGCAGTAGAGTTAATTACATGTTTAATATAAACCAAACAAAGGGTTTGAAATAGGCTCTTTGAAAATTATTTTCTTCGGTTTGCTGCTGTGTGGAACCCCCCAGTATTGGGCCACTTCTGTAACCGCTTTTCAAACAAGTGAACACACAGGCATGACTTAGAAACGTTTGTGGGGGAAAACGGAACAAAAACCATAAGGAATGGTCTAATACTGTACAAGAAATATCATAGAATCACAGAATGCCCTGGGTTGGAAGGGACCTCAGAGATAACCTAGTTCCATCCCCTCTGCCATGGGCAGGGACACCTTTCACTAGACCAGGTTGCTCAGAGTCCTGTCCCACCTGACCTTGAACACTTCCAGGGATGGGGCATCCACGATTTCTCTGGGCAACCTGTGCCAGTGCCTTACCACCCTCACAGTAAAGAATTTCTTCCTAATACCTAATCTAAACCTACTTTTACATTGGAGCCATCCCCCTTGTCCTGTCACTACATGCCCTTGTAAAAAGTCTTTCTTGTAGGCTTCCTTCCCATACTGGAAGGTACATTATAGGTCACCCCAAAGTCTTCTCTTTTCCAGGCTGAAGAATCCCAATTCTCTCAGCCTTTTCTTATAGGAGAGATGCTCCTTTCTTCTAATCCGTCTTGGTGACCTCCTCTGGACCTACTACAACAGGTCCATGTCCTTCCTGTGCTGGGACCCCAGAGCTGGATCCAGTGTTCCAGGTGGGGTCTCACCAGAGCGGAGCAGAGGGGCAGAATCCCCTCCCTGGCCCTGCTGCCCACGCTGCTTTGGATGCAGCCCAGGACACGTTTGGCTCTCTGGGCTGGGAGTGCCATGGCCGGGTCATGTCCAGCCTCTCACCCACCAGCACCCCAAGGCCTTCTCACAGGGCTGCTCTCCATCTGTTCATCCCCAGCCTGGATTGATACCGGAGATTGTTGCGACCCAGGTGCAACACCTGGCACTTGGTCTTGTTAAACTGCATGAGAGTCCCATGGGCCCCCTCGTTCAGCTTGTCCAGGTCCCTCTGGATGTCATCTAGAGAGATGCTTTTTTCCTTAGGGCAGAATTACAGAGAAATTATGTGCTTAGCAGAGAAGCAAGTTCAGTGTTTGTTTCTGCATAGGGTTTGCTCTTTCTTTCACATCCAGAATGACTGTACTGCCTGGTAAGGTGGATTCCCAAGCCACTTCCAATCCATATATTGTTATTAGCTAAGTCCCTCTTTTGATCCATTCTGTTGATCTTGTTGGTGTATGTTATTGCAAGTGAAGGTCTGGAACAGTGTATTGTTGTCTCCCTGGGGTTGCACAATGCTCAGTAACTGCAAAGTGCAGACAAACCCCAATTAGCAACTTCCTTCTCCTTGGGACGAGAGAACAAGTAAAAAATGAAAAAAAACCCCAAACCTCCGCATATACAACAGCGAACACTGTCTGTCAAGGGGCTCTTTTTCTTTGGCTTTTTTTACCAAAGACTTTTGGTTTATGACTTTTATTTTACCTGCCAAACCTCTCTGTTCTTGCTCGGCTCAGGCTGGCTGCCCACATTACCAAATCATACAAGTATTGTCTCTGTTCAATACACAATGATGTGTACCCAATCTGTGAAATACCTTACTGCCTTCTCAATCTCTCTTTCTTGCTCCAAGTTCTGTGCAACTTTAGGAGTATGGAAACGTTGGTTGGCTCCACTCCAGGACCACGGTGTTTATTTTTCCTCTTTCGTGCTGTTTCCATCCTAGTTTGTCTTACAGACTTGTTCTCCCAGGCCACCTTCTTTGATGGGTAGTGCCTCTCTTGTTTCACTACCCCGCATGCAGGTCTCATTCCTAGCTGCGTCTGGGCTTTGTAGCTATGCACAATCTGTGACTGCTGACTTCCTGTGTGGAGTCAGTCCCTCCCAGCTGTTCTTTTCCAGTTATGCATGTGCTTACATGTTTGCTGTGTTTGGGGGCATTAGTGCTCCAGCCCTAAACAGCTTTGCTGTTGCCTTCAGTAGTGTCATGCATGTCAGCTTAGTAGTGGCTCAGAAGATGACCAAGTGTTGGCCTGTACTGTGCCAGGCACTTGCTTTGGTACACAAGGTGGTGTCCAGGCTGTATTCCTCACAAACTGGTCTCAGCTTGAGCACAAGAAGTTTAGAAGTTTAGGTCTGCCCTTTCTGTGGACCCATGGTTAAGCGTGTAAACACTATCCAGCCATCACCATTTCATAGCCAAGACCCTGGACCGTTTGAATTCTCCAATAGTGGGACACTTGGTAGAAGATTCTACTACCTGTTCCTGATTTGAGAATTGTTTCCCCACATCACTTTTCTGTGGTCATACTTTGTCACAGCATCCTTCCTACCTGAGCATCTGAATACATTGCTACATATTGAGAAGTAGTCTTCAAAGCTGCTTGGGATGCAGTAGGAAGCAGGGAGCCACTAAAGGCTGACTGCTTATGAAATCCTGGCTCCAAATCTGTGACTGAGCACTTGAAAGTCTTGTCATTTGCATCTTTCAGCCAGTCCCTCTTATAGCTCATCGTAGATAGGAAATGAAGCAAAGTTTTCTACATTGATCATTTTGTATTAATTAGGACATTATTTGTTTATGTTTCTACTGAAAAAACAACCTTTGCAAGCAACAAAGTGCTGAGAGATTCTTGCTTTTCTCTAGAGTGCTCCCAGCACTTCTGGGTTCTGGATCACTAACATGACTGTGAGAGCTGTAGACTCCTGCTTAACAAACACAGCCCTTCTGACGTAACAGCAACATCATTTTTGCTGCTTAATATGTGTACCCCCTTGGGGGAAAGGGCCACCCTTGATAACCCCTTGTATAAAGTTGTTATTTAGGAAAAGCCTGTATTTGTGGGGAAAGTAGGAAGCAAAGACACCATGGCTTTGTTGGATGTGTTATGCGGTTTGTTGGTTGGTTTGTATTTTTCCTGTTCTAAGGAAGTTAGAAGTGATGGCTTGAAATTAGGCACAAAAGATATGATATGAAATTGGTGAGATTTGTGCTATTCTCATTCTGGTAAAGGGTGTTTTTGCTATATTTGGTTGGTCAGGTATAGTAATTGTCTTTAATTTCTGGGATGATGAGGCCGGATCTGGCGGTGTTTCCATTCACAAGACCTTGGTTCAGGCTCATCTTTGACAGGGACAGTAATGGAGAATCTCAAAGAAAGAAAAAGCAAGGAAAGGCACATAGTACAAGATCTGCAAAGAGTAGATTAGATTCTGTAGCTTAGGTCCAAATTTGGAGCAAAGCAAAGAGCAGTTGCTTGATGAAGGAGCTGACAGAGGGGCAGAGCATTTTATTGCTAAACAAGTTGGATGGGACACTGCTTGCAGTAACATGATTGCATCTGCTGCCCTGAGGGTGTAATTTCAAGACTTATTTGTTAGGACCAGCCTTCTCTGCTCAGGTGATGGGAACATCAGGGGTTTGTGCACATGAACTGGAACTGGAACAACTGAATTGATCCTATTTGCATCTTTGGCTGCTGGAGTCTGTGACCTAGATTTGTTTTTGTTTTCAGTTTGTGTGTAAACAAACCTGCAGCCTCCACATCTAGACATCAGGGATGGAGAATGGGCTGGCTGATGGGAACCAAAATAACTAAGACTTCGCATTTCTATTGAAATAATTACAGTTCAATTAAGATCTTTTTAACTACCTGGTGATTTATGGGTTCTTCCCTCAGTGAAAGTAAAAGTGGCATTCAGGAGGGTGGGGAGTTTGTTTCAAACAGCCTGAACTCTGTGGTAGGGCTTTGAAATCCCAAACTGCGAGCTTTGCTCCTTCCGCTTGCACTCTGTATGCCTATCAGCTAGCTGGATTTTCTGGTTAAAATTGCCTTTAGCTTGGCCTATTACACAGCAGAAACAGAAGATGTCAGGTTGTAAACATGGCTTCTTTTGTCCTTGCTGCTCCCATGGACGGCTTCTTTCCTGTATGTCGCTCCCAGTTTTACAGTGTGAGAATGCCAGTGCACTTTCTTTTTTACTCAATGAGCACAGGCTGGGTGTTGAAATGTGTGCACTGCTCTGAGAGCGCTTGTGACTGGGTTAACCTGCTATCCTCTGACAAGTGGTGCTAGATTGGTGGGCTGGTTGGCGGTGCAGTGTGTTACAATTGAGATCCTCCAGCTTTGGGTGAGGGCACTGTTGCTGCAGAGGAGCTGTCAGCAGGCTGAGGGGTGCCAGGTATCGGTGGCCACTCAAGGTAGCACCCAGAAGCTCTGAGCTGAATGCTTTTTGAAACAGCTCAGCCAAAAGTAAAGAGCATGGAGCAGGGCAGAGATGTGGCCTTGGCTTATTCAGCTGTTCAGGCAGTTGGGTGCCCTGTGTGAAGCTTTGGTCTGCGGGTTCTCAGGTCTTGACACAGAATTACAGGGATGGATCACGGTGCTCTGGTGCTGTGGCTCTGTTGGATGCCTGATCCCAAGGGCTTGAAACTTATTGCCATTACAGAACCTGAAGCATGTAGCTGCGAGCTTTTCACTTGGACTAAAATGTTGCAACCAGTCTGAACACCTTAAAGGCGCATGCCTGCAGAAGCTGTAGAAGACAGCTTCCTTTCCCACCTGAGAACTGGACTGCACGCCTCTCACCCTCCTGTCCAGTACTGGATGAGATGGTTCTTCTGGCCCAAACTGGGTTGCAAGATCCATGGAGATCCATGTTGGCTCCTGCATCCCTACTGACAGCATTTCTGACTCATGGCAGTGGTTCTGAAGACGGATTTTTAGTTTTCATCAACAAATTCAGAACAAAAATAAAGCCCAGCTTTAGTTTTCATCTGTTTGATTTTGTGAGGGTTTGTATTGCACTGAAGAGCCTCTACTATCAACTCTCAATACTTGTGTGAGCATTACAGCTGTAATCAGCTTGTCCTTTAACGTTCTATTTGTTGAGCCTGTCCCAGCAGTGCATGTGTTCTGTGCGTTAACTGTTGACTGAGCTCTTCCCAGGCCTAGCAGCATCTGTCTCGTGATACGGCAGTCGTGTGTGTGCTTGGTGCAGTGGTATTGTCACCGTCCTCATCTTTCCTCGTTTATGTGTCTGTGTTGGGCTGTGGTTCTTTCAGGCACAGTGGTTTTCTGAGCGCTCGTGCTTTGCGGCTGTCAAAGTCCTTTTTACTCACGCTGCTTCCCAGGGAAGAAACAGTGTTACTGTTGTTGTTGGTCCAGTCCCTGACTGCTCCCTAATCAAGGGGAACTTGCAAGCCAATTACATGTTCTTTCTCATCTGTAGTTACATTTTTAGGTCTTTTAAGTACTGTTTCTGTTCCCCATGTCTTCGGTATGTGAAGTGTTGGTTTTGTATTTCCCTGAATTCCTACTGCCATACACTCTCTTGAGAAAATCATTCATTGATGCTGTTGTCTTAATGCAGAAGACTTGCAGAACACTACCACGGTTTTTGGAAAGGGCATGGTTTCCATTATACTTGTTGACTTAAAATTTCTATATCCTATAATTATTTGCAATAATCGTCATGAAGGCTTTTATTAGATAATTTGAAAGATTGATTGCAAGAAGGATGAGGCTGAACATAGTTTTTAAGATGACTGTTTCTTTTTCTGACCTGAGGCAAAAAGGAAATTCTTCTTCTTTTTTTTTTCTTTTTTTTGCAAGAGAGAAAAGATTGGGTTCCTCAATGCAATTCTTACCATCCAGCGAGCTTAGCAGCTATCTGCACATCCACACCAGACATCATCCATTTCCAGCATGTCCAGATGAAAGATGTTCGGACAGCAAGTTGTGTAAACAGTTTCAAAGGGATTAGACAGATGGATGAAGTATAGTCACACCAGGACATCTCATACATGTCCCAAGTGCCATCTCTGACTCAAGGCATCCCTCAGCCCCTGACAGCCTGAATTGAGGGCAGGTGTGAGTGGAAGAGTTGCTCCGTAGGTTGTGGGCTTCTGCTCCTCTGGGCAGACGTGGAAAGCTTGTTCCCAAAATGTAACTGAGGTGGGCTTGTAAACTGATATGGAATGGGTCAGCTGAACTAAGCTTGGCAGTATCCCTGCTGGAGCATTCAGACACCCACATGTTCTCCCTTTTCACGAGACTAAACTTTTTTGATCATGCAGAGGTCACATGTGAACAGACAAGTACGTGGGGAACGGTTGGCTGTGCAGTCTGGAACCAGGGAGAGGTTTAGGAAGGTTAATCCGTAGATCTTGACGACAGTCCTGTCAGTTAAGACCAAATGTGTAACAGTGTTTAGTGTGCAATTAACTGTGATGTCAATCTTGTCCTGTAACTGTTTGAGGGAAGATTTAGGTAGCTGGCCTTGTGCATTTCTCAGTCTCTTTGTTCTTAACAAGATTAGCAGGATTGCTAGCTTCAGCCAGAACTCGGATTAATCTTTGACAAAAATAGATATGCTGACTTGACTTCCGTGAAGTCAAGCCTGGTAAATGCGTTACAAGAATGTTCTAGCAAGTAATATTTTATTTTTTTAATGGCAGATTTTATGTGGTTTTGTGTGACCTGTTTTGCTTTTTGAGTGTGTTCATTAGCAAGACATAGTATTAGAGACTGATTTGCATCTTACTCACTCAAACCCTTCATTTCTATGTGGATTACTCATAATTTATTGGTGCGTCCCACTCCCTCCATGTTCCCCAAACAGCACAATGTGAGAAAAACATTTATACATTGTGACGGTTTAGGCCAAATTCAGGGAAACGTCCAAAAGGAACGTCTCCTCAAAGGAAGGCAGGTTACAAACCACCCCTTCCCCCACTTGGGTTCGGGAAAAAACCCAACCTTCCTCTGCCCGCCGCAGAAGTAGCTAATCTCTGTGTCCTTGAAGCACAAACTGTTTTGAAAAGTTCGCTCAGTTTTTTCTCTGTCTCTTGCATCCAGTTTTTAAAGGCATAGAAAGGCTCAGGAATCATGTCTGGGCATAGAGCGGTGGTAGGGGATACAACAGCACAGTCACCCCAAGACATTCATATTTTAGGACCATCAGGCTGTCAAACCTCAAATTAACTGGGCTTGCAACTATGCATCAAATCCATCTGAATTTGCTGCAAATAAATCAGTGCTTCCAGGTGCTACTTGATCCAGACAGCGTTATCCCATTCTCTCCAAGGTAAAAGCTCAGGTTCTGGCTGCCTTTGCTGAGTATGTCTCATGGTGAGGTATGGTCACACTGGCCGCTTGTAATAGCTGTAGGGAGAGACCCCACTGAGACATGGTTTATGGGGAGAGTATTGTGCCTTGTTGCTGTCTTGATAGCACCCCATGTAGCGATAGATCCTCCTCTTTTCAGAAGTGGCACTTGTTGGCTCATTGGGATGTCACACAGGAGGAGCAACCCTACCCCACCAAGGACGTGAGTTTCATGGTGTGCTCCACTTGGCTGAGTGGGGAGCCCAGGCAAGCCTTTTTTCACTTCTGCTTGAGACAAGTCAGCACAGGATGGCATCATACAGTTCCTTGGCTTTGCTCTTCCATCATCTTTCAGCATTTTTAAGAGCTTCCTTCAAGCTCAGAGGAAGTGTTTGGGTTTCTCAGGGGAACATATTGTATAAATAACACCAGATGCTCTAAACTAGCAGGAGAGCTGCAGCCCTGCACTGGTGTGCTGCTGGATGTATCCCAGCACAAAGTGTTGTTGAGGACTCTGGTACAGACACTACAGTCCTTAGTTCCTCTGATTGAGTGTAGGCCAAATTTTCAGTTGAGGCAGGTAAAAGCTTACCTTTGTTTGGGGTACTGGATTAACTGCTTAAAGATTTTAACCACTGAGAAAATTTGAACTTTAATCTAGACGTTGTCCTAAGCATCTTCCTGCCTGTCCAACTGCAAACCTTTGAGTCCTGGCTCCTGCATATGCCCAAAGAACCAGTGTGAAAAGCAGGTTTTGGTATTGGTTTGGACTTGTTTTGCAGAGTGGAGCTGGCTGAATCACTCAGATGCTCAAAATCCCCTGGTTCTTTCAACATTTTTACCCCTTTGCCTTCTGAAGGGCAGGTAAGTTATGTCAGAATCCATGGGTAAAGAAAACTAAAGCCGCTTACATGGTTACATAGGATCAGCACAAAGCTAACTCTCCCAGGTCTTTCACTAGAGATCTCACTCAGGGCTATGCAGCTTTGGAAACTCCGTGATTGCTAGCCTGCTGGACCAGGGCTGTCTCAGCAGGAAAGACATGTCCTTAGCCCCTGCTAGACAGATGGATTTGCTGCTGTTCTGAGCTCAGTTTCCTGCCTTATCCTGGCCAAAACAGCCCATTCTGCTTTGGAATGTGCAGCAGTTTGATCATCTGATCACAGAACCGCAATTTCCAGATTACAGAGTATTCTGAGTTGGAAGGGACCCACAAGAATCATCATGTCCAGCTCTTAAGTGAATGGTCCATATGGGGTTGAACCCACAACCTTGGTGTTATTAGCACTGTGCTCTAATGAAATGAGCTAACTGTCACCTGTGATAGCCAGTGCCTGTAATCATACAAGAACCTCCCCTGACCACGTATGCCTGAGGAAATTCCTGCCCCTGGAGTTTCAGGGTATCCTCGAAAGTGCAAACATACCAAATTCCTCTGTAGCTCTTTGAGAGAGGAACTTAAATCCTGTCACTGTTGGTATATTTGGAAAAATGGTCTCTGGAAATTTTTGGGGCTGAAATTTCTGCACTCAAGTGGTTGCAGATATCCTGAGGTGAGCTATATCTGTACTCTCCTTGAGACCGGAATGGATAATATAGGCAGCTAATGTACCTTTCAGCCTTGTGTTGGCCACTGCATTTCCAGTTTCACAGCAGCCTGCATTTAGGCTTGACCCTGTAAAATGCAGGCATGTCAGGTGTGGTTGGAAGCTTCTAATGGAGGCATTTCTGCTGAAGTAAATCATACCGTACACATAAGTCTGAGCTCCTGTACAGTCTCTGCTGCTCAGCCAGTGTACAGTAAGTTGTTAGGCTAAGGTAATTTGATCACAAGTTTCACCCCTGTGTGAATTTGCAAGGCCTGTTTATAAAGATAAATGGGCTCTTGTCACAGCTGGAGTCCCATGGGATAAGCTGCATTTTTGTAGTCTTCAAAAATAAAGTAGCTACAGCCATGTTTTCTAGGAAGGATGAATTGGAGAAGGAAGAGAAGGTGACACCATGTGTATTTTTATTTGCTTTGAAGCTGTTGGTAAGTCAAAAGAAGAGGACATGGAAAGCTCAAGGTTGTAGCTGGTCAGCAGTAATTCAGGGGATGGAAGTACCTGTTACCAGTATGGCACAGTGCCTGGGTGAGCATCTCCTTGAAACTCTACCAGAGGAGAACAAGAGAAAAATTACACTTCCGTTTAGGGGCTTCAGGTATGTTTTCACAGCACTCCAAGAAACCTATTCACTAAAACACATATGTGAATTATGCTGTCTAGAAAGTATTGATGCTGTCTTGGAGTAATGCAATTTCAGACCTCATCCAGGTTAATAAAAAACGAATTAATCACTGAACGGAAAAGGGTGTTTGCTTGGGTACAAGTAATCATGACTGAACTTTATTTTTATGTGGAAAGAGAATATATAGTCCCAACCAATAGTATGTATGATTGGTGCTCTAAGGGGGTTCAGTTTTTTGAAACAGAAAAGAATTATAGGCCAAATAAAGTAGAAGGAAGAACTTAAGCATAAAAATGGGAATGATAATTGGGAGTTGTTCAAGAATCCTAATTAGTCCCTGAGAAACCACAATTCTGCATTTGCAAAGACAAATTTTTTAGTTTAAAAGAAAGCTGGTTTTGTTAACAAAGGGGATTAAAGCAGCAAAAAACTCAAAATACAATGAATGGAAAAATGGAGCAAGCAACATAGACAAGTAATCTGCAAGCAAAGGCAGACAACTGATGGGGGAACTGAAGGGTACCAGTGAAGAGCTTTTGGGGAGCGGAGCAGATTTGAACAATAAGAAGGGATTCCTAAAATATATCAGGGCTTCCTGAAATCCTAGCAGTGGTGTAGGCGCCATACTGACCAGGAGTGAAAAAGCATACTGAAAAAGCAGTGGCAGAAATAATCAATATTTATTTTGTGATGTTTGGAAAGGAGAAGACTCTGTATTCATAGCTTGGTCATAAGAGAATATTTTCTGCTCTGCTCACAAATTGCTTGCTGTAATTAGGAAAAATGTTAAATGTTATTGTTTTTAAATGTTCAGAACAATGGTTAACTTACAGTCCATGATTTTTAGATACTAAGCCAAAGAGCTCTTTGAATCATTAATGACACTTGAAAAAATTCAGGGGAGTGGAAAAAATCTACTGTAAGAGCATTATTCTGGGACAGTGAGGGAGTAGCCTGCCAGATTACCTGAAGTTTGGTCAGAGCACAGAAAGTCTGATAAGCTCTGCAGCTGGTGAAGAACTGAGAGAAGACAGTGTGCTACTAGCCAGTTTTCCCTGAATGGGAAACTGGCCTTGTCAGACAACTTCTTCATATGAGTATGATTTTTGGTAATAGTTGGTGACATACTTACACATAGCTTTGAAAGCTTTTGACTTTCTTCCTGGTGATACTCTGATACAGGAGTACACACCAGACAAAATCAAAGTGGCTTATTGTAAATAGCCCAGAGTACTTGTGCATTCTTATGAAACAGTTGGAGATGCAGAGTCATCCTCCACCAGTGAGCAGGGAAGCTAAAAAAAAACTCATAAAAAAGTACTGAGGGTGGCTGCCCCTGGTCCTGCATTACCCAGTGGCTTTGTCAGTGATACAAATACTACATAATTGTTGGCACAAGCATGGAGCTGCTGTGGTTGGAGGGATGTAAACAACAGGTCAGCTGTGGGAGCAGAGCTGAGTCACCTGAAAAGCAGGGCTCCAATGCTGTTCTATGCAAGGCTGTACATCTAGAGCAAAGCATGGAGGTCAGGCTAGTAAGACTGGAGGCGTTGTCTGGAGTATACTGATGGTGCAACAGGCTTGGAAGATATTATTTAACACAACTGCCGAGCTCAGTAGTTCAGCTGAGAGGGAACTTGCAGTCCTCAGGTGAGTAGTAGGAGTAGGGCAGAAATGTTCTGAGGACCCTTGTGCGGGAATGCTGCCTAGTCCTGGTGTCAGCACTTCAGAGAGTGTTGAAGAGCTGGATATAGGTCAGAAAAGAGCTACATGATTATTTTGGGACCTGAAGACCATGCTTTTATAACAGGAAAATAAACAAACTTGATCTGAAAAGTTGTGTCCAGAGAAAGAGACAAATAATTCCTTGAGTTTGCTTGGGTATTTGTCTTAAGGCAGCAGGACAATATAGCAAATACTGTATGTCTGGTGGCCTAGATGCTGAGGAAACAGGCTGTCAGATTCAATATAATTGGTCTCTAGTGAAGGCAGTTAGCCAGTTTAACAAATTTCCTTAGGACCTAGTGGAACTGCCATTGTTTAAACTTCAGGTTGCCACCAAATGCTCTCTGAAACAGAAACTGTTTCAGGTAGCTGCTGATTTGTGCATGGTATCCATGTACATTTTGATCTATCTGGACAATGACTTGTCTTGATGCTAATATGAAACCAGACTTTTTTCTTATAGTGAGACACAGGACAAGAAGTTTTTCTAAAACAGGGGTACTGTGACTTCAGCAGGCAAGAATGGAGTGACAGCTGCAGGTCAAAGCTGTGTGCTCTTTGCTGCACATCCTCTGCAAATGGGCTGAGCTTTTAGGAGCATTGAAATGAGCACCAAGGAGGAGGGGTCTTGAGGTACTGGAGGCCTTTGCTAGCCTATTCCAAATGCTCTCAGGCATCAGCCGTGTGTGTATGTAAGTGTGAAAGGAACCAAAAAATTTGTAGGTCTGCACTCAGTGCTGCAATGCCTGCAGAGAAAGATCCTTAAGGAGCAGGCACCACCTCTTCTGGGCTCTGTTTACCTGCTTAGCAAGGAATGAAGTGGGACCTTAAAGCCAAAACGCTGCCTGGACACCACATTCCTGCTCAGATTAGTCAGGAATGAGCCACTAGAGTTCTACATTCCCTTCATCTCACTAAGGCCCTGCTTTAACCTCAGTGGTTTACATCTGTTCCAGGACACTGTAAAGGGCCTGTCTGGCACAGGGTAGGGGATGGCCCCCAGAGTGTGGCAGGTGCAGGGATGCATGGCAGGTGGACAGAGTGCCCTGTGAGCATATGGTGTGACACTGCTCCCCTTATATCCACAAAAACCCTTGCCATACCCTGTGCTGCCAAGTGGGGGGCTGGGATTTTGGTAATCGATAACAGCCCCAGGTTGTCAGTGATGTGTGGCGCTGAGCACAGGGAGCACCAGACAGATGAAGAGTGATTCAAAAAGCACCTGTGTTTCCTGGTCCCCTTAATTCAAGGCTGTCCTGGAATAATACACTTTCCTGTGTGCTCTTGTTAAGATGGCTTGAGTTAGTCCCCAGAGCAGTGCTTTGTGGTGGTTACTGGGACAGCAACAGTGTCAGGGACCCTGTGATGCATAGAGGTGGGAAATTGTGGCAGCAATGGTGATGGTAGGTGGCTGAATTCACTCACTCCTCCTATTCATACTCTCAGTATTTCCTCCCCAGCTGAGGTTCATACTGTCTGAGAAAGCTGCAGCATGTCTACACAGTGGCACTGTAATGAATTCTCTGGGAGTAATCTGGTTTCTTTTGCCCAATATTTGGTTGTTATTTTAGGATTGTCCAGTTTGACAATAAAAGCTAAAATTTCCAGCTGACCAAAGGAATAGTTGGAGCTCATTACCACTACTGCAAATCTGTTTCCAAAATGTCATTGGTTCGTCACTGTTAGAGATAGCATTGTAGTTAGGTGGGGATATCTCTTCTGTCCTCCGCCTGCTCAGTGAGGGTTGGAAACCTGGCCAAAGACATTGCCTTGCTCAGGCAGTTTTCTGACATGTAGTGTTTTGAGGCTATTACAGTGTTTTGAAGACCTGTCTTGAGCATATCTGCTCCGTTGTGGTGGATTAGGGCAGACAGGTTGCCTGTGTTGCTGGAGCATAATGTTTTTGAAACTTCCAGAGATCATGGGCTTGCAGGGGGAAGTCTGTGGCACTGCTTTCGTGTTCCATTTACCATGTATGATTGTGCACATGCAGCTGAGCAGGCTTCTAAAATTTAGAGGAATTGTGTCCTTTGTTAGCTCAGGAACCTAAATAAATTGGAGTCTGGTTTAGTTGATAAGGTGGTGTTAGGTCATAGGTTGGACTTGATGATCTCAAAAGTCTTTTCCAAGCTAGTTAATTCTGTGATTCTGCGTGACTATGAGACAAGAAACAAGTGTTTCCACATACCATTCTCTTTAGCAGGTGTATGTTCAACCGTAGTCGTTGCTTCTATGTATCCTTCTACCTGCAATAGCTCTCTGGAAGGAACCACCCTGCAGGCTCTTTGCTGAACTCAGAGCTGGTGGCTGTGGTTTGGCAGAGAGTGCAGGACTGGATGCTGGCATAAAGCAAGTTCTCAGGCAGTGCAGTGGAGTGATGGTGGTGGCTCAGTGGTGTCTGCCTGGTTTACACAGTTGTGATCCCATGTACTGCATGCTTTTCTGTTCTTGCTCTTAATAAAGGTACTGGGGATCTCTTGAGAGCCTGTTGGTTCAAGCAAGTCTGTAAAACTGCAGCATGGCACTAGACCTCACTAAGTCAGGGTGTTTGCCATGTGAGGTAGAGACAGAATGGTGAAGAGCTTTAGACAATGTTAAAAGAAACACTCATGTTCAGTTCTACTTTCCCTTGAGCTGGGTTTTCTTCTTTTCTCCCCATTTTAACAGAATGTGGTTTAGGGCAGATGTCACTGCTGATTGCAGAAGTTAAATGAAATGTTACTTTGTGCTCACCTGGTTGTATTCAAAGCAACAACAAACCCCAAGAGGTGTGTGTGTAGCTGAGGATAGATAAAAGGATAGGGATTTGAGTTACTCCCATTTTCTGCTTCAGGTGGTCATTGTTCCTTCTGTCCCACATCCAGGGCCATCTCAGTCAGGTCTGGCTTGCCTGGCACCCTGGTACTGTGATGCTCTGTATAATGCTGCTGCTGTCACTTTCTCTGCTGCCTCTGAACTCCACAGGCATCAGAAATTCAGTCCTGTTCCTCTTCAGGATGAGCAGAATTCCTTTTTTCTTCCCCCGTGCCAAATTCTGGGCTCATACTCTTTTCTGGAGTAAGCACAAAGGGGCAGAGCTAGAACTGAGTTTTAATTGCATTCCTGCCTGGCTCCCTGTTACAGTTTAACATCAAAACTTGGCCAGAACTTGGTTGTTTTGGTTTGGTTTGGTTTGTTCCTTTCATGTATTTTTTCCTGGAATACACACTGTTATTCACAGTTGGATAGGTCTAATGCAAACCAGTGGAGTGCCTGAGCTCTGACTGTAATCAAGCAAGCACTTTGGCTTCATGTTTAAAAACAAAGGCAGCCATTAAGCAAACTTTCCTGACTCTTGGGTGACAGGCATCAACTCAGGAAGAGCATTTCTGCTTCAACTCCTTGCTGGAGTGGCTGCAAGCCTCCTGGAAGTTGGTGTCTGCTGCAGGTTTCCTCCTGCAGCGTCACATGCAGGACGTGTGATGTCCTGGCAGACAGGTGCAGGGCTCGGGGCAGCAGATCTCCCCACTGTGCTCCTGGCCTCGGTATGCTGGCACCAGGTGGTGGTCCGGCCTGCCAGGAGGTGACCAAGAAGGAAGCCCAGATTCCTGCCAGTCCGACTCCACGACTTTGCTACACACCGCACTGAAAATACCCTCCAGGCTGGACTGCATTCCTGGCTGGATTTGTACATCTGCATGCTCTGCAGATTGCACAGCCAGAGGTTCAGGGAGGGGCTGGATAAGGCTTAGGTTTCCACTCGCCGACAGTCCCTTGTGAAGTATAAAGGAATGCTCTTCCCTCCAGCTGGAAAATGGAGGCCAGAGCATGGGCGGTTGATGCGGGTTCACCAGGGCACGTGCTGTACATAGTCAGTGCCATTCCACAGAAGGTTAAAGAGCTTCCCAGGGTCTGGTGGTGAGAGCTGTGCAGACATTTGTCATCTGACTGGTAGAGGGAACAAAAATGTGACTTCTTCCAAGGCTGGCAACAAAGCAGTTGCTCTCGTGCTGCTACATTTTCTCAGTTATTTTCTCTGCAGCTGAGGTTCCTGGTTTTATATGCTCACCTGCCTTTCTCAAGGACTTTCAATGAGCCAGAGGTTCTCCATGTTGCCACACTGTCCCAGGGCACAATGCAGTGCTTCTGTTCAGAGCCTTTTTCTTCCCCTTCTTTCTCCCCTCTTTTTTTTCCTGTCACCCATGCCAGGCAGCGGTGCAGTACTGCTGAATTAGGAGGAACATCTGCTTTGAAGCTGGGATCTCATACCTAATTGACCATGATCTTCTTCAGTCCCAGCATCTCTGCTTGCAAATGCCACCCTTTGCACTGTCAGACCTTAAGTGTGTGCACTGGCACTGCTGGTTTGCTTGAACTCATTTGTTCTCTGTTCACACTGTGTTTTAACCCAGCCTGGCACTCCTGGAAACTAGTCAATTTATCATCCAGGGTCTAGCTGTATATCATGTAATGGAAACCTGGAGATTCACCAGTGAATGAGTATTCACATTAGGTATTGTAAGTATTATGTGAGGTTTTCAAACATCCTGTAGATAGCTTACTCTGGTTCTAATAACATTTGCCCTGGCCAAGATGCTTTCTTCCATCCCCTTCAGTGTCTAGAGGAGAGTAATTGCAGATTAGTTAGCTGGTAGCAAGAACTTTATCCTGGCCACAGAGGGTTCCAGCAGAGAATTTTACTGATGGGCTTTCATAGCTGAGAGTTAATATGGTTGGGAAAGCTCTTCTCTGAAAGCAGTACTGCATTTAATTTTAAGGAAGGCAGCAACTGTACTTGCCTCAGACTGATTTGAGTAGAAGCAGTCATCCCTTATCTCTGCTGTGACTTCTAATAAGAGTGGCAGGAGAAAATTAAGGTACTAACTTGTTGCTAAGACTCACAGAAATGAAAACCTGATGAAGTCTCTAGGTCTCAGATAGTGGTGACTGAAGCCAATCTATTTCTCAGCTTCACCTCCTACCAGGAAGATGATCTTATTGTCAGTCACATGCTGTCTTATTTAGTAGTGGCAGAACTGTGGTAGGAAACAACTCTGTCGCAGCATGAGTCAAACAGCAAAGGGATTGCGAGTTTAGGCTTCAAAACTGCACAGCATGAGCAGCCGTGGGAAAATGGGTTGTGAAACGGTTGGTGCAGGAGTGGAGAGGGCTGAAGTCAGATTTCTCAAGGACAGAGACTCTAAGTCTGAGAGATACTGCAGTCATTGAGTAAGTGACAGAGAGTGCATGATAAGTAGCAGAGTGGAACAGCTCCCAGTGTTGGCATCACTTTTTTTCTGTCTACTTCTCCAAGCTATGCCAGTGGCAGGCACTTAGTGTGTCCTGTAGAGGTCTGGTTGCTCTTAAGTGTTTACATTTCATGCATGTCTGCTCATACTCTTTTTATCTGATTTTCAAGCAGTGTGTAACCTTGCAGAATTTGGCTCTAAGGCTTTTCAAGGTGGCTATTCTTACACCAGACTCTTGCCACTGAGGTGTAGGGGTGA
Source organism: Gymnorhina tibicen (assembly GCA_013399875.1). Lineage (NCBI taxonomy): Eukaryota > Metazoa > Chordata > Aves > Passeriformes > Artamidae > Gymnorhina > Gymnorhina tibicen. The sequence continues at coordinate 153,203 of VXAZ01001701.1, forward strand.
GTCACTTGTGCATCGCTTCATATGGCAAATGGAGTGGCAACTACAGAAAGCAATGCTTAACTGCAGACTTAAAGACACAGGGTACAGCTTGTGAGAGAGATGCTTAATTTCCTCCATCACTTTTCATATATAACTTCAGGTTTTAGATGTCCAGGTCTTTTGAGGTCCCCTGTGGAGAGTTGTACAACTTGTCCTGGTGAAACAGTGAGGACACCACATGGCTTTGCCAGCCATGAATCCCTTTGCTAATTTGTGGCTAGGCAGGGCTTTGTAGATGCAGTGCATCAAGAAAGGCTTGTGTTGGGAAGAAGCAGACAGGTTGGGGTGTTGAGAGACAGAGATGGGGCCCATTGGATGGTAGCCCATTATGGTTTCTATTTGACTGCAATCTTACAATGCTGTACAGCAAGCTGTCTGGAGAAATGTGCCAAATACTGCCTAGTACTGCATCCGTAATTATTAGTGGTGTAGCCTATAATAGCAGAGAGTCCTCTTCCTGTGTGGGTGACAAAAGTATTTCTTACCTTTTTCATTTTTTTTCCTTTGTGCTGAAACAACTAGTAAATCTGTCCCTGATGTGCAGCCTGCTACGTGGTAGACTCTACTGAATTTAATTTGCAGTTCTGTGCTCCATCTAATCAGACATTACAAGGGACACTCCAGTTATGCTTTGTAGATCAGTTACCCTCTCCTGAGCTAACAACTTTACAACTGAATATTGCACAACAAGACAATTTTTGTTCACTTATGTTCTTTCCAGTGAGCAGTGAAACATGAAATTCCTGGACAGAGCTTGAAGATACCAGTTCCCTCTGTCCCAGCACAGCCTGACTCATTAGTGTCAATTTTGCATTCACTGCTTAACAGTAAAAACTAGAAATTATGATTCCAGTTTGTCATTCCCAAATCCAGGGATTAGATTACTAAGAAAACATAGAAAATACATATACTTCAATGGCTTACAAACTAGAGAAGGGTCTGGTGGTGACAGGCACAGCATTGTGGAAAATACATGCAGAAAACTGCAGTCAGGAGCAAGGATGGAAGAAAGGACGGGAGGAGGAGCCAGATATACTCTTAGCAGTGGTGTGTTGTTAAAAAAGATCATTGTGTCTTCTACAGGAGAATGAGACATGTTAACAGGCTTACTTCTCTGTTGTCTCCATTAACCTTCCAAAGTGGAAGTAGGTAACTTCCCTGGAAATGGGAAGAGAGCATGGGAAAAGGGACTGGTTTGGGACTGGATCTACAAGAAAAGTTTCCTTTCAACCATTTTCCTTGTAATGTGATTTTTGTGTCTGCTGATCTGGACCTGCTGATAAAACAGTGTTACCTGTTCCAACAGGCTGAAGCATGCTAATCAGGTCAGCTGAATTAGTAAGTGTTGGCCTCAAATGTTTTCCAGGTTTTGTATCCTCTAAGGTCACTGTTTTCTAGTTTTTGCTGTGTCTGCTGGAGGCAAGCAGTGTAGTATTTCACTAGGTAGCTGGGATGCAGTGCAGCAGCAGGTGAGCTGGTACAGCTGGTGCATCCCTCTGAGGCCTGGCTAGCTTCTTACCCAGGTGTAGCCAGGAGGGAGAGTTGAACAAGATGCAGTCCCATAAAGGAGTGGATCAGAATGCAACAAATGCTATTGGATAATTAGCTCACTGCAATAGATTCAGAGGAACAATTTGCTGATGTATCCATGTTAACTGTTCGCGTGACATAATCTAGGCTGGCCTGGACCCTGCATTTCAGCGTAGCATGTTTTGCAAGTGCCCTACCTACGCACAATGAATATCCCCTTGAAAAGAGGTGAGCACAGAGCACTGATGTTGTAGGACTGGGGTACGTGAAGTGGGAGAACAGGGGTCAGAGGCTCCAAACACGTGCTCTTGGTATCAGAACACTTCGCTGCATAGTCTCTTCTCCCTTACCACTCCTCTATGTTTGTCTCCAGTGATTAGTTCTGACACATACCAGAGACTTGCCACCTGGTGAAAATGAAAGAAGGCTGAGCCCAAAGGATGTGTTCAAGGACTCCAGGCAAAGCTTGCGAGACAAGTTCTAGAGTAGGAGCAGATTTTGGTGTTCAGGAGGAAGAGATGGAGTGTCTTACTTGCAAGTGGTGGCTAGAGGCAAGTTTCTGCAAACAGGTACTCTGTGCCACAGGGGAAGTGGGTGCTGTTGTGTTCCTACAGACTTCCATATATCTTGTTCAGAGTGAGGAGATGGTGTAGTGCCCTTCACATCTCACCTATGCCCTGTGTCCTGGGCCAGCTCTGCGGCAGCACTGCAATTCCTGATTGCCAGTTCTGTAGAGGGCTTTGACTAGGTTTGCTCTGAGGATCTGACGTGAACTCTTTTCTACCAAAAGCTTTGTGAAAAAGCAAGGGAGTCCTAAGTTTGAAAGAAAACCATGAACATGTTAATGTAATCTTGATGATGGTGTCCAAGAGGCAATACTACAACTGTTAGGTGGGTTTGAGTTTCATTTGGGGTTGTTTTTGGCAAAAGCATTCTTTTCCATTGGAGGATGCTTGGGATAATATGTAACGGAAAAAGAACTTGGTGTCTCCAGGCTGAGAAATTATAATGGGAAGACCTGGCTTTAATTCCCAGACCTGCCATTGCCTTTCTGCCTCTACTGTGCCTTCTGTTCCTTGTATAACATCAGGATTAACACTGCTGTGTGGAGCTGTCATGGAGATGTTGCAATGAATACGCTGTTCCAGTACTTGGAAATAGCAGTAGCAAAAGAGTTCACAGGAACAGAGGATGGTAGCATGCTGCTTCTGCTCTTGGCTTTCCTAAACAAATACAGCCTGGCCACAATGCTGTAGTCATACTCTAGGTTCGTTTTTTTTTTGAGGAGAAACTGATCCTTTCCTAGCCTGAGAATGTAGCTCCCTTATTAGTAACAAGCGGTTTCAGTAGCCTTTTAGGGAGGTAGAACTGGGTTGTTACTGCAAAGCAGGCTGAGGAGCCATGTGAGGTAGTCTGACTGCTTTGAATGAAGGTGGATTTATTTCCCCAAGAAGTCTAGATTTTTCACATGTAGTGAAACTGTGTTAATAAATTAGATTTCAAATATTTTCTTTCAAGAGCTAAGAATGTCTTTTTGGCAAAAAAGCAGGAAGCATGCATCAGGATTACAGCAGATACACTTGCCCTGGATGGGTACAAAATCTGTCCTGTAAGCAACAGCCAAATAATTACCTAGGAGAAAAGCAAATACCAGAATAGGGTTATTTTGCTTACTCTCTCCACTGATCTGTTAATATGTCTCTTAATCTTAGGTGATGCTGCTTTTGTTCATGATGTTTCCTGTTAAAGGATTTAGGGAGCGTGGATTTTGTTAATTTATGTTGGTTGAATTTTAGCACAAATTTCATTAGGATTGACAGTATAGGCCCAGTGTTGCAGAGACCCAGCGGTAGCTGGGTGTTTTGTGTTTTGCCTCTTAATAGAGCTCTGTTTCTCCAGCAGGAATTAGATTGTCACGTTTGAGACAATTATATTCTAAAACACAATTACTTCAGAGGATAGTCTTGCACCAGTGACTTTATACACTTTTGTGGAGGTGAGGATAGGTGTTGTCTCTGGATTTCTTTATTTTCAGGGCTCTAGTGAGTGTAAATTGAATTATTTTGGAGACTGGAACAGTATTTCATACTTCTGTCACCAATGGGCATGTTAAAAAAACAGCAGGAGGATAAGTCACTTTAGAGTGGAAGCGAGGGTTGTTGGCAGATGCTGCTATGTGGCCTGAAGAAAATGTTCTTGAGAGCTTTGTGTCATGAGTGCTTTGTCTCGTGGTTAAATGAGTTATGCTGGGTCATGGCAACTTTTAGTTCAAGCCTATGTGTCATGCTGATGTGTTTGTGTTTAGTGCAGAAATGTACAATTTCCTGTAGGCGTCTTGCAGTATGAAGAGCATCCCTTTGCTCCTGGATGTGATGTTTGCCAGATAAGTAAATATGTATTGGCTGGAGCAGATTTTGAAAAGTGTCAAGTGGTTTACAAGAACAAGTCTTCTTAGTCTCAATATTATTTAGACTCCTACATCCCAGTCTACATCTAAAAATCTTTGCTGGGATAATCCAAAATCTGCATAATTCTGGATTTTTGAAAGAGCTATTTAAAGGGTCCTATTTCTTTCCAGTGAGACTGTTTGTTAGAAGATATTAGTTTGGAATCTCCTCACTGTTACTTTGCCTGTGTTGTGACAGACCCATCATCGATACCACTGCAGAAGGAATGTGAACAAGAGATTTTCCCAGCTGTTAGTGCAGTGTAACAGCTCAGATTGCTGGAGGTGAGAAGATTGCTCCTTGCTGGTTTGGCTGTGCTCTCAGCTGTGTTGCTGTGTAACAGAGATGCAAAGGGAAAGCACCAGACGCTTTCTGGCCTAGAGCAGAGCGGAAGTTGTGGCTTACTTTCCAGGTATTTGGCTGAGTATCTTTTCCATGGATTGTGCTTACAGCAAAGATGGCAGGGTGCATCTTTGCATAAAGACAGGTGCAAACAAACATCTTTAAGTGATCTCGGGTGGTGGCTTTTTTGGCTTTTTGAAAACGTGTGCACGGTGTAGCTCAGGTCAAGGGAGATTTGAACCTTTTGCACGTACAACTCACACTTTTTGTTATGATACAGCATTGTTCTCACAGGAGATAAAACAGGAAGAAGACTGACTTGGGGAAGACAAGCTGTGTCCTTGAGTTCTGTAGCTTAAAGGGTCTTTCAGCACAGCCCTGGTAGCTGATGTTTATTCTCTCTCCCCACTGGATTGTTCATAGCCACAGGCCAAGGAATCATGTTTTCTCAGGTATGGCTTTCAAAGGTACAACTGAAAGTGTGTGGGAAAAGGTTTCTTTTTCCACTAGAATTTTCTGGGTTTCAGGAAGATCTCTCTGTTTTGAATTGCAGTGTGACTTTAATTTCATGACAACAGGAGACCTAGACGAACTTTGACCTTTTTGTATCTCCAAAATTTTTAAATTTTAAATCTCATTATATTTTAATATAAAAGTTAAATTTTTTTGTTTTAGAGGTACTGACTCCCAATGATTTTGAGTTGGGCTGAAAGAGGCACAGGATTTTTGAAATGCAAAATCTTATATACAGGAACTCAGTCATAGGTTGATTCTCTTTGGAGAACCAGTTTTGAAAAACATCACTCTGATTTTCAGAAAGCTGGATGTATATGCATTGTGCTGACTTCCTGGGCTCGTTCTGAAACTCTGCTAGCTTTGATTTCCTTCTGCCCAGCATTTCCAAGAGTGCCTGTGTGCTTGCTATCTTGGCAGTCACTAAAAGATCCAGCTGTTCTACGCAGATTTCTCATGGGCTTTCAAGTTATTGGTAGTGAAAGGCAGTAGGGAAAGACTAGAACTCTCTACCTGTGAATTGCATTAGGTTGGACATTAGGAGGAGTTCCTTCATGGAAGGGATGGTTTGGCATTGGAGTGGGCTGCCCAGGGAGGTGGTGGAGTCATTGTCCCTGGAGGTGTTTAAGAAAAGACTGGATGTGGCACTTGGTGCCGTGGTCTGGTTGACAAGGTGGTGTTCAGTCATAGGTTGGACTTGATGATCTCAAAGGTGTTTTCCAAGCTAGCTGATGCTGTGATTTCTGTGATTCTGCGATACACATTCCTGTTCAAGTGGGGGTGTGTGCATGTGAGCGTGTTAAGCTGAAGCAGCAGTGTGATGGGAGGTCACACGTGTGAAGGGGATCTGAGAAAGACATGGAGTTAAGGGATAAGGTTTTGCAGAGACATGATTTGTCAAGAAGGGCTGGAATACTGGGAAATCAGAACTCTCTTTATGAGACTTACTATTTCAGTGTGATTTTTGGGGTTTTTTGCCCTCTGGCATAAAGACTTGTGGATGGGACCGATCTGTGGCAGAGATTAGTGCAGTCCCTTGGCTGCAGTCTCATTTTCAGCAACCTTTTCTGGTTGCTAGAAATATGCTGAGAGTATGTCTGTGCTATAGGAACAAGTTGAGTGGCCTCTGAGCTCTGTGGGTATGCATGAATGGTTTCTGTTCAGTAACTAAATTAACAGCTAATTCAACAATGACACTTGGTATATTAAGTAGGTTTATAAGATAAACTGACTGATTTAATTAATTTAATAAAATTGAAATTGAAGGACCAATTAAGTGCCTGCAGTTGGCAGTTATTAAAATTCCTGACTGAGCTGTTTTGCAGACTGCTACTGAGCTTGTATGATATGGATGATTTTATTATCACCAGGTTTCACAATTCTGAGAAAATTATAACCACCATATGTAAATAATCTCCAAGATGAATTATTGTGTCATGTAGCAAACAGAAACATTTCAGATCTTGTGGGTTTGCTGAGTTTAACAAAATTACCAGAGAGACTATGCTTTTCTATAATCTTTCTTCTCAGAAATTAATCTTTGGGAAGATTATCTTATTATTTTGATCACTGACTTTCTCTCTGCATACATTTATTGTCACTGCTCTAGATGGCTCTTAATTATTGTGCAAACAATATTTGTTTTTAGCCAATTTCAGGTTTGTATTTGTTGTGGTTTAACCCCAGCCAGCAACCCAGCAACCAAGTCCCAGGCAGTGGCTCTCTTACTCCCACATGAGCGGGATCGGGGAGAGAATTGGAAGGGTAAGAGGTAGAAAAATCATGGGTTGAGATAAAGACAGTTTAAAAAGGATGGGCGGGCAGGTTTGTATCTCCAGGACAGGTGGGCCCCCCTGCACCTCATGGTGACTTGGAAGACAAACACTATCACTTCAAATGTTCCCTCTTCCTCCTTCTTCTCCCCAGCTTTAAATACTGAGCATGATGTCACATGGTCTGGAATATCCCTTTGGTCAGCTTGGGTCACCTGTCCTGGCTGTGTTCCCTCCCATCCTTCCAACCACCTCCAAAATCCTTGCCAGCCTGGCAGTACAAAAAGCAGAACAGGCCTTGGCTCTGTGTAAGCCCTGCTCGGCAATAACTAAAACATCTCTATATTATCAACCCTGTGTGCAGCACAAACCCAAAACCCAGCCCCACACTTGACACTGTGAAGAAAGTTAACTCTACCCCAGCCAAAACCAGCACAATGGTATAGCTGAAACCTTTTTAATAGGGAGATGCAAATATGCAAAAAAGACTAATGGTTGGAGCAACCTATCAGTCAGTAGAACTCTTGGCTTCATTTCAGTGATCACTTTTTCAGGGCTGGTAAGATCTGTTATTCTGGTATCACTTGACATAGGAAAGTTCTGGGCAAAGTAGCCTGACCTAGAAGATGGGGAGTGTTTCAGAGCTGACTGGAGAAACAAGGCAACAAACCTTTTAAAAAGCAAAAATCCCCAAGTACTGTGTCAGTTCAAAGTGGAGATGGACCTGGGCAATTCAACTGATACTGTTATTGTAGGAAATGACAGTTTGAGGCAGCTTCCTTGGTTTTGTCCCTGCATTCCAGTAGGGCTTATAAAAACAGAACTTGTTTCCTTTTGACTTTTTTTCGTCTGAATACAGGCAGTATGTAGTATTCTATTTACTTTACTTTCTGAAATGAGCCATTTTTTTGAGCGTCCTTTCCTTAAGAATATAGCCTGACAAGAGTGGTAAGTACATGATGAGTTAAGCATCAAAGGCTGAAAAACAATCACGTGTGTTTCAACTCGGCCATTCCTAACAGTGTGTCTGTCTAGAGTTGCTGTCTTCGCACGTGAAGAAGCAGATACTTCATAGTGTCAGAGCATTTGGTTATGACAGCTAAAAAGACTTGCTGCGTCTGTGGAAATTAAATTCGTTTTCTCATCCCAAGGTAAACCAAAACGAATGGAAATGAAGCTAATCGTGTCTTAAATGCAGTGCTGGAGAGTGTACAGTGACTCAGAGGAATCCATCCCTCTTCTTTCCTTCCCATCTTAGCTTCACCTCGTACCCAACACACTTGCTTTTGCAAGCTGATATCTTCTTCTTGTGGACCATAACTTGCTGATCTTTTTGTTTGTTAACTGCCTTCTGTAGGCAGGATGAACTGTGGCGATGCCTGTCTCTTTCCTCAGGCTTCTCTTGTCCTGAATTGATTAAGCCAGTATCTTCATCCTTTCCTGTAGCTTGTGTTTCCAAACCTCTGAACAGTTTTTCTTTTCTCCTCTGGACTCTGAATTTGTTTCTGTCTCTGTAGTGTCCAAAACAGAATACAAGAGACTGGCAGAGGTCTTGGCAGGACTGGGTAGGACAGCTTAATTACTTTCCAGTTGTTATGTATGACACTACTGGAACATGCTTTGGCAAAAACATCATGTTGTTGATTCACAAATTTTCTAATGCCTTGCAGCCCACAGATCCTGTGATGGTATGGCTACCTTCCCAATAATTCCTCGTGTTTATTTTTGTACTGATCCTGATTTTTGCTTCCCACATTTTGATTTGATCCACCTGAGATTATCCTTTCATTTTACCATAACTGTTGTGATATGTTGTGCTGTCTCCAAAGAGGAAGTTCTGATGACCTTTTTGACCTTGGGAATAAAACCACCACTGACCAAAAAGGGAAAAAAAAAGAAAAAAACCACCAAAATTTGTCATATTAAATCTTCATGTACTGAGACAGAGACCCAGCTCACAATCAGTTTTGTTATTTTTAGCTCCTTAGCCTATTACAGAAAGGCACATTCAGTTTGCAGTGAGAGCCCCTGTCCTGGGAAGACCTCATAAATTAGCTTGCCTAAACATACTGCCTGTTTCTAAGTCTAAAAAGTCCTTTGATTTCAGCATTCTTTTGGTGTGGAAGCTCAAGAGATACGACAGGCTTGAAACCCAATTTTGTCAGAAATGTTACAAATGAATTGTAATTGTGCATTTATTCCATTAATGTAGTAAATCCCATGAGCATTTGCTGGATAGGAAATAATTATCTAATGATGTCAGAACATATGGAGGATAAGATGAAATGTGGAAGGATTATGGTGTTTTAGTTCGTTCAGCGGTACCAGTTTGTGCAGGGATCGTGAACTCAGTGCTCGCATCACAGTGTCTGACATTTTGCAGTGCTGCCCCAGTCACAAGCTGTGTGTGACTGCAGACTCCCTAAGCTGTGGTGCAGCTGTGCCCGGTAGCGCAGGGTGGTAATGTGGGCTCTAGCTAAGGTCCGTGTTTGGTGTGCATTGCTTGGAAAGAGAAGCAGCAAGTGCTTTGGGAGCTCTACCCTAAACAGCTCTAGCAGTGCATCTGAGATTGTGGTATTTCATGTCTGCAGGGGAGGACTTTTGCAGTTAGAAGCTTAAGTGCCAGCAGGGAGCCCATGGCCCAAGTTTCTGGTAGTGCCTGGTGAGCCATTTCAGAAGGCTTGGTGCATCCATCTGGTCACTCTGTGAAAAGGGAACCCGGTGGTAGCACTTGGGCTGTTTGTTGGCTGTGGGGTTTTTCTCCCCTCTCCAGAGTGCGTGCTTTCTGCAAGGCTTCTTTTGTGTGTTAGCTATAGTGCTTGCCAACACCTTTGAAAAACACCCCATGTTTGGTTTTTAAAGAGAATGGGGCTGAGCATGAAGGCCCTCATGACAAAAGCAGAGATACTTATTTGTGTCAGCAGTTAAGGACTTAAAGGACTGTAAAAAAGCTTTTTACAGAAGATGACCATGGGACTTCCTGTCTACTGCTGCTCCCGTCCCCTCTAGTAACCTGTAAATGTCTAGCTGCCATTCAAAACTAGGATAAAAGTTTCAGAAAACTTCCTGGGTTTAGCCAAAACAGTTACTGATGCAGCTGATGGTTTGTTGCTTATGTTCCCTTCCAAATGAGGGAAATTGACTGAACAGATAGGTGCTCATTTAACTTTTTTTTTTTTCCTTGACTTGTTAAATTAGGAATTTGCTTCTAGGGTAGATAAAGCCATGAAGTCTAATGAGTGCGATAAGAAAATGGAATGGACAGAAGCAAGAAATGTTGTAAACAGTTTTTCTGGTGGCCAGGTTTTTTGAGGACTGTCCACCAGCAGGTCTGCCCTGGTGCAGAGTCCGTTGTTATACACAAATATTCATTGCACCATTTTGCAGCAGGGGAGCAAAAGCTGTGGAGGGAGGAGAGGAAAATGAAAAGAGAGAAGGACTTGAAAGAACAGCCTTGGACTATCTGAGCATGGCAGAAAGGCTGAAGTAAGCAAATATTTTTGTTAAAAATCAGTGCTGTTATGGGCCATCAGGAAAAGAATAGAACTGATACTGATTTAGCCAGAAGCCTACTGATGAGGGGAGGGTGAGGGGATAACTGATAAAACTAAACATTTTAAAACCAGCAGAAGCAGGCACACACAGCCAAGGCTTCTAAAGGAACTAGCACGGAATACTACAAACTGCTAGGCAGCCTTTTTGAACTTCCATGGAAAACAAATGAGATCTGAGGAAACCGAACTAGGCAAATGTAGTAACAGTCTTTAACAAGATAAAAGCCATGTCCCTGGAAATTGTTAAACAGAAAGTTGAATTAAAACGATTTTCAAATCTTACAAAGGTCAAACATGTCAGCACTTATATCACTTTTTCAGCTATTTTGAATTGAAATTGAATTAGGCCTTTCTGCTGGTGGAGAATTGCAGAACATTTTGTGCGCTGCTATTGCAACAATTCCATCAGTACAGAAAAAAATTATGATAGGCTTAAAGTATGAATTACTTTTATTTCATGATTGCTTGGGTCTGATTTTTGATGATGGTTTTCAAAATGTGCAGTCATTTCATGTACCATTGCCTGGTGTCCCTGGATGACTCCTCTGTCTGACCACAATTTAAATCAACACTGAACTGCACCAAGTACAACTTTGACACAATGTATTGAGGGTTAGCCCAGTGGCTTTTGAGTTTCATGAAGCCATTCAAGATAAAAGATTGTGCTGACAAAATTTTGAGGGCCCCTGGAGCAGAGCTATGTGATTGCTGAGTAAACTGAAAACATGGGCCTGGGTTAACTGAACCATAAGTAAAATTGTCTGTGTGTTCCATCCTGACTGAAAAATAAAGGGGCTAAAATATTTTCTAAGGGCCTCGGCAGAGGGGTGATATATTCCCAGCAGAGGCTATGTATCTCTATCAGACAGGCTGGGAACACGTGTATTATTTGGATTGACATTTATGTGACTGTCCTTGCAAAAAGAGGGCTTGAGAGAAGTGCCACATCCCATTGCTGGAATGGCTTGTTTCCCTAGCCAAGGACAGAGAATGAAGTAGTTACTTGCCAGGGTGTACAGCCTTCAAGTTTTGTTTTACTTGATTTGAAGTGTTCAGGAATGTGTATGCAGTTGGATGTGCTAACTGTGAGCCTGGTGTGTGACTCAGGTTTGTGCCTTTTAAGCAGTGGTGCTGCTATTTTTGTGTTTGTAAGCTTGCACTGTGCTGGTGTGAACAAGACAAGCAGGACTGTTCTCAGGTAGCAGTTCTGTCCACTTCATCTAAAAGGTCTCGTGGAAGGAATCGTACAGGGGGATTGTAGAGGCTGCAGAGGACTGGGGTTCTGGGTTTGGTACTAAGCTTTGATGCTGACCAGAGGACATACCAAGGGAGTGAGTTGTTTCCCTGTGATCTCACTCTCACCATTTATGGATGGTTGTGCAAGCACTTCCTTCCACAGTGCTTCTTGTCATCAGGCAGAGAATCAATACTGCCGTGTCAGGAGAATCTGATACATCACTGCTGCAACTCGAATTTCATACTGAAATATTGACACCTTTTGCTGTTGCATCCAGGAAGTATGGAGAGCCTGGTTATAAAAAGCAAATGTGACAGCACTTAGCCTGTGACCATCAGGGATGGACCCTACCCTTCTTCCCACCTCTGGGGCAGCAGAAAACTGGGAACATTGAATTGAGTGAGCTCTGACTGGACTTGTCAGGTCTCCAGCCCACCAGTGTCACTTTCACGAACTCTGTGGCTTATTTGGATAGTCACATAGTCAAAGTGCATGCCAGCAGGTCACAAACAAACAGAAGGGGAAGACTAAGCCTGGAAGAGGGGGCTTGGAATGGAAAAGGAGGGGAATTTATATAGCGCTTCAGTTTGGCAGCAGGAAGAAAGGCTTCAGCCAATGTATCAGAACCAGCTCAATGTGCTCATACAGTGCAAAATCCTATTTTTGAGTGCAAGAAGGCGAGTAGAAGCAATGAAGTGAGACACTAGCAAGCGTTGCACCTAATCTTCAGCACTGTTCAGCTGGAAGTCTGTATCTGGTTAGGGCTGAAATTTTGGAGAGTGGTGTGCATGCACATGACAAAAGGCTTTAATGTCCTCTGTGCTTGAAATTCACATGTGCACTCACTGTAGTTTGGACTCACAAAGATCACTGTGGGGCTGATGTGCAGAGTATCCAGTGGCTTCTGAAATCTCTACAGAAACTTAAATTTCCTTTTTACACCAATTTCAAATCTCTCAGCAGGTTCTGGAAGTGTGACCACATTTCTGAGCTTTTTTGGGGATTTATATAAGAGTTCAAAATGCAGTTCTGAGGGATAGTGATTTCTTTCCTTGTTTAATCTGTCACAAACAGATGTTACTCTATATAAGGTTTCCTAACAAGATGTTTGATGTGAATTTACTTTTTAGCACCACGTGCGTTGAACAGCATAATAGATGTGACATGTTCTGAACAGGAAATCTCTGTCATCCTTAGGTTTCTGTTTAGTTTTATTAAATCTTGAATGGTGCAGATCCTGAAAAACTGGCGCGGTTGGGAGCAACGCAAGTCTGGTTTTGGTTGATGAGTGGTTTTGGGTGAGTGTTCTTAGGGCAATTGGTTGATGAGTGGTTTTGGATGAGTGTTTTTAGGGCAATGTCTAGGAAGATTCCTATGCTAGCAGAGCTGTTGTGGGCTTTTCTTCCTAGATGAAGCACTGCTGCGTCTGAAAAAATTAGGCAAGAAGTAATACTGACATTCTTCTGTCATGAGTGAGTTCCCTGTCCTACTCATGTGTAAGGAGGCAAAAAACTCCCAAATGTGGGCTTGAATAAAAAAGCAAGCTAACGTATCTGAGAAAAGAGTAGCTGCTAGAAAGGAAGGGGAAGTTTGGAGTTAGGGTTGCTTTGAAGGGCAAAGGAGCACAACTTTGGAAACAGACTCCTGACAGAACGCAGTGTCAGAACACCGCAGCATTAGGGTGCAGTGTGTTGTGGCATACTGGTTTGTGTAGTCCTGGAGAAGGGCTGGATTGGGCTGCCTGTGAGCTGTGACATAACCTAGTCCATAGGGGCCCTCACTGTTAATGACTCTGGGAAAAGATTGCTTTCCTGGGAATGACGTGTCGCTGGCTCTCAAACACCACATGTCCTATTCTTAGGAGGCAACTTCATGTCAGAAATTGTTAGTTAGAAAGTTTACAGATGAGTCAAAAATACCAACAGGGCAGCATTTCTCCTAAGATGATCAAATGAAGAATTTGTAGGGGTACGTGTTTATGAGAATGTCTTTCTTCTGTCTGATGGATTTTGACACAAGTTTCTCAATGCCAGCTTTATTTTCCTTGCATATGAGTTTGGGAGGAGTGTTTTAATCCTTCCATGTGTATGAATACTGTAAAAAATCCTGTAGGAGCTTTGTGGCGTGGGATATGTAGAATATTGCAAGGGCTGAGTATCTGCTTTATGTTACTTATTGTGTGTCACAATCCAGAGTGAGGTAGTCTCTGAACTCTTTTATCCTTAATCCAGTGTCACAACACTGCATAGACACAAGGCTTGTGGACCTGCATCTCCGATTTTAACTGAAGAGACAGAAGTGCAAGGAGCTCCAGTAGGTGTTGCCTGACACTGAGAAGGTGCACACTACTAACAGCGTAATGATGCAGGAGGGAGGCATACTTCAGCAGACCTTAGGGGTGGATAACAGTAATGAAATTCAACCCAGGACTTTGTATATGTTGTGTTCACATTCAAGTGTAAGTTTTAAGACTAGACTTTGTAGTGCAAGTCTCATGCCTATGCTGTACAGACCTTCTTGAGGGTTTGTTGTTCAAAAAATGGAATTGAGTCACTTGGGAATGCCTGGAAAAGATCCCATTAGTCCTTAAGTACAGCTTGTGAGAATTTACCTAGTTTGGGCAGGGCGAATATTTTAGCCACTTTAATTATTTTTCCCTGATTACCTGCTGCTGGTTTCGTTTCTGTCACAGTTTTAGCAACTACTTACTAAGCAACTGCTGTTGTACAACATTGTTTGTTATTTCCAAAATTGCATTTGGAGGAAGATGATTCACATCCCATCATACCTTTACAATCTTTTGCACCAGAGCTTTTTGCTTTGGTGCTGAAAGTTGCAGACCAGAAGTCAATATATTCTTACATTTTTCCATACAGACAGTTGCTGGTTGAGTTGACACCAGTTGCACTGTAGCTTTTTCACATAAATTCTGAAAAGCATTGCCCTGCCTAGCCCAGGAAAACTATCCAGTTATTCACTTCTGAGGCCAAAGTTTAACATGCCCATAAGATAAATCCTGACATGCTTTGTTCTTGTTTCTGTTCATTTCATCACACCCCAGAGCCTGCCTGCTTATCTTGGACCATTTTAATCTTGACAGTCAGACGTATGTAATCATGGTGACTTTGTGAAAATTCTGAGCTCTTGGCAGATAGCTCTGCTTTTCTCAGGGATCTTTGAGCAAATGTTTATCCAGGACACTTACCCTGACAGTAAGTGTGTGTGACCGTGTGCTGGAACTGCTGTGTGGAAGGTGACCTGCCCTAGCCTTTAAAAAAATTATTTGGCTATCTAGGGCTCAAAGTGCTAAAGAAGACAGGGTTAGCTGTTGGAACAGTTGTCTACCTTGCTCACTGAGGTGATTAAGAAATTTCTGTTTAGTTGGTCTATAAGGTTTGAGTTCAGAGATATTCTCATGGCTTTTTTGCCTCACAAAATCCTGCGATACCTTTTTTTTTTTTGTCCATTCCAAGTGGTAGTGGTGATGGAGGATACCTTTAATAAAGCTTCTGCTATCCAATTTGAGCTAGCATCCCACTGACTTCATATCTTGATGGACTGCAGTTATATTTTGATGATATAACACTTTTATTTTTAAATATAGGTAGCAGGGGAATCTGAGTAATAAAGGCTACACATGTAGTACAGTGGACAAGTCTCAGGGCTAGCAGAGGAAAATAAGAATCTTTTCTTCTGGCTTTGGATGCGTTGAAACTGGCTCAGAAGTCCACAGGTTTAAAATCTTCCATGTTTTGACACCTTACGTGATCTGAGATGTCTTGCAAATCAGTTGAATTTAGACAGCCACTTAAAATTCCTGAGGGGTCCTTGTTGGCATGCAACAATCCTTTTCAAGAACAAAACAAAGAAAAAACCAAAACAATTCCCCCCCAGATACTTTCTAGCCTTTTGTTCAGAAGTGCCAAACACACAGCAGTTTCCTGATTGCGTTGGCAGCAGATCGGTTTTCCTGGGTCTGAAAATCAAAATATTTTGGGTTTTTTTCGCAAAGGCAGCTTGGTGTATTGGCTAAATGGGGACAACTGGTCATGTCCTATTATGGACAGCCAGGGAGGTGAGTGGAGGTGCCATCTGGCAGTGGATCCAGGTGGCTCATTCCAAGAATATCATCTCAGGGCGTTCTCACTGCACAGCTGGTGGCTTGTAAATTCCCATCCTACCTTGGAATATACTATTTTTTCTATGTGGCTGAGCCCACAGTTACTATGAAGAACACAGATTTAGGCCTGTGTCTCACTATTTGAAAATTTTGTCAGCTATTCCTCTTGGAAAGCTTTTGCATTGAGAACTTCCAGCCTTTGATCTGCTTGAAACCAGCTAGGGACCATTCCAGCAGGTCTTGTTTGAGGTTTTTCTTGGCAAGTCTAACAATATATAACAACATATAAATACAATGTAAATTCTCCCTTTCACCCCTGTACCCGTGGAAAAGGTCATCTGGTGCTCTGCTGTGCTCTGCTGGGAAGCCAGCACCTTCTTTCAAAGATGCTTCTAGTGGCCTACAACATAAACACTGGTTCAAATTTGTTGTTCTGTTTGGAACAGCAGCCAAAGGCCTGGCCTAATTGTTCTATTGAGTGGAAAATGTTTTATCAGTGCTGAGTGTTTTATATGGAACATGCTTTCCCAGCTGGCAGAACGTTAAGAAAATCCAAAGATCTTGTTGCGTGGTTACCAGAAGACATACGATAACTGTCTGGGCCAGTTCATGACATTGCAAGGTTAGGTTGTTTACTCTAGTAACCTTACAGTTTTGACTTGCTCACACTTACAGGAATCGCGCAAGTAATGTTTTGCATCAGTTTTGCAGAGACGGGGGGGAAGCATTGCAGCCAATTAAAAATTTGTGTTCTGAAATATTCCATTTCACCAAAAAAAAGGTGCACAAGTACTGGTGAGAGTACATTCGGTATTCTAAATTTCTAAGCCATGTTACTTCTAGCAATCTTCCCAACTGTTGTTGAGTTTAGTCCTAAGCTATACATGGCCTGTGGTAGAGAGGACAAATAAAAAAATCACTGAAGGCAAGCGGGGACTTGTAAGAATTTTTCTTTCATCTAGCAGCACTCCAAAGAGCATCTGTGAGCACTGAGTGAAAAAACATGGAGGCTAAATCCCAGGTCATCAATACCAAGTTTGTTTAGCTTCTGTAATTGTGGGTCAGGAAGATAAAAAGTTCTTCTAAATATTGTCCTTGAAGCTGTGAAAGATAGGTAGTCTTTGGCAGTATTACTACCTTCTCCTTACAGTCACAAACACAGTCAAGTGTCATCATTTCTACATTTTTTTACATGCTTTTGACAGTTGAAAAGCCAAATCGTTCCCTTTCTAAGAGAATTTTCCTCTGTGGATGTTAAAAAGTGTAAGAAAATAAAGTCTGTTTAATTCACCTCAGTATTTTAGTTTTGTTTCAACGACATTTAAGAGTATCCAGTGGAAAGGAAGGAGGAGGAAGTGGACCAAAGCAACTATTTTAGTAGAAGATTATTTCAAACAAACAAACAAAATGCCAGATAAAACATCAATTGAATTGCAGATGTTGAATTTTAAAAGTATAGCTAGTCTCAGCCCAAGAAACCCTAGTTCCACGTTTTTTGCTTTGCGGCTTGGTTATTCTTTTAATACAGTCTTGAGATGGTTCTGTAAAGTGTCTTGTGAAATAAATATTGGGCAAAATAAAGAAACTATTGCTACTAGTGTACTGGTTAGACAGTTCTGTAAATTGGAAAGTGAGCATATTCTAAGAGAAATCAGGATTGTTAGTAATTCCTTTTCATTTGGATCATTGTTCCAAAATATGATTTTGAAGCTGGACTGAAGAAATGCTAAGTAGGAGAGAGGTAGGGATTCTAAGTGTAGTAGGTTGAAAATGGGCGGGGGGGGTTGCCTTTGACTTTCCTTCAGGACTGTAGCAACCTGAAATTAGACAAAGGGCTAGTCCCTAGTTCTGTTTCTTGAAGTAAAAATATATCTGGTGAAGATTTGATATGTCAAGGTTTTAGAAACAAACTTTGCTAACGTTTACAAAATCTTTAACAAAGACAGAATTTTTTTAAAAAAAGTTTAATCTATCTTCAGTGATGTGCAAATGCAGATCACCAGTTCAAGGATTTTCTGTACGAGAATGCACTTCATGACAGCTTTGGGAGATTCCTGCAGCACAGGGAAGAATCGCAGTAAGCTTAGATGGAGCGTTCTCAGGATGAGTGCAGCCGCAGGTTCATAGCCACATAATTAGCCCTATAGAAAGATGGGAGCAAGTTCCAGTAAGGTCTTGGATGTGTCCAGATGTGAATTACAAGCCACCCTGAGAAATGGGAACAATCTATACCACTGCTGGTCTTATTCCACATTGAGCACATAGTGGGGCATTTATTTCTGCTGCTGTCAGTGGAAACATAAAAATTACATTTTACGCTGTAAATCAGTGTAAATTACTCAGACAAAAGGCTATGTATTAGTGCAGTCTATTACAAGTAAATGGGTTGCACTTCTTCCAGCAGTAGTGTTCCTCTGATTCAACATTATCAACCGTCCCCCTGCAGTAAGAAGGGAATAAAAAATTCATTCATTGCTTCTAAAGCCTTGTTTTTATAGCTTTTAGTTGAAAAAGGGTTGGTTTGTGTATTCCCATTTAAATTCCAGATAACAACTGAAAAATTTCAGTGTCTTTTGTTTGGTTCTGGAAAGACACACTGCAAGAATTTGGCATAAGATGTGTTAGTGTGAGTTTATTAGCAGAGACAGAGATCAAATTCTTCATTACCTTTACCTGTGTCAGTGTCTTTGTGTCTGACTTGAGGCAAACTGGATGTCATCTAAGTGACTTGGATGATCCTGCTACAGAAAAGGTACTCCCTCTACTTGCAATCCTGGCTTTGAGAAAAAAACCCAAATATAAATAATACAAAGCCCATGGGAAATGTTTAGCTCATAAGTAACCTGAAGTAGTTTCCATTTCCTTTTGTTTCATCGACTTCTGCTGTTCGTCTCTTTGTCCGCTGGGCAGGCACCTTACACAACCTGTCTCTGCTAATGGCTTCAATCAGTCTTTCTCACAGAAGTGGTCCAAGTTTGGGAATTTGCTTCGTTTTTCTCTCTTCATTACTAAAGAAACAGCTCTGAAAGTGACTTAAACTGCTCTGAAGGCTGCAGATGGTGGGTTAAACCTCCTTTTGCCATTTTCAGCCCATGCCAAAACCAGACTTCTCCCGCCTGTGTGTGCAGGCTGCTGTTCACAGGTCTCCTTGTGGTAGGTGGGTTCAGGTTTCCAGGCTCTGGCATTGCCAGTCCCAACTTTCTGCTGAAGGCTCACTAGACTTCTAAGGAGATGCATCACACTGGAGCAAGAAATCCTGCTTTCTTCTCAAGACTTGGCCTCCTCGATCATAACCATGACAAAGGAGGATTATTGACTTTGATAGTCATGATGCTTTTGATTTAAGGCCCACTTTGATTTGGGGCAAAAATTTGTTCATTGGCCCACAGAAGCAATGGTCTCCTCCAGGTGAAGAGCAAGGAGAGAAATGTGCTTTCGAGGAGGAGAAAAAGGGAAAGAATTGGCTGAAGAGGCTGAATGGAAGCTGTAATGGATGCAGTTAGTCTCTGGGAAGGACCCAAAAGCGGCCCATGATTCCTTAAGACAATTAAAAGCAAATTGTTCGGCTGAACGATCCCAGAGCAAGGAAGATGCTCCCCAGACTATAATTCAAGGGGCTGAATGGCCCTCAAAAACTGAGAGGAGAAAGAAAAAAAATCCAAAGATGAGGCAAATGATGGAACAGATGTGAGTGCTTTTGTTGGGAAGACTTGGAGGCTAGCGGGATGGCGATAGGCTAATTTGAAGTGAATAATGCCAGGTTCCTTTCATATGCAGAATAGCACTTTGATCCAGTGTGGATGAAAGTACTGAAAAGTGGAGAGGATAGCAGGGGGTCTTTTGTCTTTGAAAAAAGGCATCTGCCAGGCTCTAACTCCCTTTTCCCCACCCCCTTAGCCTAGCAGGCCACTCCAACAATGCTAGCAAAAGGGACAAGTGTCTCCTGACAGCTGAAGAAATCTCCAGGAGGAGAATGAGGTTTGCAGCAATATGTATACTAGAGAGCTTAATCGATTTTTTCCACAGTACAAAAAGGGAGAGGGTTGGGGGAAAACAGAGATCACAGTGAAAATGGGAGGTGGGAGATAAAAAATCCCTTTCTAATAAACTTGTTACTTTTGTTCTCCAAATACATCTTTTCAGAAGATGCTTTGATGCTATTATGAATACACTTAATGGGGCAGAGTAGGATAGAGTTGCTGGAGGGGGTGTGTGAAATAAGGAAGAATAGTTTTGCAAGGAGGATGAATGTGGAGTGATTTCTGTGGATTCCAACACAGGAAAGATCTTGGAAGTAGTAAAATAGTGCAGTGCAAGAGATATCCGCAAGACAGACACATACTTTCTGTACCACCTGCTGGAGGAGCTCAGATCAACCCAAATTCTTGGCTTTGATTTCTGAGCAAAACTGAAAATTTCTTTTTAACCTTTCCATATTTGCTGTTTTCTTAACTACTTGGAATTACTAGCAATGAAAAGACTGGATTGAATGGGGATTTAGGAAGGCAAGCAATATTTATGCCTAGCAAATATAGCAATTTCAGACCAGCTGCTGATCTGCTCCCTGCTTCTCATGCTCTGTTGACTTTCTTCAGCTTTTCACATCTGGTAAACAGGAATGGGATCCAGTTTGCAGAGTTTGATGTCTGTGGTCTTCCTTAAGCATCACTTTGCATGTAGTCTGATGTTTTCTTTGAGAAATAATGACAGATAATGAGTTATCAACTTCTAAGCAAGACCCATCTCAGTAAATTAAATCCTTTAAGAACAGTAGGTTGAGGAATCTTCCCTTTTCCTGAGACCCTGACAATGTTTATCCATTACTATTTACTGAAGATAACCTTCTCACCAGGGCAGACCTTTAAGCAACATCTGATACTGCAAACAGTTCCTGCCCCTTTACCCCCACATCCACTTCTCTTTCTGCCGAGGAGTTTAAATTCCCGCAAGAAGGAGTGATACAGGAATTGAGAGGAACTACCACATTGCTTTGAGAGGCTGTACACTCATGCTGATGGCAAATTGTAATCCTGTGTAGTTGTTCAGTAGGTGTGCCATCATTCCCCCTTCAGCAGATGCCGCTGTTCTGTTCAGACCAGCTGATGCGGAGAGTATTTTTGACAATAGCATTTCCTGTGCTCCAGCTGTGCAAAGCCCGATGCATGAATTACTGTAATTCGTTAGGGAGGGCTAATAGTCAAGAACGTTGATGCTCTTTTGATTTGTGCCTCTTTGCTGTATCTTGACTTTTCTTGCTTCTGGTGCAGAAGGACTTCTGCTGCTGCTGTCCTCAAAGGAGACCACCTCTGTCCCTCACAGCACCAAGGCGGAAGCCCACTCTCTGGGTGGGGGACTTCGGGTGGTTCATGTGCGACTTCTCCCTCATATACTGTGTACAGTGATAGGTTGCAGGTCTAGATCTGAGTGGGGAAAGGTGTTGCTTGTGGGGAGGTTTGACCTGTCAGGGAACAGCCCTCTGTAGTCCTCCATGCCAAAGAAAAACAGCCCATGCAGTGCCACACAAACCACCAATTGGGCCATGGAGTCCAAGGCAGGCTGCTGGATGCTCTATCCCCAGGCAGTTGGGCTTAGGATGGGATGTAGGAGTCCTGAGCAGTGAGCTGAGACACTCTGTTCTTTGAGATGAAACATGAACAAGCTCTGGTAAAGGGTCTTTTCTGCTTTCCCATATGGGCAGGCAAGCCCTTCAGCTGCTGCCATCCTGAAATTTCTTCCTATGTCCAGTATCAACTCTCATACCTCCAGCCAGAAAGGTGTACTCTTAGCAAAGGCCATAGAGCTGCCAAAGCTGCCTCACTGGGGCAGTTTTGTGTCATGCCAGCAGTAAGAGATATGGAGGAAGAGGGGGTGAGTTGCCTCTATTCCTGTGAAATGCGTGCAGTGATCCTCCATAACTGTAGGTCATCATTGAAATGTATGCTGTGCTCTTGGGGCAGATTTATGTAGCCCTTTGCAGCTTACTGTGTGCTTGTTTCTTATGACCAGTGGATGGGCATGAGAAAGGAAGATGCCTGTGTGGTTTGTCCTGGCTGCTACAGCCCAGGCCTACTCTGTTTGGAGGCGACACTGAATCTATTTCACCTGAAGCACATTGCGAGGGAGGAGGGAAGAGATCTGTGTAGACCTGAGGGTGGCATGCAGAGCAAGTGACAGCAGGAGTACAGGCTGCAGGGGTAGAGCAGAGAGAGGAAGATTGGCTTTTTTCTCATGTCTCACTCAGCAGGCTGGTTACTCTCTGCTGGTTTATGTTTGGATGAAAATCAAACAGTAAAGATGGCAAAGCCTCTTTGATGTGATTAGTCTACATTGAGGCAGAGCTACCTGGCCAGCTCAGGACGCTGTCCAGACTCTCTGGACAGAGACTGTCTGGTCATTGTTTCAAAATCTGGAAAAGGACATACTGCTTTAATGGTAAATAGTCAAGTAGATGGTGTCAAATAGCTTAAAAATAGGCCATTCCCATGGAAATGCTTTTGGCTGGATGGGTTGTACATATGACATTTTCCTGGCATGACCTAGCAGTCATGGCTGTAGAAATCCCATATTTTAAGCATGGATTGGGCTTGTCTCTCAGTGAATGTTATCTGGTCATTAGCATCCACTAGGAATTCTCTGAAGCCAAACAAACAGAAAACGATGACTTTGGAGTATGATAAACCCCAGCCCGCATGCAAACTTTTGTTCAGACATAAAGTGGTTTCAATTTGGTTTTGTTCAATTTACTTTAAAACCTAACAGAGGTCCTTTGCAAGATGGCCACTGCTTAGTTTGATGTAACTTGCCTGATGGTCTGCCTGGACTTACTATTCTAGTTGAGTGAAGTTTGTACCAACAGAGTGAATTCTTTCCCTTTTTAAAAACATGAGATGTGAGTGAATGTTGCTATTCACTCTCCCAGAACTAAGGCTACGTTATGTACTTTCATATTGGGTTACATACACAGTGATTTGGATCCAAAGAGGTAAGTCTAGCTGTAGTGGGGACAGCATGATTTCAAGTCTGGTGGAATTTGCACCTTTCTGTAGAAGACAGATGGTTGTGCTATCGGAGGGAAATTGCACCTGTTTGTTTCCACATGTGCTCTGTAATGCCAAAATTTGGTTCACATAGTCTCAGTACAATTAATATGCTTACTCATGTGTGAGTTCCATAGTGTTGGCCAATGCTTTCAGTTCTAGGGTGCCTTTGATGGTGTTTGAGGCAAATATCCAGGAGTTAATTACACAGAGAGTAACCAGAGCTTAGAAAAGAACACTTTCATGAGTAATTTTTGGAACAATTCAAACCAGTATATCTGAACTTACTTCCTTTAAAAACAAAAACAGTAAAGCAGGTGGTAGTAGGAAAGCTTGTTACAGTTGTCCAGTTTTGGTGTGAAAACCAGTGGTAGCGTGAATAAGCACTGTGCTCAGAAGAGATGGTAGTGTTTTACTTGCCAGGTGCTGGCAGAGGACTGCTCCCTGCACAGGGGACTATACAGCTCCATGTCCCACCAAAGGTGCCTACGGACATCCCATGTTCAGCCTGGGGTATTTCTACCCCAAGTCTTTCCCTGGCTTCCTGCCTTTCTGGGGCTTGGTGGCCACTGGCTGCAGTGGCTGGAGCGGCTAAGGAGAGATACAGAGATTCTGCATTGTCTATTTGGCTTCAGAGACAGCTGTTGCTCCAAAGTGCTCTCTTGTCCCCTCTGAGTGGCTGCCATCCTCATGGGCTGTGCATCGCCCGAGGCAGGGGGCGTTGGATCGGCAGCCAGTGTTTGGGTCAGGCCCTGAGGCCATGGCCTTGGGAAGGCCCTGCTGAGCTGGAGGTGTGGAGGCAGCCACATCTGAAGGGTGATCTTCTCCCTTTCTGGTCAACGGAAAGGTCTCTGGGGGTAGGAGCTGTGGCAGGCAGATAGTTTGCCTGGAGGCAAAAGGGATGGGAGTGTTTGCATTCCCCGGGGAAGGCTGAGGAGGAAGGAATGCTGGCAGCAGAGGCAGTCAGCTGGGAGAGACTGAGTGCTGAGCAGCTGCAGGGAGAGCAGCTTCCTGTGTCCTCCAACAGCCATCACTCTTCCCTGGTCTGCTCCAGAGAACCAATCCTGCCTGAAATAGATGCAGTGTCTGAGAGGAGACACAAAGCAGGAAACGACAGCCCATGACTGTTCTTGCAGATGAGGAAGGAAGGTCAAACAAGGAGAAGCCATGCTTAATTTAGGGAGGTGGCTGGGGAGCTATGGGGATAGGAGCCTGTCAGGCCCTAGGGCCCTGTGGTGGTCAGGCAAACTGTCATCTAAGGGAGCAAGATTGCCCCTGCTTCAGCCTGCCCCTTTGTATCTTCCATATGATTCACATCACAGGCAAAACCCCATGGAGTTAAACGTGGTGAGTCCATTCCCTCTGAGCAGCTGGGAGCCAAGCTGTGAGTACCTGTGAAGCCATAGGAGGCATGGGTTGGTGATGTCTGGACTGGCAAGCTCAGAGCAGGAGCGGCTTCAGAGAGCCTTTAGCAGGTGGCTGTGTGTCTGTGACCTTCTCATGGGACAAAAAGAAAACTTACCAGGAACTCTTGTCTTTTCCTCCCTCTCCCCCTTCCTCAGGTGGTCTTTGCTTTGAATCAGACTCTCTTGCAGCAGGAGAGCCTCCGAGCAGGCAGTTTCCAGATCCCCTATACGACAGAAGACCTTATCAAGCATTACAACTGTGGGGACCTCAGCTCCATCATCTTCAACCATGACACTTCTCAAGTGAGTCTTGCCACCGCAGCCCTCGTACTACGCACATCTCCCTGTAGTGCTAACCCCTGTCACACTTGTGCTCATCTCTCCTCAGGCAGGCCCTTTATGAGCGAGGGCCAGGGGCATATTGCTGGCTCCCTGGCACATCTGCTTTCCTGAGCCTCCTGTTCCAGGAATGTGCACCACCTCAACCCCTTTCTTGCACACAGGCAGCAAAGGTGCCCCTGGCTTTCCTTTTTTGGATGAGTGCCATGTTCCCTTTAGTATCAAAACTCTATGAATTAATAATTAACTTTCTTAAGGATCCTGTGGAATTACGCTAGCTTAGGTATGAACAAACTTAATGCCAACAGAGAGCAACAGCAGGCTCTCTTGTGCAAGCAGGAACAGAGAAATGCACTCGTGACTTGGACATTTGTGTATGGCTGGGCAAGTTACAAGCTTTTTAATGTCCCCTATCAGTATGATTGTGTGCTGTGGACAAGGCCCAAAGAAGAGAAATGGAGTGAAACAAAGAAAGGATAGATTTAGACTGAATGTGAAGGAAAAGAGGCCTTCTGAGACCTCACAGACTTGGGTTTATGGAGATGGTTTCCTAAGCAGCACAATGGAATGCAACACTAATCTTTAAACCATGAGAAAATGCCCAGAAGGGACCAACTGGGCCTGTTTGGGCTGTTAGATTAACTAACCTCAGGCTGAGACATCAGGCCTCTGTGTTCTTGTCTGTGGGGTATTACCTGGCAATTTGTGCACATCAGTGAAAACACAGGCTCTATCCTTACAGTGCTGAAAAGTCAGGTGTTGATACTTGGGCTTTCCTTGCTGAATAACCATTTTCCCATGACCTTTTGATACATATGGTGCAGTGCTGCAGAGTCATGCTAAGCCTTGCTTCTCAAAGGCGCTGAGCTTTGCACGGGTGCTGCTGCCTTCCTGTCCCGCACACCCATCCGCCTGCAGGTGCGGGCATCCTGGTCATTAATAGTGCCTAGCTTTTACACCATGCACTCCACACATAGATTTCAAAGGATTTCTCAGAGGAGGCCAGCATTTTAAGAGGATGCAGATGCTGTATCACTATCCTGTGGAGATGTTACAGTCTGCAGACATTGCCCTTAGGTCCTTGGAGAGAGCAGCTTGTTCTGAGACGTGCATGTTGCCAAGGGAACAACTGTCCTTTACTTCAAGCGAGGGGCTCCACCTCAGGGCACTCTCCTTGGCAGCAGAGCCGAATACTAATAGTTTGCAACACTGTCAGTTTATGTTTTAAGCAGAACGTCTCAGTAAGTTGTATTTGACTCCATGCTTGCCCGGTAGAGGACTGCCTGAAGGCTAACTACCCTTTGGACATACTCCATAATAGTCTCTGAGTGGCTCCAAAGTCTCTTCACCTGCTGCAGCCTTGCAGGGGAAAGCACCTGGCTTATTAGTGGCTCTGCTCTCCGGAAACCACCGCTTGGAGGTCCTTTAGTTAACCATCCCCACAACTGAATGCCTAAAGCTACTTGTCAAGAAGCCAGGACTGCTGCAACTGCAGACCCACGTTTTCTCTCCACTGGCAAGAGGTCAGGGTAGTGTACAGGCACAGCTGTCCTGGGGGCCCCAGGGAAGGAAGCAAAGATACCGTCAGAACAGGGCAACTGGAGGTGGTAACACTTCCTCTCCTGACAAAATCTGGCCCTCTTTCTTTTGAAAAGTTTAGGGATGTTTTTTTAACTAGTTCAAATTGCACCGTTATTCTTCGGCAGCCTGAGGGCTCTGATACCAGTCAAATTCTCTTAGAAGAGCATAATTGTCATTATAGTTATGTCATACCTATGGGCAGTTTAAGAAAGAGGGATGTAGCTAAAGACAGTTAGGCCAAATACTTTCTTCAGCTGAGCAGTCAGGATTTAGGATCTTCAGTGTGGCCAAATGATAGTACTTGTTGAGAATCAAAAAAAAAAATCTATCTGGCTGGCTTATGAAATGATGCATTGAGAAAAATGAAGCACCACGCATTATTAGAAGTTTGCTAAGTATTTTTTTAGCTTGCTTTGGGTTTTGTCCTACTGGCTGTGCCTTGAGGGATGAGGCAGTTGCTACACTGTGTGGAGCAAAAATGCCTGTGCATGATGGCTGCCTGTGAAATAAATTCCCCTTTCATGAAGACTTTTTTTTTCTACTTTAGGTCCCAAATTTTATTAATGCTACACTTCCAGCCCATGAACGCATTACTGCCCAAGAGATAGACAGCTACTTCCGCCAGGAGCTCATCTACAAGCGAAATGAGCGAATGGGCAGGAGGGTGAAGGACCTGCTGCAAGAGCACCCAGACAAGAGTTTCTTCTTTGCATTTGGAGCTGGTATGTGACTGTGGTGCTGTTCAATCTGAACTCATCCATCCCATGTCCTTTAGAAGCATTTTGCAAATGCTTGCCTCAGTTTAAAGAGGGGTTAGTATTTTTACTGTGGTGGATGCAGCACCTTTTTCCCTGATAGTTGTACTCTAGTAGGAAAAGCTTTTCAGTGTAGGAGACTTTTTTCTTCAGTGTGCAAAGAGCTCACAGTGCATGTGCTTACTGCAATATCTGTTAATTACAGATGTGTTTGCTGTATGCAGAGGCAAAGATACTGAGTCATCTACAGTGCATGCACAGGAGGAACAGCTCATAGACATGCACACATGTTTATCGTCTGGGCGACCAGTGCAAAAGGATAGGAGGAATAAATAGGGAGCTGAGATGAAAGGCAGCATGTCTGAGGTTGCACCAGTGCTTGAATTAACCTTTCAAGGACACATGCAGAAGAAGAATATGCCAAATTGTGTGAATATAAGGGACTCAATAAATGCAAGGGGAGAAGCAAGGCACAATTTCACCCTTCCTCTTCCTCCTGCATCTCCTTACCTCTTTCAGTGCGCTTCCACAAGGAAGTTGCATCCGCTACTATTTTGGAGCAGCGCAGTGGGCCCCGTTGGGGAAAACCTACTCCATTTTCTGCCTCTTAGCAGCCAGCAGGACTCTACAGGCACATCCAGCAGCACATCCAACTCAGTAAGGTTAACATCTACACTACAGACTAGGGCTGTATGGATGGTAACAGGATTGTTTTGCCATGACTCCTATCCTTTGTTCTAGCTCCAGGGAAAGGAAGAAGTTAGGATCAGTGTTAGAAAAGACAGGTGCTAATTCCCAGAGAAGTATCACATCCCCTCCACCATGAGCCATATGGCCTTT
Source organism: Gymnorhina tibicen (assembly GCA_013399875.1). NCBI lineage: Eukaryota > Metazoa > Chordata > Aves > Passeriformes > Artamidae > Gymnorhina > Gymnorhina tibicen. Next base: position 180,715 of record VXAZ01001701.1, read on the forward strand.
GGGAAAGGGGGAAAACTGAGACTGATGTCAGTATCCATGTGTGGTTTTCCAGTCTCAGTGCATACTGCTTTAGTGAGGATGGAAGATCTAGACAAGGCAAGGAAAATATTTACTTAAACAGTAAAAGCATTTATATTCAGAGTCTGTGAGAATTTCTGTACTTGCAGCAGGGAGTTGTGGTTACAAACTTAGCATAACAAGGGCCAAATGTGTGAGAGCCAGGACATCAGGAAAGGTGGCTGACCATGTTTGTTCAGATGTGTATGAAGATTGTAACCTGCAGTCTTCCCGCAGTATCACTGCTCTGTGCAACTCGGGGTCACAAAGAACAGTGAAGCAGGTCCTGGTTGTGTCGATTCTGGTCATGTCTTTCTGTAGGCTAAGACCAGGGCGCTGCTGTACTCCGCTGCTTAAGTTCTGACCACATTTGAACCTGCTGCACTGATGTTTCTGATGAAAGCATTTGCCAGCCTCAAGTCCAAGCTTTGTCTTTTGCAGGTAGCTACTCTTCTGTCAGAAGGCCAGTCGCAGATATTTGGGCTTTCATTACTGCATCACAGCTTGAGTGATGAGCAGCCCGTGTAAGCAGACACATGTTGATGCATTGTGTCAGTCTGAGTCTGTCATGTCCCAAGAGCAGGATCCTTTGAGAGGAGAGAGCTTCTTCCCCTCCTTGCACACACTCTGAATCCCAGCAGCTGCAAATCACATGTCTTTAGATGATTTTGCGTCATTTGTTTCCCCTCCCATCAATTTCTTTCTGTTCCTGCCCTTCTACCCCAGACTGTCTTCACTGTCATTGGTGTGCACAGCACTGCCCCAGAGCCCACAAGCACTGCAGGACCAGGACAGATCCCTGTCCTTCTTAATTTCTCTTGTTCTCAACTTTCATGACAGTCCTAAAATCCTTTCCCAGGCTTCCTGGAATCTTGCTTTTCTCTTTCCTTTTACCTTCTGAGTTCCCACTTTTCTGTGTCCTGATTGACAGCATTTCTGTACTGCAAAACTGCCAGGAGCCTTGGGCCTAAATGAACACCCTTGGTCTGTGGCTTATGTGCACATGGCTTGATGCAAGCACCTGGTGTGCTCTTCCCATGCTTTTCCATCCTACTTTTGAACCCAGACAGCTTCCCTGTCTTCTCTGGGGGGTTTGGACTGATTTTGAAATTGTCTCTGATTACTTTCTGGCTTTGATACCAGTCTGTCCTCTGTTCTCATCTGCTCTTCCAAATAGTTCTGTTCAAAGGGTAGTGCCAGCCTCCCACGTTGAACAGCACAATTCTTGATTATGCCCTTGTTTGACTGCATGAGGTTTTTTGGTGGGTTTTTGTTTGTTTATTTGTTTTGTTTGTTTCATTTGTTTCTTATTAATCATCTAAACTAGAAGTAGCATCACAGGATATATTGCAGAAAACAGATCAGTTTCTACAGATTTCTGAGGTTTCCTGAGTGCATATTGCAATTATGAATGCAGTCTTTCATTGTTTTCCAGCAAGCTAATTTAGCCTTTTGCTTATGCAGATTGCTGTATGTGATAGATAATTATGTGGATGAGTTATTTTTATGCCAGCAAGCAGTAAAGATGAACAAATATCTTGTGATCAGTTTTAACCATTGCTTGGAATAGTACTGCTGTTAATTACTGTTAAAAGGTTCCAGGAAAGGGCTCACACAAGGCATGTTAGAATGAGTAGCAGGAAAACGGAAGAAAAAAGAAAGGCTATAGGAATGGAAATAAATCATGGCTGTGTGGTGGTTTGCCCTCTTCTGACCACCAGTGAAGAAAATATCCTAGCAGTAGCTTATAAACTGCAGGACAAGGCTGTATTGAAATGGTAGTAGGATATTCAAGGGTCTCCCAGTTAGAAGGGGAGAGAAGACCCTTAGTTGTTTTCTTTCCAGAGTTTTTCACCCTGTGTTTTATTTTTAAAAGAGCTAGGCTTTTTGAAAGGAAAGTTCAATTTTTCCATCAACAAAACACCATTGAAAAAACAGCTTTTATCATCAATTATATGCAAACAAGGTCATGGTTTGTGTGTGACTGTGGGATTACATATACCTTCTCTTGTTATTTAAACTAATCTTGCTATTTTTATTTTAAATGGAGGAAAATCAGAAAATACTGATTTATTTTATATTCTAACTGATGGGATTTAGAGATGTATAATACATTGTGCAAAAGAAGTCTTCTCTCTTTCCAGGTGTTGATGTAGCTGCATGGCTATAGATGTTGACTTCTAACGTGGAATTACGTGTCGTAATTTGGGCCATAATAGATTTGATCATTAGATTCAACACATTTTATGCTTTTTTTTAATCAATCAGGCAAACTCTCCCTATATTTTGTCAAAAATGCTTCACAGTCAGAGCTCATTTCTGGAACTATTTTTGTTTGGAAGTAATTTGCACCAAAGTGGAGAACTAAAAAATAACAGATTTTGCTGAAAAGATCCAAAACACTTTGTTTCTGGCCAGAGTGCAAACAAGGAAAGTTTCAAGCCAAAATGAGTCTGTTTGACGGAATTGGAGGAAGGCATGGGAAGAGAGAGTTGGCAATGGCAGCAACATTCCACTATGTTCAGTAAGGATTTTATCTTAATTGTGGACAGGCCTTTATGTATGGCGGCACCAGGGTTACAAGCCAGGCCTACTCCCTGTTGCCAGTGGTGGAACTTGTGAAGCAAAGCCAGCTATAATCTTTCACCAGCAGTCTTCCTCCTATGTGGATTTTCAGTTTCTCTGAATTCTTGAGTGGCAGGTTCAGGATCTGGATGCTAAGCCAGTGTAAGTGATGGCACACGTGATTCCACAGCCAGCCAGACAGGTAATGCCATAGGTTTCTGGTTTGTCTAGGAAGGGAACACTGACAGAGAGCTGCATTTTCCTACTGTACTATGGACAGTTTTAGCACTTGTCCAGGTTTCACAAGGGTGCTGCATGCTGGCTAAACCGACCCAGAATAAAGGGATAGTTGATACTGACAGAGAGCTCTGGAGATTGTCTGGTTCATCCCTCTGCTCAGAGCAGGATCATATAGACCACTTTTCCTAGGACTGGAGTATGGGCAAGTATGAAGACTCCAAAATCTTTCTGGGTAATCTATTCTAGTGTTTAATCACTAAAGATGCTTTTCCTTATGTTTAAGTGGGACTTCCTGTATATCAATTTTTGTCCATTGCCTCTTGTCCTTTCATAGGACACCACTGAGAAAAGTTCTACTCTGTCTATTTTGCAACCTCTCATCAGGTATTTATGCATAAGTTTTAGCCCCTGAACCTTCTCTTGTCCAGGCTGGATAGTCTCAGCGTCTCCTAGTATGACACATGTGCTAACTGTTTATCATCTTTGTGGCCCTTTGCTGCACTGTCTCTGGTATGTCCACATCTCTTTTGAACTGGGAAGCTCAGAGCCAGACACTGGACCCAGAAGTATGTTACCAGGGCTGAGGAGCAGGGAAGGATATTCCCCCTCAATCTGCAGGCAACACTTCCAACTGCCTTTGCCACAAGGGCACATTTCTGGCTTAAGGCCTACTTGATGACCACCAAGATGCCACATCTTTTTCTGCCAAACTACTCTTCAGCCAGTTGGTGCTCAGCCTGGTGTGGCACCTGGAGCTATTCCTGGCCAGGTGCAGTACTTGATTTGCTGAACTTTATGAGCCAGGTTTCCCCTCATCATAAATCCATACTGACCATTCCCAACCATTTGCTTATCCCTGACACATTTGGAAATGGTTTGCAGGATAATTTGCCCTACCACCGTTCCCAGGAACAGAGGTGTACAGTTCTCCAGATCCTTCTTCCTACCCTTCTTGAAGACAAGACTTACACTTGCTTTCTTTCAGTCCTCAGGGACCTTCCCCACTTGCCATGACCTTTTAAAGGTAATTGAGAGTGGCTTCTAGTGATGTTAAGCAAGCTCATACAGTTTCTCTGGATGTATCCTATAGGACTTATACATGGCTGGTCTATTTGAATGTTCCTTAACTTGATCTTTGTCAACCCATAGTGAACCTTCTTCACCCTGGCCTTTCCTTCTAGTCATAGGAACCTGAGATTCCTGAAGGCTGGTTTGACCACTAAAGAAAGTAACAAAGACATTTAGTACCTGGCCTTTTCCGCACTCTTTGTCATCAGGTCTTCTGCCCCCTTCAGCACTTAGATTATATTTATCTAGTCTACATTTTACTGCTGACATGCCAGTGGAGGCATTCCATCTTCCCCTTGATGTTTCAGATTCAGCTCTAGATGGGTTTTTCTTCAGCATGGTCATTTTATTCCATTTTATTCCTTTAGCTTACTTATGGTTTCTGTTGAAGGGGCTGAGGAATAACAGAGGAAAAAAAGTGTTGGGGTTTTTTTTATGCAGGAGGAAGTATACTTGGTGGCTTGAGATCCTGGCTTTATTTTGACAGACAAGGCCTCAGGTGAAGCCAGGTTTCTAGGAGCAAAGTTTAAATTCCCTCTAGTCTCTCCTGCCTCTTTGAACAGTTGAGAAACTCCAAAGTGCCAGTTCATGAATAAGAAGTACAGAGGGATCTAAGATTCCTTATATCCCTGTGGAAGAAATTACTGACTTCAGTGAGAGAGGCTGGCTGATTTGACAACCTCAGAAGCCAGTCCTCTTAATCTTGTGAAGACTGGAAAATTCCTTTTTCTTTCAGAGCTATTCTTCCTTGTTGCTCCTGAAAAAAACATCATTCTGAGGCTTTAAAGTATAGTGGATGTTGGTAAGCCACCATTAACACAAATAAAAAAAGGATGTTGGTGAGAACTTCTTCAGCTACCATTTCTTCTAATTGCTAAAGGAAATAACAAATGTGTTTATTTGGCATTAGTCAGACAGTATGGAGTCAAACCTCCAGGGACTGACTGGCTTTTTTTCCCACACAGAATGTGTTACCACCAATGGTTACTCCAGTCTGCTGTAGTCCACCAAATGGCTTCCTTCAGCTTCTCTAGGTTTTGAGGCAATCCATGTGACGGGAGAGGTCAGTTCTGTGTCAGCCTTAGGTGCCACGTGCGTTGGATCCATAGGCATGTCTAAACCCTTTTCCATCACTCCTTAAGTCATAAAAAGAAAAAAAAAAGAAAAAAACCACCCAAAACCGAAACCACAAAAATTTCCGGGGGAAAGTGGAATTGTGCTGAGTCTGAGTGGCGTGTTAGGTGGTACTGTTTCCATGTAGAGCTGTTCACTCTTCTTGAAATTTCCTGTTCCATCTGGCATTTTTAGATGGGAAATTATGCAAGAGGAACAAGGTTTATTATCGCTGGGTAAGAAAAGATGGGAGAAAGGACCTGTGAGCAGTGGGTGTACAGCGCTAAGCCCAGGATGTCTCTGTCCAGCTTGTATGTATGTTTATACCTGTAAAACAAAACCAAACAAAAACCTGCCATGGGAATATGAAAGTTGCCCAGGGAAATGTGATATCACTTTGAAAGTTAGTGGGAATTTGGAAGCCACCATGGAAAACTGGAAGCTGCCATCAGTACATTTGGAACTGGAGATACAGGCTGCACTAGGAATGTAAATTTACCTATGCCTTATGGAAAGGATTTGAAATGTATAGTGAGGAAGTTCATTAAAAATCCATAAGAAGGTGAATATTTGTGGATCCTGGAAGAGGTAGAAAAAAAGGTGGGGGAAGGGGCAGGAAGACAACATAGTGATAAAACAGATTTAAAAAACAGATTAAATGAGTCTTGTGAGGCCACCTCACTTCTCCCTGGGCTCAAAGGGCTTGCTGATTGCCTGCATGCTTCTGTCTCTGGAATGCAGCATCATTTTAGCTTCCTTGGGTGGGAGGAAAGACTGAGTGCCTGAAGGTGTGCCTGTACCTCTGTAATCTGAGAATGCCAGATACAACCCAGCAGCTTTGAGACTGTTTTCCTTAGTAGCCTCTTTGAGTCTTCAGAATGCTAATGACAGGGTTTATTAGAACAACAACCCCTGAAGGGGAAAGATAATGTTGTGTGGAGGCAGAACCCACATCCAGCGCCCCAGGGTTCACATGAAGGGCACTACTCCTGACATCTCTGACACATGAAATGAAGAAAGCTTTGCATTTCTCCATTAGAGGCAGTAACCTCTGTTCTAATATATTGGTGCAGCTGTCAAAATCAGCCAGGCCAAAAAACTGTGCTGTTTCTGCTCAGGTACTGAAAGTCTTCTTGTCAGTGCTGAGTTTACCCATTACTGCCTTTACTGGGCAGCTAAATTAGGAAAACTTTCACCATATAATGTGTGTTTTGAGCTAGGGGGATTTCAAGTCCTTTATAACTTTTTTGCTGGAAAGGAAGGAGTGGTGTGTGATGGGAGCAGGTCCAATGGCAGAGGCAGCTGTGAGTACTGTAGCTCAGATATGACACTGCTAATTCCTTCCCTTCCTGGTAACATAGTGCTGGCTGCTAGCATAGTCACCTCTGTGAGGGTCTTCTTGTCTCATAACCTACGGCTTTATCAGTGGAAAACTCTAAGTAAATGGAGACCTAGTAGCTAAGGCTGCCTGAACATAAGCTGTTTCTCTTAACTCATTTTTTACGAAATAAGAAATATGGGCATGTAAACTTTTCTTTTATGTTAATTTAGTCATAAATTTGGTCTTATAATCAGTGAAAAAGCTTTTTCTAGCTTCAGTTTTTGGAGGAGATTGTCAGGATGTTTGACTTTGCCCAAGGGTAAAAATGGGAATCCCCGGGATAAAAAATACTCAAGTCTTACATTTAAGAGGCCTAATTTTCGACAGAAACTGGTAGATGAGTATCTTCTTACCTTTCACAAGAAAAATGCTTTCATTTTGGCTCATGCAAATTGTAACTCCACATGTTTCTTTTCCATGGTATTAGACTATTTTTCCCGTGTTGTGCAAGTCTACTTGCACAACATCAACTACATTGAGAAGTTACATAGATGAGTTGATTAGCAAACCACATCACTTCTGAAGAAATGGAAGATTTTTTTTTTTCCTCCCGAGTGAATGTAAGTTTGAGGCACTTTCTTTAAGTCTTTTCATATCTAGGGAAAGTACTTTCTTGGGCACAGAGAACACCACTGTTTCACAGTTGTGCCCACCAGATTTTCCTGTTTGATTTGAGAGTGGTGAAGTATGATCCACTAAGATTTTGTACTAAAAAAAGATTTCCAGGAAATCATGTTTTTGTGGACAAATACTTATCATGGTCTCAGTAGAATAAAACCTTGAGTTCAAAGTTTATGGAGTAATATTTCATTAATATTTCATGTTGTAGGTAATTACAGGAAGGATTTTGTTTGGAGGTCTGCAGTCTGAAAAATACTGGAGGGCATGGGAGGGCTGTTTGCAGGAGGGCATGGGAGGGCTGTTTGCATGGGATTTGACCTGCAAGCATGCAGAAGCATTGTAATGCAACATCCTTAGACTCCTACACCTAATGTGAATTCAGGGATTCTTTAAGCTGACTTACAGTATCACTGGGGCTACCTCATCCCCTTCAATCTTTGTCATTTCCTTCTCCCTGCAGTACTAAATTTGTGAGAGTACCATCCTTTGTCCTTTGGTGTCTTTGTTCCATTAGCTGGACTTTTCTGGACTTGGAAATACTGTGAGAAGCAAGATTTTACTGGATTTAGTATTACATGTTTTGCATTTGATATATTGTTTTAACTTACATGGCAGATTTGGAATTCCAGCCACTTCATGACTGATCCCTGTTTTCCGTATGTTGCTTGGATTATCTAACGTATCTGTGCAAAATTTCCTCCTCCTGATTCTGGGAGAAGTGAAGTGTGAGCTTGCTACAACTTGGGTGCATGGTACTCAAGCTTGAAAACAGTGTGTTCCTCTTGAAAAGTGTGTACAGAAGGCATGTGTATGAAGGAAACTGGTTTGCAACTTAATTGATCACATCACCTGCTGTCTTGTTTTTGCTTTTGATCATAATAAATACTTTGTCTAGCTTTTTTTCCTCCATAATTTTACTAGCTAGGTTAGAATTACTCCAAGTTCTGCATCCCAGTGTGTACTTCAAAAGTGCAACTGTATTTATGTTAAAGGTTCAGTTACGAAGAATGAAAGAAGATGATAACTGCCATAGCCATTTTCAGGAAGTTTCTAAATAGTTGTAAGATTCGTACCTCTAAAACTTTCTTGAAAGTATTTATTTCAGTGACCCATAGAGTCTCTGGCACCAAAAGTCCATTTGAGTGCTCGCAGTGCAAATAAACATCCAGCTTTATGATGTCCCCAGTGGCTGGACTAATTTGTGCCATTTTGTGGTTGCAGTGCTATAATTCCGTGCTTTAGTTGTTCCCACAACATCTTGGAAGTCAGCAGTCCAGATCAGGTTTCCTAACAAACAGTTTGGTGTCTTTACATGTATGTCCAGTGATTCATTGTCTTGGGATGTTTGTAAATGGTGAGGTCTTGACATGCTTCTGGGGCAGATGGGAAGTGCCATCTTTCTTCTAAAGAAAACACAGAATTATGTATGCTCGAGGGTTTCCTTTTACATGACTCTGAGAGGTCAAAGAACTTTATTTACCTGCTTGGGATAGTCGATTCCATTGAATTTCAGAGAGGAGTATAGTTTTCATGAGTCTTACAGCCTTGGTTTCTGTGAAAAATTAAAATTTAGTAACAGAAACAGAAACTTTTTTTTTTTTTTGCAATATTTCCTAGTTCCGTTCACTGCACGCAGAACTTTTTCAGACTCACAGTGGCTCAAATTTGGGTTCAACAATCTCTGATGAAACCCACAGTTGTCTAGGTAAAACTTACCTAAACTGGCACGGTTATAGAAGCAGCTCTGCATGTGCTGACAGCAGAAGCTGCGAGCAGGAGACACAGATTTCGGGATGCTAGTAAGCAGCCTAAGTTCTGCAGGATTGGGTGTGGCTACTGAGGAAGGTCAGAAGCACACAATATGTGGTCAAGTCTGCAAGTGCCCGTTGGTCAAACTGCGTTGTTCTTTGAGCATATTGCCTGTGGTGGTCCCTGCACGCCTTCTCCTTTCAGTGCAGATTAAAGGCCTGGGTCTTATTTACTCTCCAGTAGAGTGCATGGCTGAGCTGGTGCACACAACAGCTTCTTAGTTTCTCTTTGAGCTTGAACACAGAAGAATAAAGATTCATGGCTCCCCACCCCCTGCCAGAGTAAATTGACCTCTTGGAGGCATCTCTTCACCTAGTGGTGTGAGGATAATGCAGGGCTGTGTCCAGAAAGAAAAGAGCAGGCTTTCCGATGGGACAGGGCCCAGAGCCTTTCTTTTGGGGAGCATTCAAGTGTGTTAGGCTAAAATAGAAAACAGGTGAAAGAGGCCTGCACCCTGCCACGTGACTTTCATCTAAGTCTCCCTTGCAGCAATAGCTGCTTGATTTTAAACCTTGGAGAGTGAATCTTTCTTGTGTTTCTTACCATTGTTTTTGGCAATCCAATCTCTCATACACCACTTAGTGCTTCTTCTGGTGGTCCCCAGAAATGAGACAAAAGTTCTGACTCAAGAGAGGCTCCTAGTGGGGTCCTGTATCTCAAACCTTACCTTTCTGCCTTTTTAAATTTTGCATCTCACTCAAGTTGAACCTGTGGATCCTCTGGGCCACAAATAAGCTCTGTCTTATGGAGCACAAATGGCCCACATTTTGGATAGTGAATACTGCATCACCTAACCCTTTATGTACCTAGCCTGAGTGGCTCCTGATTGATCATGTCTTGTGAACAATCTAATATCACATGGCCATTTGTATATGTATGCATCTGTTTTACACATATTTATTCATTAGGTCTGTTCTCTTTTGCACAATATTAGCACATCATCTTTCTCTCACATGCAGACATACCTCACTGCCTTGGCAACAATGAGCAAAGGCACTCTTTGAAAAAAGAAAGTATGTACACATAACTGTGATAAAAAAAGATATTCTTATCACTGCATTAAATTAAAAAGAAAGAGCCCAGCTACAGAAAATCACTCAAGCAGGTTGACTGATTGAAATGGGATTCATCCATGTGCTACAGTGATTTCCTAAATTCCACTCTAAATCACTGCTCTGAGCAAGGATGACTGAAGATTGATGGAGGAGTAGTATGTTTAATGGTGTGGTGTGAGCACCTATTTAGTAGCTCACTCTTGAAATGCATGTAACTGTAAGCTCTTAAATTGGCACAAGGAAAATTATTTTAAGACCATACATTGCCCTGTATATTGCTTATCTTTATGCCTTGTCTCTTTCCTCCTGAAAGATTTGGATTAGGAAAATATGAGTTCAGAGACTTGGCACTGCTTTTCACTTCTGAAGATGGGATTCGGCTCATGCATCATTGCCTGCATGAGGTGAATGCCTCATCTGAACTTGAAATACACACTGCCCATATCCTCGTCAATTGAGAGGCGCTTCTCTGCAAGTCCAACTTGTCCTACCTCACTGTCTTTCGCAAAGAATGGATCACCATTTGGAAGCACCCCTTCCTCTGCTGTGTGGAGGTAGGGAAGGATGAGTGAATCCCTCTCTCCTTCCCTTTGCACATACCTCTCCTTTGTGTTAAAGGTGAGAAATAGAAACTAGGTCTGGCATCTTATAAACCTAGTGTTTGTTTTGCAGTAGCTAATTTTACTCAGTTACAATATTTTATTACAGTCATTCCTGTTCCCTGCTGCACCTGGTCTTTTTTGCTGATATGAGGGAATCCTCAGTTAACTGCACCTGGAGCTGAGCCATTGGGAAGCAACAGATACCAACAGGATTAGGTTAGGTCAGCATAATGGTACATAATCTTTACTCATTCTGAAGTCAAAATTTAAGCTGAGGACGTGGGGCAAAATCCAGTTACTAAGTGAGAAAATACGGTACCCAATGGGTGTGCATTGCAGTGTTTGGTTAACAGGTTTCATTTGAGCTAGATTGGTTTGTGCGCATAGGCTCTGCAGGAAAGTTCATCTTGATAAATGTTTGTGCTCAAATGATACCATCCAACTGTCATGCCTTAAGCTGGCACATCATGAGCATTTTGCTATTGTGGTGTGACAAACTGGAATTTTTGTGCTCCAATTCATTCAACCCCTTTTGGAATGAAAAGTCATGAATCCCTTATGTTTAGTCTCCTTATGTTCTCAGGAGAGTTTACATACTGTTAGAATTCTCTTTGTAACTTCTTGCTTTCCCTGGCCACTAGAATCATTCTGTATGTTTTATTGCCATATATTTATGAGCATTTATGAACAATATTATCAGAAAACGAGCTTTTTTCTGGAGTTATTTACCAGTTTTAACACTGTGTACACCTACAGAAGCAAGGGATCACTCTAATGAGTAATTTGCCCAAGGCCAATTTTAATTAATGTAGGCTGTTAAATGAAGAAATGTTTTATGAAAGCTGGATCTATGAGGGACTGTGCAAGGCCTTTGTTTTCTCTTTGTTCTCTCTTCTGCTTCTCAGTAGCCTGGTCTCATGACATGTTAAAATGATGGTGGAAGACATTCTGTGAGCAGAGCATTGCTTCCTGCAACCTTTGAGTAGTCATTTATTCACTGTGGTGCCAAAATACAATCTTACCAGCCACCACATCTGTCTGAGAATGGAAGGGAGATGTAAATCACAGAATTAGGGCAGAACTGTCTAAGTCCTTCTAAAATGAAGTCCTTTTATCAACATGACTGAGGTCAAGTGTCTGGCCCTGGTGGCATACAATGAAGAAATGAAAGAGGTTGATTGAAGTCGTTGGCTTTCAGAGTTATTTTCTGTTCTTTGCAGTTGGATGATTCTTAATCATTTAAAAACTGTTAGTGATATTGAGCAACAGCTCTGTGTCTTTATAATGCCGGAGAATGTTAAAATGTGGCTGGATTCTGACCTTCTTTGCATCACCACCAGTTGTAGGCTCACTGCTGCTCTTGAACAGGGATGTCCAAACTGAATCTCTTATCCTTCAGGTAATCCACAATGGCATGATAATCACAGAGTCAGTTAGGTTGAAAAAGACCCCTGAGATCATAAAGTCCAACCCTTGACCAATCACCACCATGCCAGCTAGACCATGGCACTATGTGACACGCTCAGTCTTTCCTTAAACACTTCCGGGGATGGTGACTCCACCACCTCTCTGGGCAGCGCATTATGCAACAACCTGTGGGACCAGAGTAATTGCAATCACATCTGCATTTTAGAAAGGCAGAAGGTAGTAATTGAAGTGACCTTGGGAAAGTTCAGCAATCACTCATTAGAGATCCTGTGTTTCTGGTTCATTCTGGTGGGGAGTGATAAAGCTCTGCCTGCCTTGAGTGTGCCACACCTCCTGTGATGAGGAAGGACTTTGTTGTCCTTCTCCCTCTTTCCATGTGGTTGGTGAGTTCTGATGTCATTTTTCTTTTAACTGCAGGTCACTTCATGGGCAACAACACAGTGATTGATGTTTTGAGGAGAGAAGGGTACGAGGTAGAGCACACTCCAGCTGGACAAGCCATCAACAAGTAATGCATGCTTTTACCTAGCTAAGCAGCCACTGGGAGGGTGGGTTTGTAAACAGTTATGAAGTAGTAATGGCAGCTGGAATTATAACTAAGAGTGAGCTAGGCTCTTTCTCTACTTCCCAGCAGTTTGCTTTTATCTTCCATGAGCTAGTTTGGAAAGGGCATTTTATTTGGTTTTGGCTTGCGGTTTTTTGGTTTTGTTTGTTTTCTCGGTTTTGTTGTTGGGGGTGGGGATGTTTGGTTGGTTTGTTGTTGGTTTTGCGGTGGTTTTTTTGTGGTTTTGGGGTTTGGGGTTTTTTGTTGTTGTTGCTGTTAATAACATTTCCACCCTTGTAAGTTTTTAACTCTTAAATGAGCAACCGCAGAATATGCATGCTTGGTTCATCAGATCTGGATGCTGTCTTGTACCACATAGGCTTCCAGATTTCTCTTTCCTCTCTTTTATGTGTTTGACTGCCCTGCCTTTTAACAATCCCCTTCTTTTATACTGCTGTTTTTTATTCTTTCTGTTTACTTTCTCCCAGCCTGGAATCTGATTGCCCAGAGTCTTTCCAAGCTGTCTCCCTAACTGATTGTTCTCATGTCCCCTGCTTTCTTCTGCATTTTTAAGCTAAGGTACTTGTTGTTCTGGTTCATCCTGCAGCTATCCTTTGGGATATACCCTTCCTGCCTCTTTTTATCTCTCACTGGACGCTTTTATCCACCTCCATGGTTTCAGTAACTACAGAATGCCAGATAATCCTCCTCCTCCACTCTCTACCGAGAATTACTTGTGCTTTGACTCACCTCTTCCTGGAATTCTTGCCACCAATTTAGGGTCTGCAATCTTTGCCTTCCCGTTCTCCAGACTCTTACCAAACATGTAGCTGTCAGATGTACTCACTCTTCACTGCTAAAAGACCACAATGGAGAAAACTGGAAATTGGTCCCAATTGTGGTACTGTTTCCCTTTTATCTTCTGTGCCAGGCATACTGTCCCTGTTTACATCTCTGTTTCTCCTCCCCCACGTTTCTGATATGGGACTCTCAGGCAGGACTATGACCTTTTGATAGGATTTGTGCAGAGGGCACAGTGTAGAGTCTTGTTCTGTGCCAAGGGCTCTACAGGTGTGGTGCAAATTAATAACAGCTGTTTTTTGCATACTCTGCTTGCTTCATCTTTCTCTTCATACCACCTTTGCTGTTGTCTGAGACCATGAGATTGAAATTCTGGCAGGTCATGTGTTTGCGATGATTCTTGACAGGGAAATTTATCATTAAAATCCAGTGTATCAGTGTTTACAGGGATGATAAAAAAAACCAAAACAAACCCAAAACAGCCTGCTATGATATTTTCATGTTGGTTTTTCATTCTTAGCTTAGGTATTCCTAAAAACAGCTGCAGCAGCTTCTTAAAGCTTAAAGAAAGATAGCTTAAAAGGTACTGGAGAATAAACAAGATCTGATACTGCTCTGTAAAGATGTAGCTGTAAGGGCAGACAACTGAAGAAAGGAGGGATAGATTTTCACTTACCAGGAAGGTTGGTATCAAGGTTACTGGGAGCAGCTGGGCACCCAGTTCCCTAACCACATTATGGGAGTTCATTGTGCAGTCTCTTGTGACTTTGAAAGCCCTCAGTTCGGCTTCAGTTGCATCTTCAACCTCTTACTAGGACTATTGACAGAACATCTTTCCTGGAGTCTTGATATTAAACCTGAGTAAGAATATGGCACTTCACTGTTAACATTTCTGGATGACTTGGAAACAGATATAAAAATACGAAATACGTTTAAAGAAAAATGTGGGTTCAAAGGAAAAGAGTATTTAGGGTGAGGTAAAGACCTTTGGCAAGGGTGTGTCAGAGTCCTAGGGCTTGGAAGGAAGATTTCACTTGATTGCTGTCCTGGGTTTTTCTAGGAGCAAATAGCAGAGCAGCCTGTGACAGTAAACCCAGTGCTGATCACATAAGCGTGGAACTGTATCCAGCTATTGTCCTATATAGTGCTGCACACCGTCCAGTCAGTGCCTGTGGACTATTTGACTGTTCATAATTGAGACAGGATAAAAATGCGAACTGGTTGAACTGAGACAGAGAATTTAAATGATGCTTTGGCATCAGACACAGTAAGGGTATTAGCTAAGAGGTCCTAAAACACAAGAAGGAGGAAGTCTGCAATCATCTCCTTTCCCTGCAACGTGATGTTTTGCTGTAGCAGCACAGTGTGCTGCTTCCTGTGCTCTGGCTAAACACAAAGTCCCTCCTGAGGTATGTTGTATATATCTGTGTGTAGGAACCAAGAAGGATGCAGGATCATTGTGCTCATTTTCCCGTAGCAGGCAGGGCTGCCTGAGGTGTACTGTCCATCTGCAGAGCAAATGTGATGAATGCCCCTAGTTGGAGACAGAAAGGTTCCTTCTCCCCGGTGTCTCCAAAGCAGGGAAGGCAAAAGAGGTGCTCCAAGCAGGCAGTATTGCAAAGGACAGTTTATAAATAGTACCACAAGTTCAATCAAACTTCTTCTGACTTACTTTGGTCTTTAACTGTTGTTCCTGATTTTAGAATGGAGTTATATATTGTAAAATAGTCAGCACAATCATAGCCATAATCAAGGTGCTTGCTGACTCTCCCTTAGCTGCTGTGCCGAGAGAGGGAATTGGTCTGTGCAGGAAGAAGGATGGGCTTTTGAATCCCTGTCCCTTTTCCAGTGGTTGATCAGTCAGTCTCTGGAAGAATTGCCTGCAAGAAGTGTTGCAAAGGAGGTTCTGTATATGGATGTGTCTGAGGCCACATCTGTCAGAACAGATGTCTGGCCATGCAGGATGCAGGTCATCCTCTACCCGTAGCAATGCTGAGCTCCAGCATGGTATGGCCATGGGTTCAGTAGGGAAGGCTGCAGACAGCATGGCACTCTAATCTACAGGGGAGGGGTGCTGCCCACGCCATGACTTAGTTAAGGAACAAAAACAGTGAAGAGAAATGGTGGAAAAGGAAATCATAGGCAGAAGACCTTCAAACAGATTAAATCAGGTCACTGCAGAGAGCTAATGGGGGATCACTCTGTTAGGTGGAGTTAAAGAGTGGGTGATGTGAAGCAGCTGAGGAGGAGAGCTGAAGGGTCATGACAGTTCGGAGGTGATAAAGTGTGGCAGAGTGTGACACCACAATGATTGTGAAAGAGATTGATAGCCCAAGGTCCATTCTACAGCAGTCTCTCTCAGATAAACTTCACCATGTAATCAGTCTGATTTTCCTTGCAGCAAGTAAGACAAATTATCTTTGTTTTCCATCTACTTTCCCCATGTTCCAGTCCACAACTTCATTTCCCCTTCTCCAGGAACTACTCTCTATTTGCTATCAAATATGTGTGCATACAGTGATGGGCTACCTTAAAAACTATACCCATGCTGAAACATGTCTCCTTCCAGACCTCCTTCTTTTCATGCCATTGGAAGCTGAAAAAGGAACACAGTTCTGGGAAAGTTTCATTGATTAAAGGCAGGTTCTGCTTGGTGGTCTGTGGTTTTCTGTTATCTTTCTGAATTTCAGCCCAAGCCAGTCTCCACTTTTGTCTTGTTACAGAAGACTGTTGCATCTCTTCTCTTTATAAAGTAGCTGTAAAGATCAGTCAGCTATTTCTGATAGGTTCTGTGTATACACAGAGTGGATTGAGTTTGTGGGTTTGTCCAAGATGCTCAAAGTAAAGAGGGGAAATTGTTCCAAACAATGAGAAGTGTGGGCTGGCAAAGCCATGAGTGAATAGGACACTGCAGACTGCCTGCCTTAGAATATAGATGAGATGTTGTTTGCTCACCTGATTGTTGTTTTTTTTCAATTTATCACCTTTACAGGAAACTGAGTAGTCATAGCCCTTAGAGCTTTTCCTGGGAGCTCAGCTTTGGGTTTCCAGGATTTGCCTTGTGGGTTTGTACATGCATATAGTCTCAGTGACGTATCTCACTTGCTGGAGCTCCTTTGAAATTCCCAGTAATGCTGCCAGCCTAATACAGGATCTGGGCAGCTGGAAGGCTAAGGCCTGACTCCCACTCCTCATTACATGCTATAAATGTGTGCAAAGCTCAGCTCTGCTTATAAGAGAGATGCAATTTCTCAGTTTCCTCCCCTTCATGTGGGAAGGAGGAAACCTCCATACTTGTCTGGAAAACACATGAAGACCACCATTTAATGTTCCTTGGCCTGCTTTATCTGAGTGGCAGGGCAGCACTACACCCTTTTGCACATCAGCTTTAGAAACCAGTGCCACAATGGTGTGTTGAGCTCTGGTCTCTTATGTGTAAGACATGTCCCCTGATGTGATATTTTGTAAAGGCTGTGCATTCACTGCTTTGTACCATCTGGCTTCATCAAAGAGAAAATGAGAAGGGAGTGAAGTTGGTGGTGCCAAAACTAATCTGCTTTCAGTTGACGCAGACTAGATGGCCCAAAGGATTCCTTAATCACAGAATCATAGAATGTTAAGGGATTGGAAAGGACCTTAAAGATCATCTAGTCCTAATCCCCCTAGACCAGCTTAATAATATTTAATATTGACACCTCCCACTAGGCCAGCTTGCTAAAGGCCTTATGCAACCTGGCTTTGGAAAGTGCCAGGGTTGGGGCATCCACAGCCTCCCTGGGCAGCCTCCTCCGGTATTCTGCCACCCTCACAGTAAAGAATTTCTTCCCAATACCTAGCCTAAATTCAACCCTTCTTCAGTTTGTGTCTGTGACTCCTGTCATTACAGTTCCTGACAAAGAGTCCCTCTTCAGCTTCCCTGTAGGATCCTTCAGATACTGGGAGGTTGCTGNGCCTAAATTCAACCCTTCTTCAGTTTGTGTCTGTGACTCCTGTCATTACAGTTCCTGACA